>CM035614.1:23668172-24113172 GCA_020496755.1 Channa maculata | reverse complement strand
TCCAATCAACTGAATTTCCCACAGGTGGACTCGAGTTGTACACCTCAAGGATGATTAGTGGAAACAGGATGCATTGTTGATAAATTGTTTTTGTTTTTTAATTTTAATACATTTGCAAAGATTTCAAACAAACCCTTACACATTGTCATTATGGGGTATTGTTTGCAGAACTTTAAGGAAAATAATTAATTTTATCCATTTTGGAATAAGGCTGTAACATATCAAAATGTGGAAAAAGTTGAATGTGAGCGTCTGAATACTTTCTGGATGAACTGTAGGAGATGAAGGACTTATGCATCAGGGAATTTATTGCCTCTGGGAACTGATAAAAAAAAACTTGAGGATGATGTGTAAATTGTTTCTCTTTTCACTACTTCTCTTTCAACTTGTGTTTTTTTTTGTTGTTTCTATCTTCACCTCATCTGTCACTACGTGTGACTTTACAAGAGGCACAACTTTTTTTTAAGCTAATTTAGCTTAAGCAGTTAGACACAGTTATGGTTTAAGAAACACACAGTGACACTGACAAGAATGCCAGTGGTGAAAAGAATGGAGTGAAGATGTTCTGAGCCATAAATCCAGCTGTAGTTGAGGAGTTGGTATCATGTTTTCTAGAAGCTTTCTACACTTCATGTAGGGTAGAAGAAATTATTTAAGGAATGTCTTTTAAAGTTTATAACACTGTATAAAAACGTGAAAAGGATTTTATTAATTTCTGTATTCCCACAAATTGGGTGGAAAGGTTGATTGTGTTGAGTACGTGATACTATCGAAGATTATACGTGATGAGTACTTATTTTTAGGAGTTGATTTTAACTACACTACTGTACTGTACTACTGCTACCACAGTAATTCCCAGATTAGACAGAAACCACCAGGAACCTCATACTGCCCTATCACATAGATTCAGACAGCTGACTGAAGCACATTAGCACATCTAAAGACAACATTTTATCTTTGGGCAGATTAGATCATTTTTACTGTTTTAAGCACCACTTGAATAGCTGTCACAAAAATCCTGTAGGTTTTTGCAATCAGCGCATATTTGCATTTTAATACCTCTGTGCTTTAGGATAAAGATTTTAGAAAGGTTTTTGAATACTTCTGAGACAATTGTCGGGATCTGGCCAGCCTGCACAGGGAGCTCTTTTTTGGTTACATATTTTCAATGTCACACAGATGGATGCTCACTCTCAGCTTTTTTGTTTTTGTTGGTTTTTTTGAAGGTGGGGGGATCCAGACAGTCTTGTCATGATCCAGACAGAAGACCATTCTTCAGTCTTTCTTGGAAAACTTCCTGCTAGCTTTTTTCTAAAAAAAAACCTTTACATGAGTGAATTTAACAACAGTTCAGACGTGTGAATCTTTTCATGCTGGTTTACCTCACGTCAGTGCTGAAGCCAACATAAAATCTGTCTTTGCCTGAACTGTATGCTTCTCAGTTGAATCTGCAGAAGAGCAGAGCTCCTGGAATTGATGGACTCCCTTTCAAAAGTCCTTGTCTATCCTAGGCGAGGACCTACTGGAGGTTGTTGGAGACAGCTTTGAGAGGGGTCTTCTAAAACTGAGCTGTAGGAGGGCAGTCATAACTTAAAGAATAGACACTTGCGGTAGCTCAAAAACTGGAGACCAGTCTATCTGCTTTGCACGGACTATAAAATCTTGTCTAAGGTGCTGGCTGACTGAGAGAGGTGATAGATTTAGTCATCCATACTGTTCAGACTTACTGTGTGCCTGGCAGGCCCAGTAATAATATCTGTCATGTTTTTTGGGGTTTTTGGTTCAACAACTGCCCAAAGTTGAAAAAGGCACAAGCCAACCACAGGAGATGCAGGGATAACTCAGTTTCTTCTGCTTTTGGCTTGTTTATTGAAGCTTTCTTCAGTAACAAAACGGCTCGAAACAGGATCGAAACAGTCAAAACAGGTTGATAGAAAGTTAAAAGAAAAATACAATGTAAAATTATATTGTAGGCCGGTAATCCCACACTGATTTTACAGGTTTAACATAAGTTTAAAAGATATATAGTGTCATGTAGACTCAAAACACAAATCACTCTAAACGCACATAGCTAATTAAGGCATACCATGGTGACTATGCGATTAAACACTACACACAATACATTTCATACAAATACTGATAACACAAACCAAAAACATGTTGATCAGTTCCTTGAGCTCAGAGGACGAGCAAACTCAATCAGCCGCCCTCCCTCACAACTGAAACACAGATGATTGTTGAATTCTATCAACACTCTAAGCACTTTACTTATTCACTCAACTGCAGGTGGGACATTCCGCCACTTTTACCACTGTGTGGTTTGTGAGCATCACTTAAAAGTACCTGTTCCACCTCCTAGCTCTCCTTTTTCCTCAAATCACTGCAACATAACCTCCAAGCTTAAGGTTGTGTAGAAATTTCCCCAGTTTGGACTGCGTCCTTCACCTGCTGATGTATTTAAGACAGAAGAAAACATCTGGGAATACTGCAATGTCATTTTTTTCAGTAATTTGCTAAATGTCCTATTCCCAAATTTGGAGGTTTCCTAAACAAAATTTTATTCATTCATTCATTCATTCATTCATTCATTCATTCATTCATTCTCATGTTTATTAAACACTGGGAGGACCTCGGTACAAGGGAGGCCTGTGTCTTCATAGTACTAAACAATTTTCATTTTTAATGTCCGTGATGACAACATAACATTTCTTCTCTCAACTGGATACCAACTCAATGAAATCAATCACCACACAGTCCAATGGTTTATCAGATGTAGGATGTGCTGTATTTGTATTGTTGCAGAGATAAGGCAAGATTTACATTTCTGTGCAGATTATATAAGCTTATGGCCAAACCAATGTTTAACATTCTCCCTTTCCCCCATCCACACATGGTGTAGCCTCTGTGTCAACTTTATAAAGTGTGGAAGAAACTGTTTAAGAAGACAGGATTTGTCTATGAACCGTCATTTTGAAATTTGGAACCCCTACCTTTTGTCCGTCCGTCCGTCTGTCCGTCCGTCCGTCCGTCCATCCATCCATCTCCAGCAGTAGAAAACTGTAGCATAATAGTGAGTGATGATCAGACTAATGTGTCTGTTCAACATGTGAGGGTGTTTGTACAAACTAGAGATTTCTTCCTGGTGCACAGTTTCCTTAGCTACAGCACCCATTTTCGGTTTCCTGCTGTAACTTAGACAGTGTTTTTAGGCAGTGTTAGGCAAAAGTTTAAATCTAGCAAAGCAGCACTCTTATTATGTTGAAGATTAAGTTTGCTGTCCGATTGGAACTTTCTGTGTGCTTAGAGTGTTCCAGAATTGTGAACAATTCAAAAAAGTATGTAGAATCTTGAATTGTTACTTTTTTGTCTTCAGTTAACTTCATGCTTCAGTGAGCCACAAGTTCTGCACCTTGAGCTAAATAATAAGATGGTAAAGCGCCAAACCTTAAACATCGATTTATGTAACAGCAAAATCTTCTGGGTTCTCTCCAGTGGTGGGATTACATTATGCAGAACCATTTGGAAAAAGTAATAGTGTAACTGGGTTAAGAACATTACATCCATTAACTGTTACATTAGGCATGTCAAGTAACACTTTATTGTATCTTAGCCAGATGGCTCGCTGTAGAAAGGTGTGAGGAATTTCTGCTTTTGGAAGATGAGAGCGACTGCATAAGGAACCAAAAGGGTTAAATCAGTCTAATCAACACTTTCTCTGGATGCCATAGCAGGTTTCTCTGAAACTGTCACAGCTTGCAGGTTTCATAATCTACAGGATCCAGTTTATAGCTGAAAAGTAAAAAATACGTTGTTATCTGTCATCATGGTGCTGCAACAAAACAGATGTCATACAGCTATTTCTCCTGTTAACAAACAACATATGGATTGATTAACACTAATATGAAGTCTGCTTATGGTGCTCAAATTAAATTATCATAGGCTGAGAGTTATTTTCCATGGAATAATAAAACAAAGAGCCCTTTTGTCTTGGCAATTTTGAATCCATTGTTTTCAGTATGATGTCATACCCAAGAAACTCATCATTTGTTTTTTGGTTAAAGAGATGAGAATGGATTGTCTGGCTATGCACTCAGCTGTGATCATATGACCTAAATAAGTTACTTTAGGTAGGGCAAATTGTAATGTAATTGCGTCCAGATATTCATCATTACTTTATAATTATCATTATAAAACAAATAATGGCTGTCCACGTATGTAAGGAATGTGAATTTGGTTGTATACATGATACTTCCAGAGCTCTCAGATGGATTGCTGTGTTTACTGGTGTAATTCCATCAGTGACTTTTTGTTTTAAAGAGTAAATCTTACTTAAAATAATTTTTAGATGATATAACATCGTTGACATTTAAACTAAGACTTAGTACATGATGCAAAATCCTGCTTTTCTCAATAGAAAACGATGAATCTGAATCACCCTCTTCGACATATTCAAAGCTGCACGAATCACATAAAATTTTTCCTTCCTTTTTCCATTTATTCATTCATTCATTCATTCATTCATTCATTCATTTATTTATTTATTTATTTTTACAGCTTATCACAGGTTACATTAAGGCGCCCTGTGATGTCAGGTGTTTAAGAATGTGATCTACTTTATAACAAGGACAACTTCATGCCCATTTACTGTGAAATATTAAAATTGATATTGAAGTTGATTCACACAGAAATGTCTGTAAACACAGGCAGACACCTAAAACATCACAGTTTAATCAGTCTCAGGTTACTTTAAATCCTGAACAGAAGAACAGTTTCTGACAAAATGGCCTAATTTTGCCCATTAATCGGATTCTGTTTTAGCTAATGAAATGTAGGGAAACGGCATTTGAAACATCATAAACATAGAAACATCTTGTTCCTCATTCAGAAGGACAGACAGTGCATATCTGTGATCAGACAAATACAAATACTGCTTGGCAGGTGTCGTTAGACCTATTGGGTCATAGAGCCCCACTACTTGGTTATACAGGTCTCTTATAGTCAGTGGATTGAGTGTCTATGGTTTTACCCCTTATTGTTGCAGGTCTTGGCCTGTCCATACATTTCCTCTTTGAACAGTTGCTTGAGGTCATCATATAGAGCTTTTCTTCCTCAACCAGATACTCAATACCTAAGACCTTGCTGTCTTCATCTTTCATATGGTTTGGGAGAATCAGTGTTTTGCTTTCTCAGCTCACTTTCTTATTTCAAGGTTCTTAGCTGTGCTTTCTGACCTCCCACTTTGCCCTGACTGGAACTATGGTTTAAGAGGGAACCCACCAGTTTTGAGTATCTTGTCAACCCCTTCTGTGAGCTTGTCCCGCCTCTGTCTCTCTCTTGTGGCAAGGGGTAGAGCGGTCGTCCATCAATCCCACAGTTGTTGGTTCGATCCCCGGCTTCTCCACCTACATGTTGAAGTGTCCTTGAGCAAGACACTGAACCCCAACTTCGTTGCTTTTGTTGAGTGTTGGCCAGCTGCATAGCAGCTCCCCTCTCCACAGGTTCAGGTGCATTACTTGTTACTCCAACCACACAGAGTTGTACAATTTCCTTATATCTCCTTATATACTCCCCTCCTAAACCTGATGAGCACAGCTCTGATGGGATTAGGCACATCTGGGCCGTTTAAGAGCAATCATGCTCACTCCTTTGAACCTCTTGCTACTGTATCACACCAGAACAACTGGAGTCATCAAAGTGGAGGTTGGGTGCTACCAAGTGGCTGACATACCATATTGGCCCTATCCAGATTTTAATTATCTCCTTTGTGATCTTCTTTGCTGCTCCCCACTCCATCACGTGCGCCTGTGCGGTATAGGTAGCATACCATTGGGGTTCTCTCTTAAGCTGCGTTTCAGTTCTCTGAAAAGTGGCCTCTACTCCACTCATAATGTTGCGAAGAGAGGTTGGGTCCTCTTCTGCTACATAAGTAAGCAGAAGAGTGTTTGTTATTATATGGCTATTGTAATGGTTCTCTGTAGCAGAATATCCATATCTTCTGACTGAACTTTTTCTGGATATGAAAAACTGTTCTGGTCCTTTATTAGACTCCATCAACCCTGTAGGTGCCTCTGTAGAGGACGCCAGGAAAGACTCTATATAGGTTGTTGGTAAAAGCCATAAACCCAAAGAAACTGAATGGATGCAGTGACACCCCAAAGAGGACTCTAGGTTTTCAATTTATTATGGAGGCTGGATTTCACACCAGTCTGGAGGTCTTTCTATAAACCTGCTTTAACAAAGAAACATGCAGACCTACAGTGGAGGATACTGCATAGGGTTGTTGCTGTGAACTTGTTTATTTCTATTGTTAATGACAATGTGGAGGATAAATGTCCTTTCATTTAACTTATCCTGTGATCAGAGAGAGATGAAGACCTGGGTGTTTTGGGGAGGTCCCAATTACAGAATATTACAGCGATGGATCCGTCCTCTAGCTTCTTCTGTGGTTTGGAGAAAAAATGTGCACTGTCTGGTATGCTGTATGCACTCCCCCTGGATGCCTTGCTTAAGAAAATACATTTTTAATGATGAAATTGTTTCGCCTCTTACGCAGGTGATATCAATTTTTTATAAAAACTCATCGAGATGTTTAAATTTGAGCCACCATTGTAAATTGTTTTTCTAACATACGCAGCAAAAGTAAACTGGAAAAAAAGTGATGGTCTCCTAGTTCTTCTACATAATCTAGCTTCAAAAAGGGAGAGACTAAAGTACCTTCCACAAATGTGCTGATGGTAAACAACCTTGTGACCTCAGTGCTATAGCATCGCCTAGTGTGTGTCGACCCCTCAGGATTATTAGCCACAATTCAAGCAAAATTTAATAATTTCTTTTGTAATCATATGCATTGGGTACCACAGAGTTTATTGTTTTAATCTAAAGATGGAGGGAGACAGGGCCTTATCCACCTGGCCTTTCAAACAAACAGACTTAGGCTACAGTTTATTCAAAGGTAACTGACAGGACCAGTAGATCTGGTGTAGAGGAATGTAGTCAGCTGCCTTTTCAGACAGGTAAATAACTTGGGATTGGATTCTGCTCTGTTTTTGACTGATTCTAAATTTTTAAGGTTAAGGACTACCTCCATTTTATCGGGGTGTGTGAAAGAACTGACAACAATAACTTTGTGCTGGTTAATGAAGGAGCCATTGATCCTCTTACTTGGGAATCTCTGGATCAGCTCTAGCCTGGCTTTGGTCTTACCTATTGGGACGAACATTCAAGATATCCTGGTGGGGGCATGTTTCTCACTCTTATAGCCTCTACCATTGTGCCTCAGGGTTCAGTTCTCGGTTCTCTTGTTTTTTCTACTATACTACATCCCTGGGTTTTATCATCCACTCACATGGGCTTTCCTATCACTGTGATGCTGATGACACACAGCTCTTCCTGTCCTTTCCACCAGACGACTCCACTGTCTCATCACGCATTTCTGCCCGTCTCTCAGACATCTCTGCCTGGATGAGAGAGAGACATCTTCAGGTCAACCTGTCCAAGACCGAAGTCCTTGTCTTCCCAGCCAGACATTCCAGGCAACGCAACATCAGCATCAACATTGGATCTATAGTCATTGTCCCCACTAAGTCGGCCAGAAATGTGGGGGGCATTATTGACGACCAACTGAGCTTTGAGGACTACATTTCCTCAGTCTCTAGGGCATGCAGATTTGCCCTCTAAAACATCAGGAAGATCAGACCCTAACACACGGAATATACAAGCCAGTATTGTTCAAAATAATAGCAGTACAATGTGACTAACCAGAATAATCCAGGTTTTTAGTATATTTTTTATTGCTACATGGCAAACAAGTTACCAGTAGGTGCAGTAGATTCTCAGAAAACAAGACCCAGCATTCATGATATGCAGCTCTTAAGGCTGTGCTTTTGGGCAATTAGTTAAAAGGGGTGTGTTCAAAAAAATTGCAGTGTCTGCCGTTGACTGTACAAACTCAAAACTATTTTTAAACTAACATTTTTGTTTCTAGGATTTAGCAATACTGTGAATCATTTGGTGGTTTGGAATCAAGACTTTGCTCGTTTACTAGTGTGTTTGGGGTCATTGTCTTGTTGAAACAACCATTTCAAGGACATGTCCTCTTCAGCATAAGGCAACATGACCTCTTCAAGTATTTTGACATATGCAAACTGATCCATGATCCCTGGTATGCGATAAATAGACCCAACACCATAGTAGGAGAAACATGCCCATATCATGATGCTTCCACCACCGTGCTTCACTGTCTTCACTGTGTACTGTGGCTTGAATTCAGAGTTTGGGGGTCGTCTCACAAACTGTCTGTGGCCCTTGGACCCAAAAAGAACAATTTTACTCATCAGTCCACAAAATGTGTTCTTTGGCAGATTGTAACCTCTTCTGCACATGACTTTTTTTAACAGAGGGACTTTGTAGGGGATTCTTGAAAATAGATTAACTTCACACAGACGTCTTCTAACTGTCACAGTACTTACAGGTAACTCCAGACTGTCTTTGATCATCCTGGAGCTGATCATTGGCAGAGCCTTTGCCATTCTGGTTATTCTTCTATCCATTTTGATGGTTGTCTTCCGTTTTCTTCCACGTCTCTCTGGTTTTGCTCTCCATTTTAAGGCATTGGAGATCATTTTAGCTGAACAGCCTATAATGTTTTGCACCCCTTTATAGGTTTTCCCCTCTCAGTACACTGTTCTTCTGAACAATGTCTTGAACGACACATTTTCTTCAGGCTTTCAAATGCACGTTCAACAAGTGCTGGCTTTTTTCGCAAAATTGATGACCTCAGTGATTGAATGCCACACTGCTATTTCTTTTAACACACCCCTTTCAACTAATTGCCCAATTGCACAGCCTTGAGAGTGTACATATCATGAATGCTGGGTCTTGTTTGTTTTCTGAGAATCTACTGCACCTATTGGTAACTTGTTTGACAAGTAGCAATAAAAAATATACTAAAAACCTGGATTATTCTGGTTAGTCACATTGTACTGCTATTATTTTGAACAATACTGTATATATAAAAAAAAACATCCTTTCTGCTCTTTCTTGCACTTGCATCTTGTGAAATGTAAACACTTTGCTGATAGGACTTTGATGTTTTGTCCTTGACTTAGATTTTTGCTTGCCTTTTAACTCACCTGTAAGTTCCTTTGCATAAAAGCGTCTGCTTAATGACTAAATGTAAATGCTGTGCTGGACAAAGACACTGTGCCTCAAGTAATTAGTGGACACAATAGGTCCGGCACTCACTAATGCCCAGGTTTAGCCTCCTTGCTAGGTGTGTGGTCCGTCTGGGTAATGCAGAGCTTTTGAGGCAGAAATTATGCGTAAATCAATCGAGTCTTCTTATTGAATACAGCAGGGGATCCACAGAGCCTGATCACAGAGATCCATTCGCTGAAGTCTATATGAGCCCTGTGTTTGGAGACCCATGCTTATTACATGCAACTAAGGAAAACAAATTCTAGAAAGTGCGGATAAGAAGACTCCATATATTAATTGTGTAAAAAGCATAAAAAAAGGAGACTTTCTAAAAGACCACAATCTGTATTGATAGGGTGGATAGTGAACTGAGCCCACAGTGGAGATTTATTTCATAAGCGTCCCCCCAAAAAAAGAATAGCTGACCTCCAGTTTTGCTTGTGTGAGATGTGGACTGATCACAATGATGCTCCTTTTTTTTTCTTGTGATATGAAGCCAGCGCACCCCTTTCCTTTACAGAGGTGTGTTTTCACCTCTCACTAATAGGGCTGTGCATTGTTAAATAAGTTTCAGTGCCATTACTGATACCTTAATTCTCAATATTGGTTCCTGAATAAAATATTTTGTGATACAAATTTTAAAAAATCCATTACAAGAAGAAAATTACATTATGATACAAATGTTTGTATCATCTGAACTACTGTGTAATTGACCTGTTGTAAAGCTCTGACAGTACATCATTACATTAATAGTTTTAGACATTGTTTGTATCTAACTAGGGACTTGGCTAAGGTTAAGTTGACTGTGGCTCGAAGACTTAAGTGTTGGTATTTAAAAGCAACAACAAAACATGAATTGACCTCATATTAAGAGACCCAGATATCGTGTTTCAGGTGCTTTTTCAATTCATATGAATGATTATTGCCCAATTGCGTGTAAAAGAGACAAGGAAACACTAAAACTAGAATTGGTTTTCCCAAGGCCTAGTGAAAAGTCCAAGACTAGATCCAGTGGCAGTCCTGATGACTGGTTAAATTTTTGACAGTTAGAAACATCTGAACAAGCATCATTAGAATGGCTAAATCTAATTAATACCTTAACGCTCTTTCTACTTGTCACAATAACCCTAAATTCTGGAAAACCATGTCATCCCTAAAAATGATTTTTTTTAAAGTCACTTCTGCCTCCAGGTACAATTATATCATGATAAATGTTGCTGTTGTGTTGTCCATGGGTGTCTTTGTGGGTTCTTATGTTATTTTTTGTGTCAGTTTTCTATTTGACGGAGCTTATTAGGAATGAGATCGTGGAATAGAAAGATTGCATTTCAGTGCTACATGTACTAAAGAGAAACCACTAGAGGGAGTTAGTGCTCCAAGAGATGAGAGGCAGGTTAATAATTTTCCACACCAGCTTTTTGTCCCATTTCCAAACTTCCCTTCCACTCCTTTTACTGGCTGATTTGAAGTGTGATTCCCTATTTGGCCTCCCAATAAAACCAAATAACATATAACCAGTAGCAACACTAGCAGTATAGTTTTTGTCTTCAGTTGAGTATATTTAGTTTACTGTGACCTTTAAAACTTTTGCCTGTAGCCATGTTCCAACATGCAGGAAGCTCATGAAAATTGGAGGCAGCTAGTTTGTTACTGATGGCCGATGTATATAATAAAACAAAAAAAGCACAAAACATTTTTTGGGGGGGGGTTATTGAGACCGTCTGCATCAGGTTATATATCCAGTTACACAAAGTGTAGACTAAACTGTTAAGTGAGTGATCTGTAGGCAACATAATTAATTTAAAAGAAACATCTAATTGTATTATTGCTGTTCTCTACTTCTCTGTCTTTTACACAGAAGGCCAAATCTAACTTCCTGAAGTGGCTGCAAGTACATGCAGATCAAAACCACTTCCTCACATTGTCCAAGCTGTCTCTGAAGATGATGTCTTGTTCTGAGCTCCAGGATGTTCCTTTGCTGCCCGAGGGATCTCTTGCCCTTGTCACCGACTGTTCAGATTTTGAAAATTGCATGCAGTTTAATATGGACACTTACAGCAAGAACCTGAAGACCAGCTTACTGGGGCATACCATGCTGTACACTGAGGTCATCACATCTACTATGGACCTGTTAGAAGGGTAACATATTCCTCTTAACTGCTTTAAAGTTTGTAATGTATACTTATACACATCTCAGTACTTGGTTTTAATTGCTGACAAACTGACTGACAGTAACTGACTGACCATAGCACATTTCACCAATCTAAAACCAAATTATTTCAGCTTCCTTTACTGTAATTCTGTTTACTGTAAAACTGCTGAAAAATCTAATTTCTTATTTTTTATTAAGTAAAATCTACAACATGATACTTAACTGGTTTCAAAAAAGTAATATAAAATGTTCTTTGTATATTGTGTAATTTCAGTGCTACACAATATGCTGTAATTGAAAGGCTGTGTTTGGGTATACTATGTTAAATTACAGACAATAATGAAACAGTGGGATAGAAAAGCTGATTCAGTAAAAATAGAGTTTAAAAAGTACTAATACGGGAAAAAAAGCAACCTTTGGTAATATCCGCATATGCATGTGTGTACTTGTGCATTCATACATCTGCACTGGAGACAGGCTGGAACTAATTTTATGCCTTTGTGACCTCACTGCAGCAATGGCAAGTTGCACCGAATAGACTTCTTTGTACACATCCACACATGTCAGTAAAAGTGACTGTTGAGAGGGTCAATCAGGCAGCAGGTGAGAGCAATTAAAACTGTCATAAAGTTTGAAAAATGAATTGTGGCGTACCACTGAGCTAATTAGAACAGACAGTGTTGTCATTCAGGTTACACAAAAACTAAAACAGGATGAATGAGTAGGCAGTATAACCCAAACTTCCTGTAGCAGTTGGATTTCTCTGCTAATGTTAGAGTTTCCAGATGTCCAACTGCGGCAGTGTTGATTAATGGAATTATTAGGGGTTATTTTTCTTTAGTTTTTCAAATATTTTTCTTCATTTATTATCACTTATATAGTTTGATACAAAAAAAACAAACCCATTGATTTTAACAGTTATTAAAACAGAAACATTAGTGTTTTCTCCAATGTTTTAGCATATCACAATAATAGGATTAAAAATAATAAATAGGATTTGATATTTAAGGTTAGTATTTTTTTTTTTTTTTTTGGTTTTTCAAAAATTCTATATTTTCATCACAGTATACCAGAGTTTTAGTACAGACTCCAAAAGTATATTTTCTTCTGTAAAAACCTTTCATTATTGATTTTGATTCTTATTTGATTTTGATTATTATTTTTGACCATAGAGTCGGATGTTCGTACCCTGCTCTTCCCAACCACATGTCAATGTGTGCCTGGGTAAGACACTGAATCCCCAACAGTCCATTCTCATCCATAGCATTGGAGAGGGTTGTGTCAGCAAGGCGTAAAAAATTGTGCCAAATGAACATGCTCTGATGTAGTGATACTGAACTTATGGGATAAGCCAAAAGGACAAAACAAGTTTAATATTTATTTGTTTAAATATTAGTCTATTATTAGCCTAAAAATTTGTTACACGATTAAGAATATGTGGACGTTTTCTTTACTCTGTGAAACAACATGTAGATTTTGTGTTAATTATTAGCCCCCACATTAAAGTGGTAGCAAATTAAAGTGAAGTATTTGTCCAGCAGCAACTACCAAGTTAACAAACACACTATGATTTATATAGTATCTTTCTTCTATGTAACAGTTGTCAGGTTTCTGAAAATATGTTTAGATGTGAGTGTACACTCACATTTATGGAATGATTTAGACTCTGCACTGTAAAGCTATTAGAAAATCAGTTTGTGAACCAGATCCTGCCACTCATAATCCTGTGTTTACATCAGACGGACAGACTATAGAAATTTACAAAAATCAAAAAATTATTTCCATGCTGTACTATTCACTCACACTAGTGCACCCTTAATGTTTACATTTGCACTGTCTGATTTGCAGGCGTATAGAATGATCTGATAGTTAAAATGTAAGAGTGCATGACACATAATAAATCAAATTATTGTGTATACATAGTTCAGGTCCTTGTTTGTGATGTATTTACCGTTTATTTAGAATTGGAAATCTGATTTTTGTTTTTACCTTTTCTATTTTATGCTGATTTTATTATCTGTTTGCAGGGGCTGCAAATTAGCTTTTTCCTATATGCATTATATTCAGGTTATATGTTTAGTTGTATAGTGGCCCCCCAAAATAAATACAATTAAAAATGTATCAGTCAACACTACTGGCTGGTGTGCAGAAAAAAGCAGCAATTAGCTATTAATCTTAATTGGTATGGATTCTGGGTTTCTGGCCAGTGTCTTAGGTTATCAGGAGTTATTACAGCTGGTCGGGGTTTTTAGTTCTCCAGGTTTTATTTCCAGATCTGGCTGTAGAAAGTCTTGTAACCATTCTTCAAAATGTCCTCTTGTTTTTTTTTCTGTACACACAGAAGCTTTTTCCCCCAGATCTCTCTGCACTTGCGCAGAGACCCCAATGAGGCTCCTGAAAGTCTTTTGCTTTTCTCATGGTGTTGGTGGTTTCTCAATCACAGTGTGAGTCTCTCCCCAACCAGCAAAATCCTATTACATTCTATAACATTCTTTTAGTAACTGGTTGACAGAAAAACCCTTTCTGACATGATCCTGTATGATCCCTTGACAAGCTTCATTTTCCGTTCTGCAATCTCAAGCAGTGCATGTCAAGAAGCAGCAAAATAGCCCCAAATCATCCTGCTCCCTACACTGTACTTTACTTTTTGGTTGATGGTTTCATCTTGATACTGTATGTAGTGCTGCACAAACATTATCCCAGTAGTGGTGTCAAGGTGGTCCTTGGCAACCTTTAGGTGTGTGGCAATGTTATTTTACAGATAAATGGCATCCTTCATGGTGTCCTGCCATGGATACCATGCCTGTTTAATGTTTTGTGTATGGTTGACTCATGAACAGTGATGCTAACCAACTGGCCTGTCACTTCAATGGAGAGTACTGAGAGTACCAGATTTCTCCATTCAGTGTTTGACTGATTAATATCTAGTCCTGAGATTACTCAATTGATCGTGGGTAACTGATGCGTGTTTTTGAGTGAGTGTTTTTGTAAATTAATGTAGTTATAAACCACAACAGGAAACAAGATTAGAGTTTGACAGTAGTCATGTAAAAGTCACATAAAAAGCTAGAGGTCGGGAACAGCATGGTTAGATGAGACCAAGCAAAACTTACACCGGAAAAATTGCAATAGAAGAGTTTGGACAAGGGAAGAAACTGCTCATAATCTCAAGGCTCAAATGTGAAGCATGGTGGAATTAGTGTTATGTTGTGGGTGTATAGGGCTGCCAAAGAAGTAGTTCCATTGTGTTTATTGATGGACTGGCTGCTGACAAAAGCAATAGAGTGAATCATGATGTATTTAGGGCTTTATTATCTGCTCAAATTCAGCTAAATGCTTCAAACTCATTGGACAGTGTTTTACAGTATAAATTAGTACTTGAAAAATACTTTTAAAAATATCTTCAAAATTTCTTTTGAATCAGCATTCAATGTGCAATTAATGTTATGTTGATTGTAAAATAAGGGGACGCAAACCTTTGCATGTAAATGTGTAATTTTCTTTTTTGTGTGTGTATCAGTGTTAGCAGCAAGCAGTTTGTGTTTAGTTAAGGAAATTTAGCACTCTGAAAGGTGTTTATTTGTTTAAAAAGTAAGGATTAGAGTCTACTGGATCAGCACTTGGCTGGTCCCGAGAGCATAATGATTCTTTTCCTGCTATGCTGAACTTGATCCCTGTGCTTGGAGCAACACTTCTACTTAAATTTTTCTTGTAAGAACACCCACTTCTTTTTTCCTTTTAAAGAAGGGCTTTGCATAAAGAGAAGCATCAGTGGGTGTTAATGTCATTCAAATAATTGCCTTCTACTTCTGTTCATACAAATGCTGGGTTCCATGCTGTCTCCACATGTGGAAAGCACTTTTTGCATTCATCCAAAGTTTATAATATAGTCTTATTCTTACATTATTCTAAAATTGTAAGATCTCCTTTTATTATTTAAAAAAAAGCATGATTTCTGTTTTGAAAAGCAATGCAATATCCTGTGAAAAATATCAACCTCAGAACATGCATAGGGGTTTGGTACAGAGAATAGATCCCTTATAAGTGTGGCAATGGTCTGACCATAAAAATCTAATTGGCCCAATTGACCTTGCATGCTCTATCTGCAATTATATAAGATTGCAAGCAGATGGTTAAATGTTCTTATTTCTTGTTCTGTTGAACATGTGGTGCAGTGTTCAGCATGAACTTTTTTGGTCAAGTGGAAGGTATGTAATACTTTAGAGCCCTGAGGCCTTCACAGCATTGGACTCACCCACACAGGACCTCCCGCGGGATCCGAAATCTGCAGGTTTTTGTTTTTACTTCATCAAGACTACACAAACCTGCCAGCAATCAGTGTAGTCTGTTCCAGGGACTACATTTAGCATGACAAGGGAAAACTACAAAAAGTATATTCTTGTTGTTTTGTTATATTGAAATAGATTGTTATATTTAACATATTTAAACAGCCTAATACATACTCTTTTGAATTTATTTCATAATAATAATTTTATTATGGTCGCCTTCCTCACACAAGATAAAACAACAAATAAATTAGCAGCACTAGCATCTAAAACAGCATAAAAATAAACAGTTTGTAAAAAGAAGAAAACGGAAAAGGTGAGGTTTTTTTAGACAGAATTTGAACATGGGGAGAGTGTATGGTTTAGAGGAATGGAATCAGTTGGAAGGGAATTCCAAAGATGGGGGACAGAGCAAGTGACTGTTGTAGCCCCCAATAGAAGACAGGTGAGTGTGTCGAGTGGATGAGGTGGGCTGAGGAGCGTGGGGGTGTATATGACTAGAGGAGGTCTGCTAGGTACAGGGGTGGAGGTTATGGAGTGCTTTGAATGTGAGGAGTAGAATCTTATAAGTCTGTAAGTTTATAGTTTTAACCTGTCAGCTCCCAACATGGCCAGTGCAGTGCATTGTAAAACCACATCTGAGGTCTTTTCTTTGCGACAACAATTGAAAATGAGCTCAAGTGCCTCCCATTTCTATTGATCATTGCTGAGATATTTCTACAGCTTGACTGGAGTCCACTGGCGGTAAATTAAATTGATTTAAAAATGATTTGGAAAGGCACACACTTTTCTATAGAAGGGCTTACAGCTGACAATGCATACTGTATCAGAGAAAAAGCCATGAGGGCAAAGAAACTGCCTCCAGAGCTCAGAAACCAGAATATTGCAAGACACATATGGGGAAGGCTAAAAAAACATTGCAGCAGATGGAAAAAGTTTGGCACAACCAGGACTTTTTCAAAAGATGGTTGCACTCGATTACTGAGCAATAGAAGAGAAGGGCCTTAGTAAGAGAGGTGAAGAACCTGATGGTCACTGAGCGTCATAGATCCTGTGTGAAGATGGCGCAAAGTTCCAGAAGGAAAACCATCACTGCAACCCTCCACCAATCTGGAATTTTGTAGCACAGTGGCTACTTGGGAGCCTTCCCTCATTCCAACCACATGAAAGCTGTTTGGAGTTTGGAAAAACCACCTGAAGGACTCTCGGACTGTGAGGAACAAGATTCTCTGGTCTGATGAAACTAAGATTAAATTTTTTTGCCTTAATTCTTAATGTCATGTATTTAGGAAACCTTTCGCACACCATCCCTATAGTGAAGTATGGTGGTGGCAGCATCATACCTTGGTGACTAGACAGGGAAAGCTGAGTGGAGTAAAGTTCCTCAATAAAAACCTGTTCCCCAGACTAAATGTTGTCATACTGGCAAGGTCCACCTCCCAAAATGACAAAAATCCTAAGTACACAGCTAAGGCAACACAGGAGTGCCTTGGGTACAAATCTGTGAATGTCTTAGAGGGGCTCTGACGTGAATCCCATTGAACATCTTTGGAGAGTCCTGAAATGCCTGTCTACCAATGGTCTCCATCTCACCTGACTGAGCTTAAGAGAATTTGAAAAGAAGAATGGCAGAGATATCCTCAATGAAAAACCTTCTCATTGAGCAGGCTTATAATGTCATACCAAAAAATAATCAAGGCTGCAATTGCTGTAATCTCTGTAATGGTTAATGAATCATCGGTCAATATTTTCTAAATCCTATCAGGGCAGAGCAAAACCTGTTTTTCCCCAAGTAAGGTTGCTGTTAGAGGCTGTGAAGCTAAAAATAGAGAAACTGAACAGTTTAAGGTGCGATGTCAGTACAAAGTTGATTTTGTATTATATTCCAGAACCAAGCAGGCCTAGTCTTGATAAGCAGTCACCAAAACAAGGTTATTCAGTGTTGTTTTAGCTGCACTTACAATAGTACTACTTTGAAATGATAATTTCTGGCTTTCCTCTGTAGGATTAGCTCAATTAGTCATATTTAGAGATTAGTTTGCCCTCTCTCATTCATCTTTTTATGTTGCTAAATGACCAATGTATGCACTGTAAATCCTATTTTAAAGATGAGCATCTATTGCAGAAATAATCTTTAAAATGTTTTCATCTGGGAAGTGAGAAGTTTTGGTAGGAAGTGGTTTGGGAGACTAATGACTGTTTAGAAAATGTCTCTTTTTACTGACCAAATAACATTCTGTAGATAGATTGGTAGGGTAACAAATGTAATGGGTATAATATGTCTAATCCAGCCAGTCCTTGGGCAGGTTTCTATTTTTCTCTAAATATAACTTAATGAAATGATGAAGAGCATAACATTGGATAGGATCTTTAGTTCTATTTGGAAAGAACAGATTTCAGGTTCTCTTGTTTGCTAGTCCTTGCCTATCTTATTGCTGTATATGAATCTGGATGTGTGACAAGCTCATAGTTGTGCAAGCTCAGCTGTATCATAGCTTCTCCTGAAAGACTATTTAAAAAAAATACATGTGTTTATACATCTACCTATCCGTCCATCCATCCATTCATATTAACTTAATACAAACTTTCTAAGTTCTGAACCATCTTTAACTTAATTCATAAAACCCTCAAGTTTTTGAAGTGTTAAGTATGGTGACAGGGCTGCATGGTCCCAGTCTGTAAGCAGAAAAATGACAGGTCTAGTCCAGGACCAAGAAGTCCTTGAACTCTCTTAAGCTTAACATCTACAACACTGTTTAAATAGTATTTTATACTGTTTTGGAAGCAGTAAGAATCAGTATGGTAAATGTTGCATTGCATCTAAACTCATTGTGTTGTGGATGTGCAGTAGACAGGTAGTTTGATTAAAATAGGTAGTATCTGTTTCATAAAATGTGCATTTCCTGCATTAAAAACACGGCTGACACTACGGTGTGGACATGGCATAAGACTAAAGTAAAAGCATTTATAAAAGTATAATAAACAAGGACACTTTAAGCACTTAAAAGTATGTTTTGACATTTCTCTGTTCATCATTCATGTCACATTTTAGGCTGAATCAGCAGTTACCTAAGGATGTGGGAATAATAGCCGTAGCTGCTCAACAAACCCAGGGAAGAGGTCAGTGCTCAAGCAAACTCTAAACCTGCAGACAATGCATCCACAAAAACCTCAAATGCATTACAGGTTTTATTGAAATTATTTTTGTTTTCATTCATTTATTTATTATGCTTACATTTACATTTTGTTGTAAATCATTATGCATGCAGCAAATGAATGCCAAGTTATTTACCCTATCACAATCAAAAGTAAAATGGTTTTTGCTAGAGTTCAACAATGCTGTCATGTTTTACTGTCTTACTGGTACATGAAACAACGCACCCCCACTAACCTGTGTGGCTGTTTTTCTGTTTAAACATGTCTTAATGTCCGTTTAATTCTGCCACAGGCCGTGGTAGGAACACTTGGCTCAGTCCTCTGGGTTGTGCCACATTCACTCTGACAGTCCAGGTTGAGTTGAGGTCCAGGCTTGGACGGAGGATTCCCTTCCTCCAGCATCTGGCTGCACTGGCAGTGGTGGAGGCTGTTCGCACACTTCCTGGATATGAGGTGTGTGCCTGCTTAATTCCCTGTAATGCCTTTCTTCACACTAGATATTATGTGACTGTATTAGTCTGCTTTACATAAAGTCCAGAAGTATTTGACACAATTTCCCAATGTTTAAACTTTACCAGAGCTTTAATTTTTTTGGCACCCTGTCAGAATTATAGCATTGGGCAAAGGCTGTTTTCAGAGAGGGAGAGGAAGATAATTATGTATTGTTTTAAAGTAGTTTTAATGGTTGTGCAGCAGGAATATTGCTGTATAGCATCAAGAAACCTTATATTTTGTAATAATAAAGTTGACTTACTTGCACTGTGGCTCAGTAAAGTGTTAGCATAATATTGCACGTGACTGCAATATTTTGATAAAACACTGCAATAATCACTCTTGTTGAAGCTGTTAGGCTGTATGATCCCATGCTTATTCAACTTTATTTATTATACTAATGTGACATCAAATTGTGACAGTGATAGCCAACAGCAGTATTTGCAGTGTAAGGCATTCAAGAATTAATCAAACAGATATTTTTGTACACCCACTCAGAGGCTCAAAGGTAATTTGCAATTGATGACAAGCAGTTTTGTGGACAGGTGTGACATGTTTACTTGGTATACCATGACAAATCAAGCAGATAAATAATCTGGAGAAGTTTCTGAGTGTTACATTTGCCCTTGGTAGTTGTTCACTGGTGTTATCTATGCAAGTAATTGCGGCCATAATTAAGCTGCAAAAACAAAGTAAATCCATGAGAGACAGAAACATTAGAAATGGCCAAATCAACAGTTTTGTAATGCAATGGCAAGGTCAGCAACGGAAAAAGTCCTGGAATACCAGAGCAACCTTTCTGTCCTTGTTGAAGAAAAAACATTCACAACATCTAGCCAAGTCAGGAACACTCTTGAGAATGTAGGAGTGTATTGTCTACAGTTGGACGAGACTTCATGAATGTAAATATGTAGCGCTTAATGATGCATTCCATTTGTACTAACAAGTCAGAATTTCCAAGTTTTACCAATAGAAAATAAACAGCACCTTATGTCAAATTTCTGATTTGAAATAAGCAGAATAAAAACTGTACTAATAAAGGTTAGTAGCACTAATGTATTATTTTGCTCTCATTACATACAGTAATAAACATAGTACTGTCTAAATTTTGTGAATATGATGCTACCGTATTTTTACACAAAATTCCCCTCAGTGCTTTTGTTTATACAAATGCAACCGCAAGGTGACACAAGCCCACTGGCTTCTTGTGCCAGTCCCAAATCTGGATAAATGCAGAAGGTTGTGTCAGGAAGGGCATCTAATGTAAAACACATGCCAAATTAAAAATGCGAATCATGACTTTCACACCGAAAATGACTCCCATACGGGATCATTCGGGGCCCGGGTTAACAACGACCACCGGTATCCTGTAGGTCAACAGCACCGGTGGAAATTGGACTACTGTTGGTCGAAGGAGGACAGGAGGAAGGTGTGTTCGTAGGCAGAGAGAGAAGAGGAAAGCTAAGAATGTAGGACTGACAGTAGGGACTTTGAATGTTGGGACTATGACAGGGAAGGGTAGAGAGTTAGTTAGTTTAGAGGTGAAAAGAGTATCAGACAGGTTGATGAGTCTGAAGCTGGAAACGTGATGTTCAGTGTTGTTAGTGGTTATGCCCCAGACGTAGGTTGTGAGTTAGAAAAGAAGGAAAAATTCTGGAGTGAGTTAGATAAAGTGATTCATGGCATCCCCTGACGTGAGAGAGTGGTGATTGGTGCAGATTTCAATGGACATATAGGTGAAGGGAACAGAGGTGATGAGAATGTGATGGGCAGATTTGGTCTTCAGGACAGGAACACAGAAGGACAGATGGTGGTAGACTTTGCAAAGAACTACAGAGGCAGAGGCAGGAAAATATAAGAGTGGAGGTAGAAGCACTCAGGGGGACTACATCTTGTGTAGATGTTGCATTCTGAAAGAGATCAGTGACTGTAAAGTACTGGTAGGGGAGAGTGTAGCCATACAACACAGGATGGTGGTGTCTAAAATGACTCTGGTGGTGAGGAAGATGAAGAGGGTGAAGTGGTGGAAGTTGAAAAAGGAAGAATGTTGTGTAGTTTTCAGGGAGGAGCTGAGACAGGCTCTGGGTGGTCAGGAAATGCTTCCAGATGACTGGACCACTAGAGCTAATGTGATCAGGGAGACGAGTAGGAGGGTACTCGGTGTGTCATCTGGAATGAGGAAAGTGGGCAAGGAGACTTGGTGGTGAAACGAGGAAGTTCAGGGATGTATAAAGAGAACGAGGTTACCTAAGAACAAGTGGGACACTGAGAGGACTAAAGAGAGTAGACAGGAGTACAGGGAGATGCAGCGTAAGGTGAAGGTAGAGGTGGCAAAGGCCAAACAAAGAGCATATGAGGACTTGTATGCTAGGCTGGGCACTAAAGAGGGAGAGGTGGATTTGTACAGGTTGGCCGGACAAAGAGATAGAGATGGGAAGGATGTGCAGCAGGTTAGGGTGATTAACCCTTAGTGGTCTGAGGATTAGGGTTAAGTTAGGGTTAACCCTAACCCTAACCCGCACCGGTGTGGGCGTCGACTCCTAAGAGTTAAAGATAAGGATGGACATGTATTTACAGGTGCCAGGAGTGTAATGGGAAGATGGAAGGAGAACTTTGAAGAGTTGATGAATGAGGAAAATGAAAGGGAACGAAGAGTAGAAGAGGTAACTGGTGTGGAGCAGGAAGTAGCAAAGATTAGTAAGAGTGAAATGAGGAGGACGTTTAAGAGGATGAAGAGTGGAAAGGCAGTTAGTCCTGATATCATACCTGTGGAGGTATGGAAGTGTCTTGGAGAGGTGGCAGTAGAGTTTCTGACTAGGTTGTTTAACAAGATCTTGGAGAGTGAGAAGATGCCCAAGGAATGGAGGAGAAGTGTAATGGTTCCAATTTTTAGAACAAGGGAGATGTGCAGAGCTGTGGCAACTACAGACGAATAAAGCTGAGCCACACAATGAAGTTGTGGGAAAGACTAGTGGAAGCTCGGCTAAGGGCAGAGGTGACCATTTGTGAGCAGCAATATGGTTTCATGCCTAGAAAGAGTACAACAGATGCTGTATTTGCTTTGAGGATGCTGATGGAGAAGTACAGAAAGGGTCATAGGGAGTTGCAATGTGTCTTCGTAGATTTAGAGAAAGCGAATGACAGGGTGCCAAGAGAGGAGCTGTGGTATTGTATGAGGACGTCTGGAGCGGCAGAGAAGTATATTAGAGTGGTGCAGGACATGTATGAGAGCTGTAAGAGGTGAGGTGTGCTGTAGGTGTGACAGAGGAGTTCAAGGTGGAGGTAGCTCTGCATCAAGGATCGGCTCTGAGTGGGTGTTGCTAATATGGCTAGAACTGGTATTGTTATTGTAAACTAACTGGCCGACTGGAATGGGGTCATCTTCAATGTGACATCATTCTGAACTCTGACGTCCAATATTGCAGGCAGATAATGAGCCAAAGCATACTGTGATGGCAACCCAAGGCAAACAAAGGGGAAATTCTTCAGTTGCCTACACGGTCATCCAGATCTCAAAGAGCTCTTCATTTACTGAAGATAAGACTTAAGGCAGAAAGCCTTGCCTAGGGCTTGCTCAAGGGGGAATTGTTGGGTTCTCTCTATACATCTTTATAGTTCTGACTTTATTCTGTAAAGTGCCTTGAGATGACTTTGTTGTGAATTGGCGCTATATAAATAAGGTTTAATTGAATTGAAAGACCCACAAACCAGCAGCGGGTAGAAACAGCTGAATAGAGCAGAGCTTTCATGGCAAGAGATATTACATTTGGTAATGTCTGTGGGTTCTATACTTTAGTTATTTAGAGCAAAGTTACCCTAGTATTAAAAACAAACCTTATATTTATAATTATGTGCCTTTATCATTTTATTTTGAGCCTCTGAAAACGGGTATTTAAAATAGTGGCTGTAATTCAAAACAATACTGGTTAATCCAAAACTTAAACCCATGGGAATGAAAGCTGAAACTCTACATTGTATTTGTTAAAGTTAAAAAAATAAAAATGTGCTATTTTAATATGAGGTTATATTTTATTTTTCCCCAGGACATTGACCTCAGAGTAAAGTGGCCTAATGACATCTATTACAGTAACATGATAAAACTCGGGGGGGTGCTGGTGACTTCTACTGTAATAGGATCAACCTTTCATCTGCTCATAGGTAACACCCCTCTCTTAATTACACTGACCAGCAGGTAGATCATCTAGCTTTAGGTATAAAATCACAATACCAATAAAACAGTCTTTTACAATACATAATCCAACATGCACCAATGAAATGCAGTCTCTATTGTTAGATTATTTACGACTAAAATAAAATGAAAATACAGTGATTTGTGAAATATTGGAAAAGTATCTTTATTGTAAACAGTACAAGGACAACATCAAATGTTGATACTGAGGAATATCACTATTTTAATGAACAAAAACTATGACAATTATTCATTGAAAATGGGACTAAAACTAAAGAACATCAACATCTTAATGGGAAGTCTCACTCACTGACCTATAGCATCCATTGAATCACAAACTGCAGCTCCTCATCAGTCAAACACTTGCTTGCATTGCAAATGATATCTGTCTTTCAGAAAAATATTGGCCTGTTGGTTATTACATTCATTAACTTTGTGGTTCTGTCATGTCGAAACTGATATGGAAATTAGGTTCCTATTATTTCTTGAACATTATTTGCTTCACAGGCTGTGGGTTTAATGTTACAAATAGCAACCCAACAATATGCATTAATGACCTGATCCAGAAGTACAACATACAGCATAACCGCAGTCTGCAGCCACTCAACTGTTCCCAGCTCATTGCTCGGACTGTCAGCTGTCTGGAGGGCTTAATCAGCAGCTTTCAAGAAGGAGGCCCGGATGCCATCCTGCCTACCTACTACAAGAGGTGGCTTCACAGGTCAGCACTACATACACGCTCCTGGGGCTTTTTTATTTAGAATTAGTAACTTTATTTATCTAGTCCATCTATATTAATCATTTGTTTCGGTGCTGCTAACACTTGAAATGCACTGATTAAACTGTTTTATTTTCCACCCAAACCAATGTTCACTACTTTTGTCTCCGTTTGTCCTGCAAGTTGGTCTGGCTGGCGACATCCTTAGCCACTGTCAGGATAGGAAATGCCACCAAAATAAAAGCACTGCTGTCTGAGTTTTGTTAAGGAAAAAAGTGCTTTATGTGACTTTGTTAATAATTCTGTCAATATAGGAAAAACAAAAGAATTGTGAATATTTATTGTGAAATTAGTTTAAAAAGCAACTAAAGACACTCTTCAGACAAGCTTTTACCTGACTGGGCTCTTATGGTTGCATCCTTGTTGTAGTTGTGTTTTAATTTATATTTGAAGTTTTATTGTCTCTCATATTTTCTCTTTTTTACATTTTGTAAAGCACTTTGTGATTTTATCTGTGCTATATAAATAAATTTTACTTACTTACTTACCATACAATAACATTAGTATCTTTACTAGTAATATAAAGCAAATGACCATATCAAGACAACAATAAATAGTGAAGCTGTTTATCATAAAAGTATTTTGTTAACCTCTGTAAAGTTAGCACTACATCCCAATTTCTCAAATTTTAACATTCAACTCAACTCAACTATAAATCAACAACCGCATTTACTAGTTAATAATAATAATAATCTAAAAATTCATATCATATTTTTATATTGAAACTGCTAAGTGGTAGTGGTGTTGTGTCTGATCCGTGTCTATTGAAGAGAGACAAAAACAGACCAAACCATACCACGTTGCGCCATACAATCGAGTATTCCATCAATATAAAATTATGTTAAATACATAATGTGACAGAGACAATGAAGGAGTCAAGATAATGAAATAGTGTAAACAATTAGTATGTGTAGGAGGAGGAGCATAGCATCAGAGGTAAAAGGGGAAGAGTCTTTGTGAGGGTAAGGAAAGTAGTTGGTGGTCGTGTTGATTCTCCCAGAAGCAAGTCACACTCTCAGATGCAAATGCTACATACAGTAGCAACATCCAGAAACAGAACTGTAACATTTCTCTCTTCTCTCTTCTCTCTGCTCTCTGTGACCTCAGCGGGACTCTGGTGCATCTCTGGAGTGAAGATGGAGTAGAGGCTGAAGTTGTGGGTTTGGACAACAATGGCTTCCTCAAAGTCCATACCAAGGAGCAGGGCTTGGTCTCAGTGGAGCCTGATGGAAACTCCTTCGACATGCTGAAGAACCTAGTGGTCATTAAGTAGCATTAAGACCAAACTAAAAGTACAGAATCATCAGTTATATAATCTGAAAAAACCTTTATCTATCTTCAAAAATATCAGTGTTTTCTAAGTAATTAATACGTTAATTGTACCCAGTATCTTAAATGTACCCAGTGACCCAAACTTTTGGGTCACTGGGTACATTTGGACTGATTGGAGTAATTTGTTGAAGTTTCAAAGGCAACTCTATAAAATAATATCTGCATTAATAATGGGTGTGTATATATATATATATATATATATATATATATATATATATATATATATATATATATATATATATATATAATTAGTTTGATGTTTTATCTGTTGAACAATAAATCTTCTACTCCTCATCTCAATATTTAACCTTTATTGCTTCATCCATTCATAATTTTGTGAATCAGTCCCAGCTAACTTAGGGCTCTTGTTTTTCTCCTTATCTGGAGTCACCCTCTCTTGCTTGCTTTACAAGAGAGTGGAGTGAGCTGCTGTGAGACATTCAGACTGGAGGAAGATTTATTTTACTGTACTTATCCACCACAGTGTGCTTTGATTTTATGTGCAATACAATTTGCTTTTTGCGGAGGCAGTATGGCTAAAATATCAAACATATGGAAGAACACTTATAGAAATTTGACATTTTCTTGTAGACTTTTATGGAACCCTATAAAAGAACACATCTAATACAGTATAACCAGTTAAGGCTATAAGGCAAAGACAAAAAATGCATTCAACTTTACACAGCAGTGTAGTTATGTAATGAGTGTAGTAATGAGTAATGTGTAGTAATGAGTTTAGTACTGAGTGTAGTAATGAGTTATTCATAATGAGTTATGAATAACTCATTTGCAAATGAATAACTCATTTGCTATACACACCACTATTTGGTGACTTTCTTAATTTTGAAAGAGCCGATCAATGTATTTAGCAAACGTTGCCCTACATGCTGTGAATCGGAATTTCACACGCTACAGCCTGTCAACTGCACATGCAGAACATCTCCAGAGGAACTACAGTTACCCACTAATATTTATAATTATAAATATAATTAAATAATATATATAAATAACACAAGGCTCTGTGTTATGACCAATACTTTTTACTTTATAAATGTCTCCTTTAGGCAACATTATTAGAAAACACTAAATTTCCATTGATATGCTGATGATACACAGCTATATCTATCTATGGAACCAAATGAAAAAAATCAGTTAATCAAGCTTCAAGCATGCCTACAAGACATTAAGGTCTGGATGTCCCATAGTTTTTTCCTTCTAAACTCAAACAAAACTGAAGTAATAGTTTTTGGGCCCAAAAATCTCAGAAATATGCTGTTTAAGTCTAGATAGACTCTGGGTTTTCTCTGGGTTTTCAGTTGTCTTTCTCCTTCTCCCTCTTGTTTCTTGTCCCCGATGTCTTGTTGTTGTTTTTGGTGCTCTTTTCTTTTCTCTCTTCACTTTCCACTCACCTAAACCGTTCCCACCCTGACCCTGGTTCTGCTGAAGGCTTCTGAAAGTGTCAGCTTGAAAACATGTCTGACCATCTTCACTTATACAGTATTGTTCAAAATAATAGCAGTACAATGTGACTAACCAGAATAATGCAGGTTTGTAGTATATTTTTCATTGCTACGTGGCAAACAAGTAGGTGCATTAGATTCTCAGAAAACAAACAAGACCCAGCATTCATGATATGCACACTCTCAAGGCTGTACAGGCCCCTTTCAATTAGTTGAAAGGGGTGTGTTCAAAAAAATACCAGTGCCTGCTGTGACTGTACAAACTCAAAACGATTTTGTACAAACATTTTTGTTTCTAGGATTTAGCATCCTGTGAATCACTAAACTAATATTTAGTTGTATGACCACAGTTTTTTAAAACTGCTTCACATCTGTGTGGCATGTAGTCAACCAACTTGTGGCACCTCTCAGCTGCTATTCCACTCCATGATTCTTTAAAAACATTCCACAATTCATTTACATTTCTTGGTTTTGCTTCAGAAACATTATTGATATCTGGTCAGGAGAAACATGCCCATATCATGATGCTTGCACCACCATGCTGCACTGTCTTCACTGTGTACTGTGGCTTGAATTCAGAGTTCAGGGGTCGTCTCACAAACTGTCTGTAGCCCTTGGACCCAAAAAGAACAATTTTACTCTCATCAGTCCACAAAATGTTCCTCCATTTCTCTTTAGGCCAGTTGATGTTTTCTTTGGCAAATTGTAACCTCTTCTGCACATGACTTTTTTTTAACAGAGGGACTTTACGGGGGATTCTTGAAAATAGATTAGCTTCACACAGACGTCTTCTAACTGTCGCAGTACTTACAGGTAACTCCAGACTGTCTTTGATCATGCTGGAGCTGATCATTATCTGAGCCTTTGCCATTCTGGTTATTCTTCGATCTATTTTGATGGTTGTCTTCTGTTTTCTTCCACGTCTCTCTGGTTTTGCTCCATTTTAAGGCATTGGAGATAATTTTAGCTCAACAGCCTATAATGTTTTGCACCTCTATAGGTTTTCCCCTCTCCAATCAACTTTTTAATCAAAGTACACTGTTCTTCTGAACATTGTCTTTGTATAATGTAGCTGATTGGTGTATATCAATGGCTGTAGCAGACATGGGTCAGCATGGGAAAACCCTAAGTCCTCTACTTTAACTCTTGGGGCTGGGTGAAAAGACACTCATACAATGCATCTAGAAAGTATTCACAGTAACTTCACTTCACTTCCCTTTTTCCACATTTTGTTATGTTACAGCTTTATTCCAAAATTGATTAAATTCATTATTTTCCTCAAAATTCTAAAAAAAATACCCTATAATGACAACGGTTAGGATCAATGTTGTAGTACTCGAGAGCAGGTCTTTGTCTAGAGACAGGCCTTAAGACAGCTTTTTTAAGGTCAGGGGCAGCTGTAGCTCAGTTCGTGATGGCAGTTGTCCATGGACCACAGGTCAGTAGTTCGATCCCTGCTCCCAGCTACATGTCAAGTGTCCTTGGGCAAGACGCTGAACCCCAAGTTGCTCCCGTTGGGTCAGGTGAGCACCTTTCATGGCAGCCACTGCCATCAGTGTGTGTGTGAATGAGTGAATGGGAATCAGGATTGTAAAGCACTTTGGATAAAAGTGTTATATAAGCGACCATTTACAATGTGAAAGAAACTAGTTTCTAATCTTTGCATGTACATAAGTATTCACTGTCTTTGCTTAATACTTTGTTGAAGCACATTTAGCCAATTACAGCCTCAAGTCTTTTTCAGTATGATACTACAAGCCTGGCACACCTATTTTTAGGCAGTTTCTCCCATTTTTCTTTGCAGTACCTCTCCAGCTCCATTAGGTTGGTTGGGGAGCGTTGATGCACAGCCATTTTCAGATCTCTCCAGAGATGTTCAATCAGGTTCAAGTATGGGCTCTGGCCGGGCCCTCAAGGATATTCACAGATTTGTCCTGTAAAGCATGATGCTGTCACCACCATGCTTTACTGTAGGGATGGCTTTTGGCCAGGTGGTGAGCGGTGCCTGGTTTCCCCCAGACATTTTGCTCCAATGCTACATTAAAAACAATGAATACGCCTGCCATTTAGGCCAAAGTTCGAGCTCAGTCTTTGTTTTATCAAAGTATTTAATTTCTCATGGTCTAACAGCCCTTCAGGTGGCCTGTCATGTGTCTTTTTATGAGCAGTGTTTTCTGTGTGGCCACTCTACCATACAGGCCTGAATTGTGGAGTGGTGCAGAGATGGTTGTTCCACAGAGAATCCCTTGGGACTCTTTCAGAGTGATCATCGGGTTCTTGATCACCTCCCTGACTAAGGACCTTCTCTCTCGATCCCAGTTTGGCCAGGCAGCCCACTCTAGGAAGACTTCTAGTCATTCAAAATCACTGTACACACTGGGACCTTCAATGCTGCAGAATTTTTTCTGTACCCTTCACCAGATCTGTGCCTTGATTCAATCCTATCTCTGAGGTATACAGAGAATTCCTTGGTCTTCATGGCTTGGTTTGTGCTCACACATGCACTGTTAACTGTGGGAAGGTCCCCATGTAGACAGGTGTATTTCTTTCCAAATCATGTCCAATCAACTGAATTTCCCACAGGTATTCAAGCTGTAGAAACATCTCGAGGATGATCACTGGACACAGGATGCACCAGAGTTCGACTTTAAGTGTCATGGCAAAGTATGAATACTTATGTACATGTGATTTTTTTCGATTTTTATTTATTTTTTATAAATTTGCAAAGGTTTCAAACAAACCCTTTTTACATTGTCATTATGAGGTATTGTTTGTAGAGTTTAGAGGAAAATAATTTAATACATTTTGGAATACGTGCTGTGAATACTATTTGGATGCATTGTATACAGATATTACAAGCAGGTCATAAACATAAAGTAATTCCCTCCTTACTGTGCATGCCATATTATGTTATTACAGCCTAAAATCCAAATTATATATGATAATTATAATTACCCTACAGTTATGTAGTTCATAATTGGGTAACAGCAAAGCAGAGATATATAGGTACAAAGTAATAAATAGGATAACAGAGATGTCTCTCAATGGCAAAAGCAGTCAGAAGGTTATTACACAAATGGCCCACTGGTTGATCCATATAAGCCATACACTAAAAATCCAATTAAACAATTTGAGGAGGCACGTTCCTTGGGCCAAAAGTAATCTATCCCTTTCGCATTGACCGTCTAACAGCACTTTTACAGTCTTGTCAGGAGAGGAGCAGAGTTCTTTGGCTCACCTTCAAACTGGATCTTCACTCAGCCAGAAGTCATCAAAGAGAGTTTTTCCTCTCCACTGTTGCCTATGGCTTGCTCCAGGGGGAATTGTTGGGTTCTCTTTATATATCTTTATAATCTTGACTTTATTCTGTAAAGTGCCCTGAGATGACTTTGTTGTGAATTGGCGCTATATAAATAAAGTTGAATTGAATTATTACTTGTGTTTGCGTTAAATTGAAGAAAGTAAACATTTAACCTGTTGTGGTGGATGGGATGTGGAGGCAAAGAACTTTTATTATATTATGTATGTCACATAAAGTATGAAAGAGAATGAAGAGTAGAAGAGGTGACTGGTGTGGAGCAGAAAGTAGCAAAGATTAGTAAGAGTGAAGTGAGGAGGCCGTTGAAGAGGATGAAGAGTGGAAAGGCAGTTGGTCTTGATGACATACCTGTGGATGGAGGTGTTTAGAAGTGGTGTCAGTAGCGTTTCTGACTAGTTTGTTTAACAACTTCGAATGTGACACAGGAGGTAGAGCGGTTGTCCACCAATCCCCAAGTTGTTGGTTCGATCCCCAGCTCCTCCAGCCACCTTAGTTGCTCCCGGAGAGTGTTAGCCAGGTGCATAAGAACTCCCCCATCGGGGTGTGAGTGTGTGTAATTGTGAGTGCGAATGGGTGAGTGAGCAGAGGTAAAGAAGCTACAGGATTTTAAGTAATTAGGGTCAATGGTTGAGAGCAACATAGAGTGTGGAAAAGAGGCGAAGAGGCGTGTGCAAGCAGATTGGAACGGGTGAAGAAAAGTGTCAGGTGTCTTGTGTGAGAGTATCAGCGAGAATGAAAGGAAAGGTGTTCAAGACAGGGATGAGGCCAGCGATGTTCTTGGCTTAGAGGTAGTGGTACTGAAGAAGAGACAGGAGGCGAAGCTGGAGTTGACAGAGCTTAAGATGTTGAGGTTCTCTTTGGGAGTGACAAGGATGGATAGAATCAGGAACGAGAACATCAGAGGGACAGCTCATGTTAGATGTTTTGGAGATAAAGTCAGAGAGGCCAAATTGAGGTGGTTTGGAAATGTTCATAAGAGAGATTGTAAATATATTGGTAGAAGGACGCTAAGGTTGGAGCTGCCAGCCATGAGGTCTAGAGGAATGGTAAATGGTCTGCACTTATATAGCGCTTTTCTACCTATTGACACTCAAAGCACTTTATGCTGCTTCTTATTCACCCATTCACACTCACAATCACACACACACTCATACACCGATGGGGGAACAGCAGCTGGCCAACACTCACTGGGGGCAACTAAGTTGGGGTTCAGTGTCTTGCTCAAGGACACTTCGACTTGTGACCGGAGGAGCTGGAGATTGAACCAACAAATGTGAGATTGGTGGACAACCGCTCTACCTTCCTGTGCCACAGTCGCCCCTAGGAAAACTAAAGAGATTTATGAATGTAGTGAGAGAGGACATGAAGTTAGTTTGAGGCAAGAGGCTGCCGAGGATAGGGATATTGGTCACATGTCCAAGAATCCTTGAGCAAGACACTGAACCTGAAATTAATTGCTCCCAAGAGTGTGGTCCAGCTGCATAGGAACTCCCCCATCGATGTGTGTGTTTGAGTGCCACTGCGAATGGGTGATTGAGAAGCAGTGTATATATAATAATTCTGAAGCCTCACTGCGTACAATACTTGATATTGTCAACCCTCTGAAAAATAAGGCGGTAAATCAGAGAAGATGACTGCCATGGTAAAATTCGCAAAAGTGCAGATTAAGGCAGGCTTCACTACAGTCAGAAATGAAGTGATATTCCACTTATTTAGAAGAATCCCATTTAGCCTGGTAAAATTGTTTAATGATATATAATACAAACTGTTCTAGCCTATTCCATAATGCTAAAACAGCATATTTTTTTATAATTAATAGAGGTAAACAAGAACAACCTCTAGTTTCTTTTTAGCACGGTAGCCAGGCTGACTAAGAACCATAGTTTTGTTAAGCCTAGTATGAATTCAGCAGATCCTCCCTATAATACTACATATAGATCTTCATGTACAACAGCTCTAGAATCATCAATAAGATCCCAAACCCCCGTAGATCTCTTCTTTCCGATAGATCTCACTGAGCTAACTTCAACAATTGCTTCTTCAAAACTAACATGTCTCTTAGACCCCATCCCAACTAGACTGCTCTAAGATGTTACATTTACATCCTTTCACATCCATATTATATTTGATCAATCTATAGTTAGTAAAGGGCTATGTACCAAAGGCCTATAAGGTAGCTGTATTCAAACCCCTACTTAAGAAACCTTGTCTTAACCAAGGTGTTTTAGCCAATTACAGACCATTATTCAATCTCCCTATTATTTCTAAAATCCTTGAAAAAGTGGTTGCAAACAACCACTGTGCAGCAATACATTGTCTGAAGATTTCCACTCAGGAATAAGAGTACATAATAATACAGAAACAGCACTAGTGAAAGTCAATGATCTCTTAGCTTCAGATAATAGACACAAATCTGAACTCATATTTATAGACATTAGTGCCGCGTTTGACACCATTGACCACAACATTTTTTTTACAGAGACTGGAACATGTAATTGGAATTAAAGAAACTGCACTTGATTTGGTTGGTTTAAATCATATCTATGAAATAGATATGTCATGAACTGTCTAAGCAAGACAGTGGCAGAGTTGTTTGCACTGTTGCCTCACAGCAAGAAAAAAAAGATCAACGCCTTTCGGCTTATCCCTTCAGGGGTCGCCACAGCAGAACGTGTTCCACATTCATATATTTATATATAAATATATATTTAGATTTACATTTAGACATTTGGCAGACATTTTATCCAAAGCGACTTACAAGTAAGATACAAGGCAAACAAACATATAAGTCAAGGAGAAAACATCAAAGCAAAGTCCTATCAGAAGAAGATTTTACTTTTAATGAGATGCAAATGCAAGAAAGAGCACATTGATTTGACATGAGGTTTTATGCCCAATGCCCTTACTGCCAAAACCTTCCCATTTTGTCTGGGCTCGAGACTGGCACCAGCTGGCTGTGCAAGGCCACACCTTGTGGGTGGGATTCAAGCTCATGGCCTTCTGCATCCCAACCCAGTGCTTTACCACTGAGCCACCAGGCCCCCCTCACACCCATTAAAAAACGTGTGTTAGGGTCAGGCTGGTCCATAGTGGTGGCGTGCTTAGTCACAGTGGCTCAGGAATAATGCTCCATCTAATCATAAGCACTTTTATTGTACAACTTGTATGAACTTTATTGTACTTACATAAAAGCTGGTTATGGAGTTACACAGGGCTCTGTGTTAGGACCAGTACCAATACACTTGTATATTTCACCATCATTAGGAAACATTCCATAAACTTCCGTTGCTATGCAGATGACCCAGTTATATTTATCTATGATATGTGTTTGTTACCTCTAGATTGAACTAATGCTGCAGCAAGAGTACTGGAATTAGCAAGTGAGATTATATATCTATTCTGTCGATTGGCCTATAAAATCTAGCATAGAATTTAAAACCTTCTCGTTAAAATCTTGTCCTTAAATAAAAAGCTCCTAATACTCAAGCTCTGTCGTATTTAAAAGACCTCATAGTACCATATCATCTAAATAAACCACTTTGAACGCAGGCATACTTGTGGTTTCAGAGTTTCTAAAAGTAGAATAGGAGGCAGAGCCTTTAGCTATCATGCTCCTTTTCTGTATAACCAGCTCCCAGTTCAAATTCGGGGGGGAGACACCCTCTCTAATTTTAAGACCAGGCTAAAACCTTTCTTTTGAATAAAGCTTATAGTTAGAGCTGGCTCAGTTACTCTGAACTAGCTCTTAGAAAACCATGTATCTGCAGGGCCTGGTGGCTTAGTGGTAGAGAATTGGGCTAGCATGCAGAGGGCCCTGGGTTCAAATCCCACCCCACTCCACCCACCTTCCACAGGCAGAAGACATTCAGCTGTAACAACCGCTGAAGGGGCAAGACGAAAGCCGTTAAACCACAAAATGCTACTGGGACAGGTGGGACTAAGCCGAACTTTTACTGACACTTGGAAAGGAAGCAAATACAAAGGTATGCTAAGTAGTAAAGCTAGTTAACTAGAGTTAGCAATGTGTATCTGAAGCAAAATGCAGGTTGTTTATTTAAATTGCTCCATATGACATGGTTTTGTAATTTAATGACTGAAACACCTGGAGTCAGACTATTCAGACTATTTTGACTTCTTTAGAATCTATTAGGTATCGTATGTTAGTTTAAAACATAAGTGGGGTGGTCAAACATGTTTTGAAGCTGGCACGTAAATCTGCAACAGATTGTCCATCAATATACTGTATGCTTAGTGTTTGCAACTTTTCTGCATTTTAAATATTGAATATCCTGTAAAATATTCTAGATTTAGCTATGAAGCTAAAAGAACACATTTACACAAGGGTTGTTGTTGGTTCAAACAGAAAATGTAAAAAAATAAAATAAAATAAGAAATTAAAGACTTGAGTCTTCAACGGAAGTCTTGGTCTTGTCTCGGCCTTTTAACAATAAGGTCTAGGTCATGATTTGGTATCTTTAAAGTTGGTCTTCAATACAACACTGAAATCTTCCCTTAGAAACAGTCTGCATCAGAGCACTGCTTTGGGAATCCTAAAAAATTATTTGCAATGTGTTAAAAATTATTATCAAAATTCTGGAAAAGAGCACAGGTATAAATAGACTACATGCTGGTGAGTAACAGGTTAAATAAATAATTATTTTGTAAGTTCATTAATTATCTTTAACTGCTTACTGTATGCTGTTTTACAGAAACAGGGAGGGCTGAAGCCTATCCCAGCTGCCATTGAGTGAGAGCCAGGTCAATCATCTATCTAAGGGGCCACACAGACAGACATATACATACACAGAGGTTAGACATCTAGAGTTTAGACAATCATTCATACTTGCATTCATACCTACAGGCAATTTTAGATTCACCATTAATCTAATATGCATGTCTTTGGACTGTGGGGGGAAACCTGAGTACTTGAACAAAACCCACGCAAACTAACCACTCCACCACCGCGCTGCCCTTTTTCACTTAGCACAATTTATTTTTACTGTTTTATCTTATCGTATCTTCAGTAGCAACGGTGTTAAGTGTCCTGTAGTGTTGGGTACTTTAATACTGGTTCCTGAATAATACTGGACCTGCAGTCTAGACCTTTCACGTAAAGAAAACATTTTGCACATCATAAAACAAAAGCATACAGTACATGAGGCCAAAAAATATTTGTCAGTGCAATCTGGATGGAAAAACTGGAGGTGTTCCTATTATATAGAAATTCCAGATAGTGCTTTTTAAGAAGTGCTACAATTATATCATACATTCATTTTGACACTTTCAGTTATTGTAGTGAAATTATGCTAAGCCATTTCTATCAGAGCTGTAAAAGTAAGCATCAAATGATCTGCACACATTATTATGCACAAACAATGAAACTGCAGCAACATTCAGCATGAGATACCCTGGCACAACAGGGCCTAAGAAACTGAGTTACAAGCTAACTAAAGACTCCTCCCTATGGCAATAACAATGTAATGTGTTAATGGGAAAACAAAGACAGATATTTTCTTTAAGTGATGCAAAGACACTTGATAAATATGTTCCCTACAGCAATAATTTATTCTATCTCTTGGACTGCATACAAGCCTCTCAGTTCCTTTTCTTAAAAATATGGCAGATAAGCAAGCAAAAAGAAGCCTTTTTTGGCTGGAGTCAGACAAACTGGATGAAATATTGTAAAATCAGATATTTTGTCAGAAGAGAAATATGTACTGAACATTTTACTGATTCATAAATAGATTTATGGAAAATCTTTTGGAGATGCTAAACTAGAACATTCAGTGAGACATATAGGATAACAGCTGATTCCTCCGATTAGTGAACCTTAAAGTCTTAACTGCCTGCATGGTAGAGTGGAAATCTAGAAGTTATCTGTCTGAGCTTTAAAGCCTGTGCACAGGACTTTTTGATTAATTTGACCTGTACTATCCTCTTTTGGCTGACAGACAGATGTTCTTACTAATGCAGAAAGTTGTATTTTGCCCAGGGAGTCACACAAAATTAAGCTTCTCCTGGGAAAAACTACACATTGTAGAAGATAGATACTGTGTTCAGAAACACAAGCTACCATTTGAGCAATGTTTTGTCATTCAAAAATTCAAGCTACAGGAGCATTAATCACCCAGTGATGTCAGGACAATTTATATTTAGTCTACTTTGTTTTTTTAGAAATGAATAATGAAGATTCACTCAGGTCTCAGTTTATTAGGTACAACAACTCAGTATTGCTCTAAAAAATCTATGAATTTTTCTGTATTGATGTGCCTTTCCAGATGTGTACCCACGCCCATGCACCCCCAAACCATCAGAGATGCAGACTTTTGTACTGTCCACTAATAACAATTTGTATGGTCCCTCTCCTCTTTAGTCCACCGAACACAGGGTCCATGGTTTCGAAAAATAATTTTTAATTTTGATCCCTCTGACCACAAAACAGTTTTCCATTTTGCCTCAGACAATTTTTAATGAGCTTTGGCACAGAGAACAAGTCAGTGTTTCTTGATTGTGTTGACATATGGCTTCTTCTTTGCATGATAGAGCTTTAACTTACATTTGTGGCCCATCTTTACATTCCAGAGGCTCTGCCTGAAATGTTGCTTTTATACCCAGCTATGTTACTGACCTGGTGCCAATTAACCTAATTAATGTTCAAATGCTCCTCTATCTGTTTGAGCTAATATTTTCCATGGAATGGTAAATTCTCTCATTTTCAACATCTGGTATGTAGTTTGTTCTATTGTGAATAAAATATGGGTTGATGATTTTTGCAAATCATTGCATTCCGTTTTTATTTATATTTTACACATCATCACAACTTCTTGGAATTGGTGTTCTAATATTCAAATTAATTTCTTTATTTATTTGTCATTTATAGTACAACATCACTATGTGGCTGAACTGATATAGATTTGTTACTTACCAAGAACAAATCCACTGATAAGGAAATCCAAGCATGCCACTGATGACTGTAAAGCATATTATGCATTATTAGGCACATACAGGGGCAAACAGCAGTGTTTTATTAGTCTTATTATGGTTATGCATATATGCAATACAAATATTAATATGGGTACATTCTAAGATGGCCACTGGTGCAGTCAATTGTTTGTGTCTCTCCCACTGATCCTTGGATTTATCTGTATTTATAAGATGTTTTATAAGAATTTTATTTTTAATTACAGACTTTTAAATATGAAAAGTGGTGGAAAGTGCTGGGATACATACCCGATTTGACTACATATCTATGCAGTCTGTTGTCCCCAGCTGACAGTATGTATAATTCTTGCTCTTCTACATAAATGCTGTACAAAGTCCCCAGAATTCACATGGAACTCCTATGCTACTCCTTGGTGCTGGAACCTTATTCAGAATACTCTACAACTTCCTGGTCTCATTTCCCTAGATGAATTTAAGACTCTTTTAAAACATAAAATAACAGAAACATGCACTTGCTGTATACAGTGTTGTTGCATTCATGACCCTTAGTTTTTGTTATTATTGTTGATGCACTACTTGAGCATCTTGGCCAGGTCTCCCTTGCAAAAGAGATCAAATTTCAGGGGACATCATGGTAAAATAAATATTCGAATAAAAAAAGGGTTTAAATAAAATAAATTTTAATTTAAATTTAAATCATGTTTGTTTCCGTATTCATTGTAGCTGTAAATTTTACCTGAAGTAAAAACAGGCAATTCATTTACTTATACATTTTACAGTGATTGATAATAATATTAAAAAAAACAATTAACAGTCCTGCATCTTCTAAATATACAGGAAGACATATTACAATACTTAAATAATACATTGCATTTTAATTAATATTTGATTTATATAAAAAGCTTTATGACACTACAGGGGTAATTTAAGTGAACATGACTACACCTGGTGGTGTGTACTGCCTGAATGTAGTTGTGTTCACTCAGACATGCTTGCATCTCTATGGGAACACATACTTGTGCAGGAAGGCTTTCCTTGACATTCCTGTCAGCTCCTTGTCATCTGCTTTATTGTTATCTGCATCATCCTCTCTGATCTCAGACTGGGTCTTCCTCCTTCACTTCATATATAGTATCACTTGCTGCCACACAGATGTTGTAGAGGAGGCAGTACGCTCCTATTATCTTAAGGGCAGACGGGCCAGTAAAAATGTTTTATAATGCATTGTTTTAAATATTGTTGTTCTTGTACTAGTAGCCCACTTTTTATCAGGTTGCCCTGGTTCCCCAACTCCTGACATGGACCTTGAAGACCCGGTTGGTGTCTAAGCTGGTGTGACTCCCATTAGCAACTAGGTAGGCAGGTAGCATTAAGGGCCTACATTGGATATTGACCACACCCTAACTGGTAATTGAACCCACAACCTACCATAACTAAAGTGAGTGGTGCTAACCACTGGCCTATCCAGGAAGAAGGATCATGAGAAGCACAAGTGGTACCCGTGGCAATAGGAACATTGGGGTCTGTGACCCCCAAACTGGGAGAGTGCCTCCAACATCACAATCGAGGAGCAATATCTGGCAGGACCCTCAAGCTCCCAGGCCTCTGGTAGAAGAGGGAATAAAGACCGCCCTGAAACTACCTCTATTACTAATTATTACTAACGAGAGTTTGAAACAACAATCACACCCACATGCTGGGGAACCATGACAAACTAATGAGACGTAGGCTGCTGGAACAACAACAAGACATTCATGGACAAGAGCTGAGAATATAGAACTATTGGAATGCTACTATACAGGTATTCCCAGCAAAAGGGGTTACATGCAGAGAACATGGGACCTATGGATATTTACGACCCAACATCTAGCTTAACCACAATACCTCTAGTATCTCAGTATTCTAATATCCACAAGAAGCACTTTTTATCACATGAATCTAGTAATTGACGAGGTACAATGTAAATGGCATGCCAAGAAAGAGCCGGGATAACAGGACAGGGAGGAGATATCTTCACCACCCCAACAATCAGATATTGGCTTTCAAGCCCCAATAAGAAACCCAGGTAGGTGTGATGCAAAAACAGCTGACCTGAGATTGAAGATTTTATTAAAACACAAACAAAAAACTTTGAAAGAAACTATTTAAAGCCAAATAGAACTAGTATATAAAAGACTTATATATTTAATTTTTTTATCCTTTATCAACCATCAGAAAATTTGAGACCATTCACAACAACAGTCTGAACCAGAAAGATACAATATGAATTAGTTTTAAGCAGAAAGGTCAAAGCCTACTTCGAGCAGCTCTTTCAATAATTTATGCTGATTGATATTTTGAGTCCTTTTTATCAAATGATTTAACAATATAATCCACAAGAACAATTTCAGCAGCTCTAAAGTTTGACTGCTGTGGCTTATATTACTGTCCAAGACCAAGTATCAGCACCTTAGCTTACCCAAAATTCCACCCTGTATTGCATTTTGAAGAAATAATCCTGGAAGACAAAGCGGATGTAAAACATAATTAAATGTTTACCTGTATATTTTTTGGGTGCTGGGTGGCTGCTGATGTTCCATCCAACAGGCTCTCTGCTGTGCATCGAGTCAATAAACTGCTGAGTCAGGTGAGTGGAGGGAACTGAGCTGGATAGCTGGCTCTTGGCTTCTAAATGCTGATTGAATGGATAGTGGAGGGTTACATTGTAAGTAGGGATGCAGGACACCTGGCCCGCTTCAGGGCTCAAGCCAGACCTCTTTTCCTTGCAGTTGGTGATCAGGTATAGTGGCATCTCCTTCTCTATACCCCATTGTTGGGAGCAGCTCAACTGGTTTGACTGAAAGAGGCTAGCATCCCGCTGCCATCCGTAATATCATAACAGTTATATCAATGTTGGTTCATAACAAATATAAATGGTGACATTTTATATTAACTGGCACTGAATCCTTGTTTTGTCAGACACATACAGTATAGCATATTAAACCAGAACATTATAGACTCTGATGTTTTAAGATGTAGACAAAGTATTACAAATGTTGTTTTATGTCACGCCAAATATACTTGCTTTTAACTACACATGAACCTACACAAGATTGCCTATACAAAATTGCACTGTCTGAACTGAGTATGCCCACTTTTAGAATCCTATAGCATATACAAATTTAACAAGAGAGTTTGTGAACAATGACGCCAATCACACTGCCATTATATACGTATATAAGTCTATCTATATTTATGGAAATATATCTGCAACCTTACTGGTTGGGAGGCAGCCACCTGCCTAACCACAGTGCCACAGTGGTTACCTAAGTCTTTTTTACAAAAATTTGTTAACATTTTGTTAAAAATTGATCGAAGAGAAAGGGAAAAGAAAGAACAGTGTTGCAGCTTCTTCAAGTTCACAAGGTTCTTCAAGTTCACAAGCTGGCAAACTGCGAGGGGACAATCATCTTCACAATAGTAAGTTGGCATGCCTTTTACTATGGAAAGTAATATATATGTGTATATATTATGTTTAACACATTACTTTGGTAAAGTCAATGGTCTGCTTCTAAGGTGTTGCCTTCTTACTATAAACCCCATTTATAGTAATTATCATGTTCCTAGAAGCACAGCAGAGGAGTAGCAGAAATCTGCCACTCAAGCTTGTTAATCAAACCTAGACCTAAATATAGTTAAACATATTTAAGAACCTCATGCTTTAGCCTTTTACCTAAACTGGAAAGATGAAAAAATGCTTCTATTTGTTATTGTATACCATCCTTCACTGCCTTATTTAGAGCTTTTGAGTAAATGTTTGTACTAACCACTAAATCAGAGTCATTTTAGTGGGTGACTTTAATTTTCATGCAGATGTTGACAGTAACTGCCTCAACAGTGCATGTATATAATTATTATATTAACTTTTTTTTTCTCAAAATGTAAATAAACCCACTCACTGTTTCAGTCACATCCTAGATCTTGTCTTGACATACGCTATTAAAACTGAACATGAAGAAAGATTTTCGGGTACAACAGCTCTAGAAACTTCCAGAGACCCTAATCCCTCTTAGACGGCTTCTTTCCCCATAGATCTTGCTGAGCTGAACTTATTAATTTCTTTCTCAAAACTAACAACATGTATCTTAGACCCCGTCCCAACTAGATTGCTCAAAGATGTTTTACCTTTAATAGACACATCTATATTATATTTAATCAATCTATCCCTAGTAAGGGCTATGTGCCAAAGGCATAAACTAGCTGTAATCAAACTTAACTTAAAAAACTTTGTTTTGACCCAGGTGTTTTAGCCAATTACAGAGTCAAATCCAATCTCCCCTTTATTTCTAAAATCTTTGAAAAAGTAGTTGCATAGGAATTATGTGACCACCTGTGCAGGAAAAAATGTCTGAAGGTTTCCCATCAGGAGTACAGAAACAGCACTGGTGAAAGTCACCAATGAGCTTCAGATAATTAACTCATCTCTATAATTGTCCTTCTAGATCTAAGTGCTGCGTTTGACACCACTGACCACATAATTTTCTTACAGATACTAAAACATGTCATTGGGATTAAGGGAACTGCACTAGGTTGGTTTAAATCATATCTATCAGATAGAATTAGGTATAAAGTTCCATAGGGCCCTGTGTTAGGACCAATACTTTGTTCTTTACACATGTCTCTGTTACGCAACATTATTGTAAAAAATCAATTAGTCAAACTTCAATCATGCCTAAAAGACAAAAAGGCTTAGATGTCTTATAATTTCTTACTTCTGAAGTTAGACGAAACTGTATTAAGGCCTAAAAATCTCAAAAATAAGCTGTCTAACTATATAATTAGTTGAGATGGCATAGCTTTGCCCTCCAATACTACTATGAGGAACTTTTAAGTTATTTTTGACCAGGATTATATCCTCTACCTCACACATTAAAAACAAATCACTAGAACAGCCCTCCTTCACCTGCGGAATATCACCAAAATTAGGAACATCCTGTCTTAAAATCATTCTCTCTATTTGATTCCCATGAATTTAAAACCCTCCTCCTTACATCCTCCTTTCCAAAAGTAGAATAGGAGGCAGAGCCTTTAGCTCTGCAGGTCCTCTCCTGTATAAACAGCTCCCAATTCAAATTATGGGGGCAGACCTCTCTAAAAAAGTTTAAAACCTTCCTTTTTGATAAAGTTTATAGTTAAAGCTGGCTCAGTCAGTGTGAGCCAGTGTTTGGATATGCTATGTATATACTTAGACTGCTGAGAGACTCCCGTGATGCACTGACCTCATCCCCTCTTTTCTCACAAGCTGCATTTATTCAACCACTGCATGAATAACTTTTTTATCCTCTCTGTGTCACTCTCCCTGTAGTTTTCTTGCTCAAGGAGGTTTTGTTGGATTTTGTCTACATAATGTAGCTGTATATTTTCAAGTGCCCTGAGATTATCATGTTTTGAATTTGTGCTATATAAATAAAGTAAATAAAAAATTTAATTGAAATGATTTACAGATTAATCTGTCCGGAGAACGATCATATGCAATACACTTTTATCTTGCAGCCTATATGATGATTTTTGACTAAACCATAGCAGACACTTCCGCCTATGTTGCACAGCTATGTTCATCCTGTACACTTCAATTGTTATATAAGTACGTAAAGTTGAGGTTCTCATGCTGTTGCCTGGAAACGCAAGATTTGTTTCTTAGAATTTATCATATACGTACGACATAATTTTATAATACATATAATAGATTTCATCATGTTACCAGGTACATACAACTAAGTATTTGTATGTAATGTACAGCTACACCAGTACGGGTACCCTGTAAATGCAGTTTAATTATGCAATTATGCTTTAAGTTGTGGGCTGTACTCTAAAGTGTTACCCAGACCTCTTATTTACTGCAAATTTATCAGGGTGACCATTTTTACTAATTCCATGCTTTGAGAACAGTGGGTAACACATGAGTAACTAGTAACTCCTGTGGTTCCCACTGTAATCAGCCACTCATTCCTACTCATCTGTTCCCTAATATGTTAGTAACTACATAGTATTTATACCCATCCATTTTCATTTATTTCAATAGTCTGCTATTTCTTACCTGCTGCACAATTCCAGACTGTTTTGGAATCCAAATTAGCTTTGTGCTTTTTGATCTGTTTCCCTGTGTTTCCTGATTGCCTCTGGCTGACTACAGCCCAATGATTTTATTCTTTGAACTTGTCCCCTTTAAATACATTTAAAGGACGTAGTTGTCAGCATAATTTAAGTAGAGGTAAACTGCATGGACTCTGAGTCATGCACAAGTTCTACCTGTTTTTAGTGAACTGTCACAGAAATACTATTAGTAAGCCAAGTGGAAGTCCCACCTCAGGATAGGGTGCAGCTCTAGGTTTTGTCTTCATCTTGAATTGTTTGGGTTTGAGTTGTTTGCACTGGTCCTGTGAGGAAGTAAAACTGAGACCAGGCTTAGTGGCTTTCCTTTGGTCTTCAGATAACTGTAGCTCCTTGTATTCAATGTCACTGTGTACAAACAGACCAGGATTTATTGTGCATATTGTATTGGCTCAACTGGAGGGTTATACATGGAGAATCACAGGGGCATGATTCCAACTCACGTGAGGACGTAGTTCACACTGACAATACAGTGAGGTCTGGAAGAGCGACTGTTGTGGAGAATGGTGACATAGCTCTGCACCCACACCCATCCTCCATGCTTTGATAACATCCGGTAGTATTTAGTGGTAACCTGCCCTTTTACAAGCACTAAAAGAAACATAAAAATCTGAATTAAATTGAGAAAAATGGTCAAAAACATTTCTGACCTTATTGTAATTCTCATAGAACAAAATGTAACGCAGCAATGATATTGTATTTTAATTATAAAACACTGCAGCAGTACTCTTCTGCTTTTTGCATCCTTTTCCCTCCTTTAATTATTTCTGCTTGTTCTAACATTTACTGTCTCTCCACCAAATTAACTTTACTCCATGTGGAAATCAACTGATCCAATTTCTATATACCTTTAAAAAAAGGTAAATAAATATAGTTTTAATGTTCCTATCATTGCTACCATCACCGCTTTCACCGATATCTTTAAAGGCAATAATAGTAGTACTAAAAAAAAAAATAATAGTGACACCAATAGGCACAGGTGGCAATGAAGTGAATGTAGGGGATCTCAAAATGGCAATGGCATGGTCTATTACACAGGTAGTCAGTTATGATTTAAGGAGGTCCAGATGCAGAAAATTTCCTCATGTACAGGTCATCATCATACATTACAATTAATTTATAAATATTGAAGTATCATTGTCATTGTATCAACATCTGCACTGTGTTAAGTCAATGGCGTAAATCAAATGAAAAAAGCTATAATTCAATGCCATTTCAACAATATTTATTTTATGCAAATCTCTGAGATCTAGTTTACGGCAGCACATTGACTTAAACCAAAGAAAAAAACAATTACAGATCTTATCAGATTAGAGACAGATGGTAATTACGAAAACTTTACTTTTAATTATGACTTAGGGATCTAATAAATATGAAAACATTTCAGAATCTGCCTTAGAATAATCAGGTTTTTAAGATGTCTTCAGTATCACAGTAGTTTAGTGACAGTTTTCAATACTTCCAAAACGCTATAATAAAACAGAACTGTCGATAGATAATTCGGTGGACAGATACACACACATCCTACTCTGGACTCCTTTAAAAACTTACATAAATGGTGAGCATAGCGTAGATGAAAAATGTCACAGGCATGGACATGATGATAGAGAGTCTTCTCTATCAGGTCTTGAGGCTCATAGCCTGTCAGCTCTGCCACCCTGATTACAGCACACAGGAGAGATAGATACAACAGTCAGCAGATTTGGACGTATGTAGAACCGCATATTTTAGTATTTGAAAAATGCATATATGGGAAAATAGCTAACTATTTTGTATAGGCTTAACATTTTGTAGATATATTTTTTCTGTTGATAGTTTTTATTATTTTATTTTCCACAAAGGTATCTCAGATTTAAAGTATTGGAACTTTCATCTATCTATCCATTCAGTTAACAATCAGTTTACAATTTCTCCTACCTTGCATCCAAAAAGATCAGTTTAAAGTCCAGGCTTGCTCGGAACATAAACATGTTGCTGTGGAGTTTGATCTCAGTGATGCCACTGGGAGGCACAGAGTGGCCAACAGCCACCAGACCCACGGTCTGACAACAGGATTCATATAGAGTCATGCCCATTATGTACTGATGAACTTTGAGGTAACCACTGCAGTGAATGACCTGAAACAGCATGACATTTTCTTCCATCATTGATGTACTAGATTTTTACTAGATTGTTAAAATTTTTTCCTTAAATATAAATTTAATATATATGGGTCATTACTACACCAAAAAAAATCTTGCTTGTTTTAATCATGTTTTTGTGTCAACCAGACTTTATTATAATGTTCTGTTTCCAGCCAAATAAAAAAAAGTCTTCCATTGATGTAGGATGGTCCAGATAGAAAACTATATACAGAAAATTTGCTTGCAAATGCTTCTAATGACAATATACATCTGACTGGAATTAGGTAATGACAATGTAATGGGCAGATTTGATCTTCAGGACAGGAATGCAGAAGGACAGATGGTGGTAGACTTTGCAAAGAGGATGGAAATGGCTATAGTGATTACTTTCTTCCAAAAGAAGCAGGAACATAAGGTGAAATTTAAGGTGGACTACATCTTGTGTCGATGTTGTAAACTGAAAGGGATCAGTGACTGCAAAGTATTGGTAGGGAAGAGCGTATTCAGACAACGCAGGATGACTCTTTTTGTTTAATAAGATCTTGGGGAGAGGATGCCCGAGCAATGAAGGACAGGTGTACTGGTGCCGAAGAACAAGGGAGATAAACCATACAATGAAGTTGTGGGAAAAAGTAGTGAAAGCTAGGCTAAGGGTGGAGGTGAGCATTTTTGAGCAGCAATATGGTTTCATGCCTAGAAAGAGTACAAGCTTTACTTGCTTTGAGGATTCTAAAGGAGAAGTACAGAGGGAGGTGCATTGCGTCTACATAGATTTTAAGAAAGCGTATGACAGGGTGCTGAGAGAGGAGCTGTGGTATTGTATGAGGAAGTCTGGAGTGGCAGAGAAGAAGTTTAGAGTGGTGCAGGACATGTAAGAGAGTTGTAAGACCGTGGTGAGGTGTGCTGTAGGTGTGACAGAGGAGTTCAAGGTTTAGGTGGGTCTGCATCAAGGATCAGCTCTGAGCCCCTTCTTGTTTGTTCTGGTGATAGACAGGCTGACAGATGAGGTTAGACAGGAATCTCCATGGACTATGATGTTTGCAGATGACATTGCAATCTGTAGTGAGTGAAGGAAAATCTAGAGAGGTAGAGATATGCTCTGGTAAGAAGAGAAATGAAGGTTAGCTGCTGTGGGAGTACATGTTTGTGAAGGAGAGGGACCTAAGTGGAATGGTGAGATTACATGAAGCACATGTAAAGATGAGTCAACGGTTCACAGCAACAGAAAGTGTGGAAAAGAGGTGAAGAGACGTGTACAAGCTGGTTGGAACAGGTGAAGGAAAGTGTCAGGTGTGTTGTGTGACAAAAGAGTATCAGCGAGAATGAAAGGTGTTCAAATCGGTGATGTAACCAGCAATGTTATACGGCTTAGAGACAGTGGCACTGAAGAAGAGACAGGAGGCAGAGATGGAGGTAGCAGAGCTTAAGATGTTGAGGTTCTCTTTAGGAGTGACAAGGATGTATAGGATCAGGAAGGAGTACATCAAAGGGACAGCTCACATTAGATGATTTGGAGATAAAGTCAGAGAGGCCAAATTGAGGTGGTTTGGAAATGTTCAGAGGAGAGATTTTGTGTGTGTGTGTGTGTGTGTATATATATATATATATATATATATATATATATATATATATATATATATATATATACACATGTATATTGTTTTAATCATGTTTTTGTGTCAACCAGACTTTATTATAATGTTCTGTTTTCTGTTCTGTCTGTCTTCCATTGATCCAGGATGGTGCAGATAGAAAACTATATACAGAAAATTTGCTTGCAAATGCTTCTAATGACAATGTACATCTGACTGAATTAGGTAATGACAATGTCATGGGCAGTATATATATATATATATATATATATATATATATATATATATATATATATATATATATATATATATATATATATATATATATATACACATGTATACACACACACACACACACACACACACACATATATATATATATATATATATATATATACATATATACTATATTGCCAAAAGTATTCGCTCAACATCCCATTCTTAATCCATAGGGCCAATTCAACACAAAGTCATCTCAGGGCACTTTACAGAATAAAGTCAAGATTATAAAGATGTATAGAGAGAACCCAACAATTCCCCCTGGAGCAAGCTATAGGCAACAGTGAAGAGGAAAAACTCCCTTTAACGGAAGAAACCTCCAGCAGAACCAGGCTCAGGGTGGACGGCCATCTGCCTTGACCGGTTGGGGTGAGTGGAAAGTGAAGACACAAAAGAACAGAGCAACAAAAAGCAACAACAAAACACCGGGCAGGTTGGTAGGACTAGTAGCTGCACGCTGGAAGACACACAGCTTCAAAGCCAGGGATACCTGCAGAAAGGGACAGAGAGAGGGGGACAGAGAAGACAACTACGGGAGAAAACACACAGAGTTAATATCATACAGAGGTGACAATTGCGTGGTGAGAAGAGAGGGAGAGAGGGTCAAGAGGAGGCAAGGAGCTCAGTGTATCGGGGGGGTGGGTCCCAAAGCAGCCTAAGCCTATGGCAGCATAACTATAACTAACTATATGCTTTATTAAAGAGGAAGGTTTTAAGCCTAGACTTATAAGTAGAGAGGGTGTCTGCTTCCCGAATCTGAACTGGGAGCTGGTTCCACAGGAGAGGAGAGGAGCTTGATAGCTAAAGGCTCTGCCTCTCATTCTACCTTTGGAAAAAAAGTAGGCCTGCATTCTGAGATCGAAGTGGTCTATGATGTCTTCTATATATGAAGGAGCCTGACCCTTCAGAGCTTTATATGTAAGATGCTTTATATGTTTTAAATTCTATTCTAGATTTAATGGGAAGCCAATGGAGAGAAGCTAGTGAAGGTGAAATATGATCTCTCTTGCTAGTTCCAGTCAGCACTCTTGCTGCAGCATTTTGAATTTATTCCAGGCTCTTTACGGAGTTACTGGGGCATCCTGAAAGTAGCGAATTACAGTAGTCCAACCTAGAGGTAACAAATGCATGGACCAGTTTTTCGGCATCACTTTGAGACAGAATGCGCCTAATTTTGGCAATGTTCCGTAGGTGGAAGAAGGCTGTTCTAGAGATTTGTTTTATATGTGAGGTAAAGGACAAATCCTGGTCAAAAATAACTCCAAGGTTCCTTGCAGTAGCACTGGAGGCCAGACTTTTGCCATCTAGAGTAACAATATGGTTGGACATCATATCTCCGAGATTTTTGGGCCAAATACTATGACTTCAGTTTTATCTGAGTTTAGAAGTAAAAAAATTGTAGGCCCATCCAGCTCACATTGGATAAGAGACCATGTACAACATTTACGGGCTTCTGTAAAATTTCATTTTGGGGCATTGTTCAAACATTTTAGTACAGTATATCTATTATTTTATGCTGTTTTTCATACAAGGGGAAAGTCTAAGAGAAGATACATACAGATAGACATTCATACTTGTGCATAAACAATATGTAGTCTCCCGTTAACCTGGCCTGCATGTCTTTGTACCATCGGAACACCTACAGGTTGTCAACACAGATGACAAGAAGGATGAACATGCAAATACATAAGTCACTTTGTAAAATTACCTTTACCCGTCATCTCTTCCCATCCCCATCATAGTTAAATGATTTAAATTACTTTTTAGCAAAACAAAGAATATGCAGATCACCTACTTTAACAACTGAAGCAGGCAATGGTAAACTGACCACACTGATCACAGGATGGCAATGCATTCCCCAACAGTTGATATGGTGTGATGTAATTTCAGATTTACTATATTTGGGTAGGAAATGAGGTGAAAGGGAGATGGGTATGATTTAAAACAAAGGTCCACAGGTGAAGTCAACATAAAAACGTCAGTCTCCTACCACTTAGTTTAGCCACCAGCGCATCACTGTATCACATTGCCATGAAACTGAAGATCAACATCAACATCAACTAAGTTTACTGTGAAAGGAAAAAAGGTTTTAAGACAGGAAAAGGGGAATTATTACATGTTGTTGTCATACTGAGAGAAAACAACATCTGATTAATCTACCCAATAGTTTTATATTATTGGTATGGCTACTAATCAGAAGTCACTTGTTTCTCAAAATACATATATCAGTGGGCCTTGTTTTATACTCTTCTCCAAAATACCCATCAGCAACATTTCTGTGCAGAACAGAGATTTTTGGTAAGAATGTTCCAATGACTGGAGAAGATGGTGGACAAAAAAAAAGAATTACTTCATGGACATACCTGCATGTGTTGTCTAAACACACCTGATCTCACTAAAGCCATGCATCCCTGCTATTCAACCTAGGAATATAATAAATATTTTCTGAATAGATAGCAGCATGTGTGTTATAGGCAATACCCAATTTTTAAGTTATGTCAATACTGAAAGTTTACTCCCATGTCATCACCTAATAGTCTGTAACACTGCAATTAATGTTAGCCTTGAGAGTCGTCATGAGTCAAGGTTAAAGTTAGCTAGCATTAGCCGCTAGCATTTGCTAAAGTTAACGTTAACTGGTATCTATAATAAACTCACAAAAATGTAAATTCTAGGTTTCAATGCCTTTCCTTGATAGCATTACTTAACATTAAACAAATCATTTACCTTTTTTGACTTACCATCTTCTGGTTTTAAATTCTTGGATTTAACTTTCTCCAGTCAATGGATATCCTCAATTAATGCTAAAAGCCAAAAGTAAATGTGAGCTATAATGTTGGTTTATCATAGTAACCACACTCCATGACGTAAGACGTTCTCATACCCGCCCTCCCCGACGCTCTCCCTCCACCCCTCACCACCACCACCCCCTGCCCTAAATGCGACATAGTAGTGATGTAGCATTGACATAGTGTTGACATGGCAACGACGTAATTGTCACTCTTAACATCGCACCGCGATACACATTCTACCGCTGTCCTACAGTGAGAAAAGAGGAGCTACGTATTGCCTTTGTTCTGCTGTAATGCTGATGACGCCACAATGTTTGGTGCTGTCTGGGACCAGCAGTGTTTTAAGGAGAAAACGATGAAGTCGTACTTCTGGACATATCCAACTATACCCCCACAGATGCCAAGCCGCCAAGCTAGTAAAACCATCGTGGTCATAGTTATTTATTGTGGCTGGGTTTGGTACAGTTTCTGACATTAATCCTAACAACATTAATCATGGTAAATTTCAAGCTTATTTATTTAACACAGCCACACTGATGTGGCTGATGCGATACGGTAAGTAGCCTCCTGGTTAACTAACATTATAATTTTAATTAAAGTTGCTTAGCGTTTTTTTTTTCACCTTTGGCACATTAAAAATAATTAAAAATAAATAGCTGGTGACTTTAACATTCATGTAGATGCTGACAGTAACTGCCTCAGCCCTGGCTGACTAAGACCCATAGTTCTGTTGAGCCTAGTATTCCCTTAACTCTGAGCAGCAATGACTTCATTTAATTTTATCTTTACTAATAAAATTGTAGCCATTAGGGGAAAAAAATCACCAGATCCTCCCTACAAATATTATAGATAGATCTTCATGTACAACAGCTCTAGAATCCTCAATAAGGCCCCAGTCCCTCTTAGACTGCTTTTCACCCTAAGTTCAACTATCGCTTCCTCAAAACTAACAACATGTCTTTTAGACCCTGTTCCAACCAAATTGCTCAAAGATGTTCTACCTTAATGATGAAACTTCTGCTCTGTGTTAGGACCAATACTTTTCAATCTGTATATGTCACCTTTAGGCAAAATTATTATGAAACATTCCATAAACTTCCACTGCTATGCAGATGATACCCAGCTTTATTTATCTGTGAAACCAGAAGATACTAATCAATTAGTCAAACTTCAAGCATGCCTAAAAGTCTCTAGAACAGCCTTCTTCCACCTATGGAACATTGCTAAAATTAGAAGCATCCTGTCTTAAAGTTATGCCTAAAAACTAGTCCATGCATTTGTTACTTCTTGTTTGGAGTACTGTAATTCCCTACTTTTGGGGTGTCCTTATAACTCTCTAAAAAGACTTCAGTTAATCCAAAATGCTGCAGCAAGAGTGCTAACTGGATTAGGGAAGAGAGATCATATTTAACCTTGACTAGCTTCTCTTCATTGGCTTCCCATAAAATCTAAAATAGAATTAAATACAAAGCTCTTAATGGTCAAGCTCCATCATATTTAAAAGATCTCATAGTTCTGTATCGCCCAATTAGACCACTAATTACAGGCCTACATTTGGTTCCCAGAGTTTGCAAAAGTAGAATGGGAGGCAGAGCCTTTAGCTATCAAGCCCCTCTTCTTTGGAACCGGCTTCCAATCCAGATTCGGGGGGCAGACACCCTCTCTACTTTTAAGACTAGGCTTAAAACCTTCCTCTTTGATAAAGTATATAGTTAAAACTGCTCAGTCAACCTGAACTAGCTCCTACTTAAGATGCTATAGGTTTAGAGTGTTGGGGGACTCCCAGCTCCTCAAGTGCAATGAGCTCCCCTCCTCTTTTTCTCTATACATTTATTTGTCACCACTGTATGCTATTAATTTTGTGTCCTACCAACCTGTATAATGTTTTGTTGTTGTTTTTGTTGCTCTCTTCTTTTCTCCCTTGACTTTCCACTCACCCCAACCGGTCAAGGCAGATGGCCGCCCACCCTGACCTGGTTCTGCTGGAGGTTTCTTCCGTTAAAGGGAGTTTTTCCTCTCCACTGTTGCCTAGGGCTTGCTCAAGTGGGATTTGTTGGGTTGCCTCTACATGCTTGTGTAGTCTGGACTTTATTATGTAAAGTGCCTTGAGATGACTTTTGTTGTAAATTGGCGCTATATAAATAAAGTTGAATTGAATTGAATTAAACTATGCAAAAAAATAAGATCCATGTAAGTGAGAGGATGTGAGGGTGGTTGGAATCCACAAATTCACAATCAGAAATGCACAAATGCTTAAATAGTTTTTTGCATAAAAGTTCTGATACAAGTACACATTTTACTTATATACACTTGTAAATCATAAAATACACAGGCAAATAATTATTGCATCCCATGTAAATATTTTTTCTCCTCGCCATAAAAACTGAGGGTAACTGACATTTAAATACCTTAACAGTGTTTCCCCCACATTGGTGCAAGCATGGCAGCACGCTATGGGACAGGATGACAGGCAAAAAAAAATTATGTGATAGTGATGATAGTCATGTTACATTCACGACCAATCCGCTTTTTTTATGTCTCGTGGGGTAGCCGTTCTTTTTTTAATGTTTTGCCCAATTTTCACTGGCTGTCCTACATCCCCTCCACTGCCCTTTTAAACTTAAATAATGAGAACCAACCATTGCAAAGAGACTTATTAAAGGCCATATGATTTGTTTGTTTCTGTACTTAAATGCACCATTTAATTTTCCCATCCACTAAAGATCGGTAAGAGCGAGGGCAGTGGTAGAGTGACATAGTGAGTGAATGAAGAGAGGGAGCGGCCTTAGCAAAAAATAAACACGTAAATCAGAGAAATCAAATGGTCTTTTCTGATCGTCGCACAGCGGTGATGTTGTAAAACACAAACAAACATGGTCAAACCTGCACACAACCCTGTAGGAAGGACTTTGTATAAATACAACTGAAGTGCACATTTGTCTGCTCCTCCCTGACTACTGTACTTTCCAGATGCATGTAATGTTTAATATGCAGAGCAGTGACATTAGATCTAATAATATGAGTCCAAGTTTTAATAAATTATATTGATTTGATATTTAAGTTTGATTTTTATATATTTTTGGAAGCAATATTTATGAAAATAGCACAGTTAAAGATTGTCTCTCATAACTAGCCATATTGGCAGGAATATTCTTTTGTATATGTCATCAGCATAAACAGCCTGTCAGAAGAGGAACATCCCATAGGGCTTTAATTAATACCCCCAGTAAGACATACTGGAGAAAATAATTGCTTGCAATAAATACATTTTATTAATATTCACTTTGTTTTACTGAAATGTACCAACCAAAGGTGCTGCATGAGAAATAAATACTCCCAATTTTTTTGTGTCTGCACAAAACCTCTGTTATCCTTTTGCCACCGTGCCTGAACATTTTCGTAGGGGAAACACTGCTTAAATTACTAATAGTGTTTAAGTCTAACAAGCACATATTTGCATGACTAAATGATGACCCTTAAAATGTCATTAACTCATTGTGTGTAGAATAAATGATAATTCAGTGGTTTCACCTACCTTATATCCTCCACATGTCAGTCCTGCATTTCGTTTAGCAAGAACACACTTCATCCTCAAGAAGAAGGAACGCTCGATTTTATAATCTGCCACATGAACAGACATAAGGGAGGCATTAATGATGTTATAGATTTGTTACACACACAATAAACAGTATTTTGTTTATATAATGTATTATGTGCAAACTGATGTTTCACTATATTTTTCTATATAGTGATATATAGGAGCCCCCCTCACATAATAAAAAGTACTCAATAGTGAAGCAAGCAATTTTCCACAATAAATTTTTTTTGTCAATTCACACCACAACCGCAGGCTTTCAAGGTCACAGTAATCAAACCTTCATAAAAAAACATAATAATCAACATTTTATTACAGGCTGGATTATATGATTGGGATCAAATGAACCATACTAGATAGGTTTAATTTTTTTCATATAAATTCCAAACTTTATCATAACTTTATCAATTAAAAAACCATTAGTGGGGCAGCATGGTGGTGGAATGGGTAGTGCTGCCATGTCAGAACTAGAGGGTTGTGGGTTTATGCTCTTTCTGTATAGAGTTTGCATGTTCTGATATAGCATGTCCATGCTTGCTTGGGTTTCCTCCAGATACTCTGGTCTCCTCCCGCAGTCCAAAGACATGTATGTTAGGTTAATTGTTAACTTCCCCTAGGTGTGGGTGTGAATGGCTGTTTGTCCGTGTACGTCTCTGTGCTGACCCTGAGATAGCAAATTGACCTGTCAAGGGTGTACCCTACCTCTTGCCCCATGACGGCTGGGATAGGCTCCAGCAGCCCCATGACCCAAATAGGATTAAAGTTTACAGAGTCTGTTTAATCACAAAATACATGCACATCAGAGAGGTGGGGGTGTGTCCTTTTCTCTCACTTACTGCCTCAGGGAGGAGGGGGCAAGGGATCTGTATTATTATTACACTTGGCCCAGTACCTAAATAATTGTTAATATAACTGTAAATGTGAATGATACAAGTCCATCTTTGAGGCAGTCACTTCTTTAACTATAACATTTCAATTTGTATACAATTTGTTCAATTCATTACTCTACTAGACTCATATTTTGGAAGCATGGCTCACCAATTTTAAATGCATGCTGTTGCTGTAGGGTGAAAGCTGCAGGGAAAGAGAGAAAAAGAGGGCATAGAGAGAGACAGTGTGAACTGTCTGATTAAAAAAAATCTCTGATGGTAAGGGACTTTAGATTTATACAAGGCACTGTATGTTATTTTCTTTTTCATTCAGACTTTGAGCAGACTTTGATTTAAAAATGAGGTGGCATTGCAATTATCTTTCCTTTCATTCTGCCTTTAGCTGCTGTATCAAATGCATTTTTGGGGGCCTGTTGGCTCAGTGGTAGAACATTGGGTTGATGAAACCAGAAGAAAACCAGAGAGCTGTCTATGGGTGAAAAACAAGCAATTGTAAAGCTGAGAGAAGATGGAAAATCAATCAGAGCAGTACACAAACTTAGCCAGTACTGGCCATAGCCAGTACAACCATTTGGGATGTCCTGAAGTAGAAACAAACCATTGATGTACTAAGTAACAGACATCAAATGAGTAGACCGAGGAAAACAACAGCAGTTGAAGACAGAAACATTGTGAGAGCTGTAAAGAAAGACCCTAAAAAAACTGTTAGTGGTATCACAATATACTGTTGGCAGAAGACTTCATGAACAAACGTACAGAGGCTACACCAGAAGAACAGTAAAGCTATGCTGGAATTTGTCAAAAAAATAGAGCTGAGCCACAAAAAGTTTGGGACAAAGTTTTATGGACTGATGAGACAAACACTAACCTTAAACAAAGTGATGGAAATTATAGCGTTTGGAGAAAGCAAGGGTATGCTCATGATCCAAAACATACAAGCTCATCTGTGAAACACAGTGGAGGTAATGTCATGGCTTGGACTTCCATAGATTCTTCTGGGAGGTGCTCATCAATCCTTACGGATGATGTAACACATGATGGCAGCAGCAAAATGAAATCAGAGGTCTATAGAAACATTTGGTCTGGCAATTTAAATAAAAATACAACCAAACTAATTGGGAGATCCTGCATCATGCAGCAACATAATGACCCAAAACACACTGCCAAAACGACAAAGGAGTTTTTCAGGGGCAAGAAGTGGGAGGTATTAGATTGGCCATGTCAATCTCCAGACTTAAATGCTATAGAGCATGCATTTAACCTGCTGTAGGGAGTAAACCCCCTCAAAAAACAACAACTGAAAGATTCTGCAGTGAAAGCCTGGAAAAGCATCACAAAAGAAGAATAATAAAGTTTGGTGATGTCAGTGTGTCACAGGCTTGATGCAGTTATTGCAAGCAAATGATTTGCAACTAAATATCAAGTCTTATTTACTTTAATCTATTTTAAGTCTATCTGTTCCAATAATTTTGCTCACATGAGTTCAAACAAAAGGTGCTATGTTCTAAGTTATAAATCAGATAAAAATGTCAATTCCTGGAAATAGTTGAAATGTTGATCTCTTGTCTCATATTCATCTTTTGATGTCAAACTCACTGTTACAATACTTTTGAAGGGGAATGTAATTGATGCAATCATATTGCCCAGCTCTATTTTCCAGACCTATTTACCAGGCCATTACATCATTTAAACAGGAATTGTGTTTTATGGCTACTGTAGCTAGATAATAAAAAAACAAACAAACACATTATTTGAGATGATCTTCTGGCAAAAAGACAAAGAGACAGAAGAAGAGACATCAAGTATTATTATTTTCACATACACTCACTGGCCACTTTAATACGTACACTATTGTTCAACTGGTTCAACTGTTTGTTAACACAAATATCTTATGAGCCAATCACATGACAATAACTCATTGCATTTAGAAATGTATACATGGTCAAGATGGTCTGCTTAAGTTCAAACTGAGCATCTGAATGGGGAAGAAAGGCGATTTAAGTGACTTTGAACGTGGCATAGTTCTTGGTGGCAGATGTAAAAGCGTGACTATTTAAGAAACTGCTCATCTACTGGAATTTTCACACACAACCAACTCTAGGGTTTACAGAGATGATCTTAAAAAGACAAAATATCCAGTGAGTGGCAGTTATATGGACAAAAGGCCTTGATAAGGAAAGAGGTAAGAGGAGACTGGTTACCCTGGTTCCAGCCAATGGAAATAAGTATCAATAACTCAAATAACCACTTGTTAAGCATCTTAGAACACACAACACACAAAACCTTGAAGAAGAAGGCTACAGCAGCAGAAAACCACACCTGGTGCCACTCCTGTTAGTTAAATGAAGGAAATGAGAAAGGAAAGAAGGAAACTGGGGCTACAATTTGCCAGGGCTTACCATAATTTGACAATAGAAGAATGGAAAAACTCCAGGTGTAACAAGTCTTGATTTCTCCTTCAACATTCAGATGATAGGGTCAGAATTTAATGTAAACACCATGAAAGAAAAAAATCCATCCGACCTCATATCAACAGTTCAGGCTGGTGGTAGTGTAAATGTGTTGGGGATATTTTGCTGGCACACTTTCAACTGCTTAATACCATTTAAGCATGGTTTAAATGCCACAGCCTACCTGAGTATTGTTGCTGACCACTTCCATGAGCAAAACGTGGTCGAACCTTGTACTAGCAAGGTCTATCTAAAAATATAGCCAGTGAATGTATTATCCCTGGGTAACTCAGTTAAGGAGGATATCCATAAACATTGACATATTTTATCATTCCATCCCAACATAGGAAGCTCTTCTTCAGTCACCACCTAGGTTGTGACACAACAGGGCAGCCAATATAGAGAAAGAGAATGAGATATGCCATTAAAACTGACACACTCTTTTGGGAACAGTCCCCAGTGGAAATTTTCCATTTTAAAATTGCTTACAGGCAATTTCCTAATTAGAGAAAATACAATACACATCATACATGTGGTGATGATGTTTGTTTAACGGCAGAATAATATGTAATACTACTTTGTTGTTTATTTACTTAAATAAGTGATAAGTGATCTCCAAAACCCATTACACCTTTGGCTGTTTTGAAAATGTATGTGTCTGTATGTGCTAATTATAAATATGGAAGGAACTGACATAAACGAGGTAACATCTGATGAGCTACAAAGCTACTAATGTTGGCAAACTAAGGAAGGGCTGTTGCCTTAAAACGTTTGTACTATATTAAAGGATATTATTATACTATATTATTACTATTTTTTTTTTATTATTTATAATTTGGTCCAGAATAATCATGTAGCTGATTAAGCCACCCTCGAGTTGTCTCTTCTCATGTTTGTTGGCAGCCTGCAGCTTTGATTCATTTGTTTGATGATGCCATATACCTCTGTTGTTGTCCGAAAACTGTCACCCAAACCCACCATTACACAGGGTGACAACTTCTTAGGGAAGTCAGAGGTAAGTTTGAAGGCATTAATGTGCATTTACACCCTAAACTAAAGCCATAGAGAGCAAGTTGAAAATTGGTCAAGTTGCCCTTTGATAAAGTGCTGTCCTAACAATGTATTATTTAACAGTATACTGTGTTTTGTTCACACCTACTAGACTGTCCTCTTAAGTACCTGCAGACAAATGAGGGTGTGGAGACTGGCAAAGATCCAGCACTGCTGTCATCTCATCATGGTCTGATGGATGGATGTACTCAAATATACTGTTTCCTGTTAGCTCCACCTGCAGCACACACATTTCCAGAGATGCACAGTGACCAGCACACTATCAACCAAAAAATCAGAGATCGGACATGTAAATGTATTGGATTTATACAGAAATAAAAGACCATTCCACATCTGCCACTTCCCATATGTTGTCCAATTTGGAGTAGGCATGCATATTCATTTTTATATTGCTCTTATTATATGGAGTCTTGTGGCATAATTGAGGTCACATCAAATTGGTTTCAGTAGAAACCAATTTGACTTTTACTTGTTTCTGAGAGCTCTTTGAGCTCTCTGACCTTACCTGAGACAGTCCAAGGTGGACTGATGCAGTTTCTGAGATGTACATGATTTTGCCATCAGAGGCAACAACAAACACAAAGCCATCCAGAGTCTGAGGGAGATAAAGAAAAGCAGCTAGTGTTAAACACAAGTTAAGAAAAGATACACTTTACAAGCCCTTTAATAGCAGGGCATTATTCCAGAAATAACAAGTTAAACATAGATAACAAGTTAATAAAGTTAGTATCTATGTAATAACACTGGAGAAGTGGCAATTTATTATCATGTATTAAGGTAGTAGGGGTGTAATAATTTGATATTACCCAGTTAATGGGTAATATTTATGTAAAAACAATGTAACAAGATTATGTTAATAAAAGTATTGTAATGTAAATAAATTAAATAAAAATAGCATAAGCAGCTTTGTGTAAGCAATGGAAGCCTGGTGGCTTGGTATAAGAAATAAATAGGTAGTATGAGGCAAAAAGGTTTTGTGACCTATACAGCAATCATAGCATAAAATGGCTTTACTTCTGGAAAACTGGCATGTCATCCATCTTTAATAGTACAGATACTAGCATGAAATTAAAGTAGGAAAAGGAAGGTGTGCATTTTACAGCTCTCATTTATGGTTATCAAAGAAAAATTACCAGGTATTTTTACAGATAATTACTGTAGCTCTTGGTGATTAGTTTCCACATCATTACCCATGTGATTTTAACTAGATATATGCATTGCTTACACCAAGTTGATACGTGGTTGTTACTTTTGTAATTATTATGATAATACATTTTTGTTTAATTAACATAACCCTGTTATAGCATTACTACAGAAACAACACCCTATTACCTTTATATTATTATAATATTACACCCCTATGATCCAGGGTGTACCCCACCTCTAGCCTCATCATTCTGTAAAGGTCTTAAAATGACTTTGTTGTGAATTGGAGCTCCATAAATAAAGTGAAATTTAAGGTTGAATTAAATAGCCCTATGACAACAGAAATAGGCTCCAGCCACCCTGTAACACTACACATGATAAGCGCTTACATATAATGGATGGGTGGGTTCTAAACCAGCCAAAGGATGGTGCTCCAAAGCCGATTCTTTCACTGTTGAAACACAAAGATCTGGATCTAATGTCGGTTCTTGCTCCAAACCAACCATTGAACCTACTCTGTTGTAAAGCGTCAAGAGAATCAAATGATTCTGCCAAGGATCCTCTAGCCACTGCTTCACATTGAAGTTGAATTAAAAACTCCTGTTTTCTGTTATGTTGTACAGTGGCAACTCTTCCTAAAAACGCTACTAACCACTAATTTCCTGTTTCACACTAGAAGCATTCCATTTTTAAAGCTTTTTTCTACTTTTTGCTCATCTTATAAGTTCAGGGTTACCACAGCGGATCATTTGTTCGCATGTTGATTTGGCACAGCCCATCCTAACGCAACCCTCCTCAATTTTTTGGGGGCTTGGGACCAGCACTGTGTGGCTGGGGATGCCACACAGTTTGCTTATTTACCTCTATGTGTAAGCAGAACATTTTGAAAATACTGAGATTCTATCTGACACCTGGGTTTGGCTTCTTTTAGATACAGCAGATTCAATTAAATTAAACTGAACTTTATTTATATAGCTCCAATTCACAACAAAGTCATCTAAAGGCACTTTATACAGTCAAGACTATAAAGATGTATAGAGAAAACCCAACAATCCCCCCTTGAGCAAGCCCTGTGCAACAGTGTAGAGGAAAAACTCCCTTTAACGGAAGGAACCTCCAGCAGAACAAGGCTCAGGGTGGGCGACCATCTGCCTTGACGGGTTGGGGTTAGTAGAAAGTGGAGAGAGAAAAGAGCAACAAAAGCAACAACAAAACATCGGGCAGGTTGGTAGGACCAGTAGCTGCACACTGGAAAAAACGCACAGCTCCAAAGCCAGGGACACCTGCAGAAAGGGACAGAGAGAGGGAGACAGAGAAGGACAAAGACAACTACGGGAGAAAACACACAGAGTTAATATCATACAGAGGTGACAATTGTGGGGTGAGAAGAGAGGAGAGAGGGTCAAGAGGAGGAAAGGAGGTCAGTGCATCGGGAGGTGGGTCCCCAGCAGTCTAAGCCTATACCAGCATAACTATAACTCACTATAAGCTTTATCAAAGAATAAGCTTTTAAGCCTAGACTTAAAAATAGAGAGGATGTCTTATTCCCAAATCTGAACTGGGAGCTGGTTCCACAGGAGAGGATCTTGATAGCTAAAGGCTCTATCTCCCATTCTACTTTTGGAAATTCTGGGAACCACAAGTAGGCCTGCATTCTGAGATCGAAGTGGTCTACTAGGATGATATGGGACTATGAGGTCTTCTATATATGATGGAGCCTGACCGTTCAGAGCTTTGTATGTAAGAAGCAAGGTTTTAAATTCTATTCTAGATTTTATGGGAAGCCAATGGAGAAAAGCTAGTGAAGGTGAAATATGATCTCTCTTTCTAATTACAGTCAGCACTTTTGCAGCAGCATTTTGGATTAATTGCAGGCTTTTTAGAGAGTTACTGGGGCATCCTGAAAGTAGGGAATTACAGCAGTCCAACCTAGAAGTAACAAATGCATGGACTAGATTTTCGGTATTTAAGTAGAACAAGACTGTTCTAGAGATTTGTTTTATATGTGATTTAAAGGACAATTCCTGGTCAAAAATGACTCTAAGGTTCCTTGCAGTAGTACTGAAGGCCAGACTTATGCCATCTAGAGTAACGGTATGGTTGGAAAGCATATTTCTGAGATTTTTGGGCCCTAATACTATGTCTTCAATTCAAATGTAATTTATTTAATTTTGTGCTAAACCTGGTATAAGGATCAGTAATCCAAACCAGTAGCCTGCACATTAGCACTTGCTGATGCTTTTTGAGTGAACCAGACCACACATGGCAATACATACCAGCTGCACATGTTTGATTGCATGTCTAAGCAAAAGGTAGTTCTTTTACACTGTTTAACCTGTATGAAAACACCATGAGTAATGTACCTACACTCACTAAAAACAGAAAGTGATGACTGTTAACTAATAAAACCTAACTGGACCAAAAATTGTGTCATATTACTGGCCCCAGTTTTACCCCCTTCTTTGTTTGTAATTTCAGTTCTAAAAGGTGTTTGTTGCAAAGCTATTTTATAATAACTGTCTTCAAATGCCCAGTGGATAATGCCTTTATAAAGGCCTTTATAAAAATCATATATGTCATATCTTGCAGTTGCATCTCATGAAACTGAAACATTTTTTCTCACAGCTTTAATGTTTTCTTTTTAACTTAGATTTTGTATTGCTTTGTCCTTCACTTGTAAGTCCCTTTGGATAAATGCATCTACTAAATAACAAATGTAATGTAATTGCAGCCACAAAAAGGCTTTTGTAACATAACAAAACATACATTGAATTCATACATGTCAGCTATACAGAGAATAGTGAACAGTACCTAAAGCCTTTTAAAAAGAAATACATGTATTGGTAGATGTAATTGAGCTGTACTAATCAAAGATGTAGGGATGGCAGTAATTTTTGTAGCAGTTTTATTGTTGATGTTGTCATTATCATTAAACACTACAACATTTCCTATTCAGAGCAGTAATGTTAGCAATATCAGCACCACCAGTAGCTTTGTCAGTAAGTAGTGTAATTGGTAGAGAATTCACCTGTAATATTAGTGCGGTTCATTTACGTGAAGCAGTGAGAATCTTTGCCAATCACATTTAAATTTTTTGTTAAGTGATGTTTTTTTTGTGGAAATATTTTATTTCTGTAAGGGAAAGAAAAGTAAGCCAATAATAAAAGGGGGTATGTGAGTTTGCTTTCACCACATAAAGTGCCCAAAACATAACAAAAGTTGTTTGAGCAGTTGATCTGCCTGAAGCAAATGAGCATTTGACACAATAATTGTTGGGTCCAAGATACCGATGTGATACTGTACTTGCAACACCACAACTTCTATTTCATCTCTCCTTCCACTATGGCGTACAGATCCTCGTGTTCGAAATCAGCTCATGCAAGGAAATAACCTTGTGTATCTCAGAAAAATGGATGATGATGAATTTGTAGTCATTCCCACATGCCTGCACCAGTGTACTCAGATTCTGTTGTTTTCTGCATTGACCTGTAAAAGGTGGGAACTCAGTTCTTTAGCCATGCTGTCCAGAGGAATGAACCTTGTTCCCTGACCCCATCCATCACCCAGACCTACAGAGGGAGACAGACACAGAAAAAATACAAAAACTCCATCTATGATATAAGGGTAAAATATTAGAATTATTATTAGGTTTAATAAGGCAGTTTTGCCTTATTAAATTTTATTAACATTCTGCAGACCAACATTGTGTGAGCATGAATATAATTAGTGGCAAGAAGTTCAACTTAACATTGACCTGCTGACCTCCATAACACTACCACACTACTGGCATGGCACCAATTCAGTTGAAATAACATAAAACATAAACACAATAAAACATTAAAGACAAGATGATATGCTGCCACTATTCATGTAAACATTCAAGACTTCAGAATTTCAAATCAATCAAATCATCTGCAGACCTGTTGGGGTGATAGGCAAACTAGAGGGGGTCTACAGTGTTCAGGACCATGTGGTTATTTGTGTGAGGACTAGTTTCTCTAAGCACTTAATGGCCCCACTGGCCTAAAGTCATTCAGGGTGGATGACTTCTTAGGGACTGGTATAATAGTGATTTGTTTTTTAAATGCAGGGGACTAGTCAATTCTGCTTTATTGTCAGTTCCACATGCACAGTACATACATACAGAAAATTGAAATTGTGTTATTCTCAGACCCATGTATACAGATAACACTAACAGTAGAGCCTAAAAAACTAGATCAAATATACAATATAAAATACAACTATACAAAAAGGGCATGTAAAAGAGTAATAAAAACTAGAATGGGCATTTCCTACAGAAAATGCGTGTGATTGCTGAAAGCCAGCCGCTGCAGCTGCTGCAGCCATTGCAAAATCTGCAGCTCTGAAATTTTATTCAAGTCAGTCATTGCATTAGCTTAAAAAATACGTGGTGGTACTAAAGGCATTGTACAATATAGAAGTGAAACTGTTTTTAGGAGTTAAAAACGAGTTATATAACCAACCACACAGTGATGCTAAAGAGCCCATACTGTAACTTGTGAAACATTTCATCTTGGGGCAGCTGTACACAAAGTTTCATAACAATATCACGTGTAGTTTCCAAGATATAGCCGTGTGAAGATTGCTCTCATAGAAAAAAAAAATCATACAATTAATTGGTATTCACCAACTCTCCAGCAGATGGCAGCCTGTCCAAAGTAATCAACTGTTGCCATCTTGCCCGCTCAACACTAATGAAATTCTGAAGATAAGATGACAAAAATAAAAGCACCCACCATAGCGCCCCCGCTACGATGTAAAATTTAACACGCGTGTTCAGGGCAGTGTCCTGCACGTATGTGTAAAGTTTCATTCAAGTCAGTCATTGCATTAGCTTAAAAACAAAGCGAAAAAGCCGCAGTACTGCGAACACGTGGTAGTACTAAAGGCACTGTACAATATAAATCAGAAAAAAAAAATAAAAATTTTAAATTTAACACGCGTGTTCAGGGCAGTGTCCTGCACGTATGTGTAAAGTTTCATTCAAGTCAGTTAGTAGTTTCCGAGATATAGCCGTGTGAAAATTGCTCTCATAGACGGCAATGCAAAAAATCATACAAATATTCATAACAATTATTGTACATCAGCTGTCACCCCACAGAGTAATAGGTCATCTCTCCTAACTGTACTTAACATATTAAAGTTGGAACTATGTTTCTAGCTGTAAGTAGGAGTAGTAGCATGTCAAAAAACGCACATAAACATGCAGAGAGCCCACGCTGTAACATGTGAAGCGCATCATCACAAAGTCCACAAAGTTTCATCATGTTAGCATGTGTAGCTTTTGAAATATTGCTGTATGATGCTGTGAGATCGGAAGGCCTGAACTACTTAGAAGTGACAGCACATGAAACAATGAAGAAGTTTTAAAATGCTATTCACCAACTCTCCAGGAGATGGCAGCCTGTCCAAAGGAATCAACTGTTGCCATCTTGCCCTCTAAACACTAATGAAGTTCTCAAGATAAGATGACAAAAATAAAAGCATCCACCACAGCACCCCCCAGTGGAGAAAAGACGTTGAATTTAACACGCGTGTTCAGGGCAGTGTCCTGCACGTATGTGTAAAGTTTCATTCAAGTCAGTCATTGCATTAGCTTAAAAAAAAGATCAAACAATTCGCAGTACCGCGAACGGCTGCTAGGTGGTAGTACTAAAGGCACCTTAGTACTAAAGGCAATATAGAAGTGAAATCAGAAGGAAAAAAAATTCTTGTTAGCATACCAAAAAACGTACGGAAGAATCTGGAATAATAATAAAATTAAATACTGGAAACAACAATAGTGTGATTGCTCAGTTCTATCTTGAATTAGGTAGTGTTTTTTTGAATGAGGTCTTAGTTCTGAGGTGCCTGGGGCAGAAGAGGGAAGGGGGGGCAAGTTCGGGAGTGAGTTCAGCTTCCTGACAGCCTGATGAATGAAGCTGTCCTTCAGTCTGCTGGTCCTGGCCTGTAGACTCCGCGGTCTCCTCCCTGATGGCAGCAGACTGAAGACGCTATGTGACGAGTGAGTGGGATCACCTGCAATGCAGAGGGCTTTGCGGGTGAGACGGGTTTCATAAATGTCCTGGAGGGAGGGGAGAGAGACACCAATGATCTTCTCAGCTGTTCTCACTATGCGTTGTAGGGTCTTCCGGCAGGAGGCGTTTTAGGCCCCATACCACACAGTGATGCAGCGTCAGAATGCTCTCGATGGTGCCTCTGTAGAAGGTGTACATAATGGGGGGGCGGGGCTTTGGCTCTTCTCAGTTTGCGGAGGAAGTAGACACGCTGCTGTGATTTCTTGTCATACTGTTATACTGTTTGCAAACAGTATAACCGGGAGGGTTAGCCTTATTGTCGTCAGGAGAGCTCCCTGCCAGGGGTAGGCCTGGCATGGTGTCAATATATTAGTTAGCTTTGGTAAGACTCCAATGTACTCGGGTGAAAAAGTCCAGAATGACTGCGTTCTCTTAGCTCTAATAAGGCCAGTCAGTCATAGATAATGTTTGCATTTTCAGACTCAACACATCTCAACAAACTGAGCCACAGCACCAAAAATAATTAATAAGCAATAATTAGTTTAAGTTAGTGGAACTGGTAGCAAGGGTTAGGGCTTACTGCTCTCCAATCTCTGTGCTTTGTTTACTGAGTTTATGTATGTGGCGGCATGTGTTATTGTTCGGAAACAAAACTGCTTGGCAGAATATACATATAATCGTCAGGATCTTTTGAGCTTGGGATTACGCTGTGGTTTCTAACACTAGGCCTATCACCAACAAAATTGATGAACTGAGGCTACCAACAAGTGTTTTTATGATTGATGCATTGCACAGATCACAGAGACCTGGCTACAACCATCCAATCCAGACTCGGCTATCGAGCTAGCAGGACTATGGCATATGACAGGAACAACAACTCTGGTAAGAGCAGAGGTGGGGGGGGGGTGCATCTGCACCAATGACAACTGGTGCAAAAATGTAAAGATCGTAGACAGCAATAGCTATTCAAGTCCCACCAGCCATACAAATCTTGAGAACATGGCAAAAGCAAGCATTACAGATTGGAGTGTGTTTGAACACCAGGACCTAGAGGAGCACACTGTATCTGTGCTTTCATACATACAACCGGAAACCCTCGATGACTAAACAGGTACAGGTCCTGCTGAGGCAGCGTGACATCACCTTCAAATCGGGTGATATAGCACAGTACAGTGCTGCCAGAGCTGATCTGAAAAGAGGTACCAGAGAGGCCAAGGCAACTTATGAGAGGAAGATTGAGGACCACTTCAGTAACAACACATGGGAAGGGTGGCAGGGAGTATAGCACCTAACACACTATAAATCCAGCAATACCTCGCTGGCTGAAGGGGATGCTACACTCACAGAGGTACTGAACCAGTTCTTTGCATCCTTTGACCAGATAGGACCCAGGACAGTAGCTCAAACAATGGAGTACAGCGGATCCAGTTTCACAGTAAAGGAGCAGGAGATGATGTGCACACTGAGGGCAGTGAACCCCAGAAAGCCCGCCGATACAGACAGAGTGACTGGGAGGGTCCTTTGAGAATCTGCATACCAGCTAGCGGGCGTCTTTACAAAGATGTTCAATACATCACTGGCCCAGTCCTTTGTCCCACCATGCCTGAACTAGGCCACAATTGCTCCATTGCCAAAAAAGACTACTAGTAGCAGTCTTAACAATTACCGACCAGTTGCTTTGACGCCGGTCATAATGAAGTGTTTTGAGAAATTGGTCGTCAGTCACATTCTGTCCTAAATTTCTGTCAGATTCAGAACAGAGAGTCAGAGTAGGCCCTCATCTTTCCACAGCCCTCAGCGTCAACATCAGATCTCCACAAGGTTGTGTACGGAGTCCTCTCCTCAGTACACAACCTTACATAAATGACTGTGTCAGCACCCACCCGGATAATACCATTATTAAGTTTGCCGATGGCAACACCTTTGTGGGACTCATCTCTGGCAATGAAGAAACAGCATACAGAGATGAGATACAGAGGTTGGTGGGATTGGTGTGCACACAACTTGGTCCTCAATACTTTAAAAACCAAAGAAAGAACAATTGACTTTAGGTGGAGGAAGCCTGACCTGCTGCCTTTCTACATCAATGTAGTGTGGAGAGAGTGTCCAGGTTCCAGTTTCTATGTGTTCATATAGATGCAGACCTCCAATGGAATTCTAACACCTCTCAGGTTAGAAGAAGGTTCAACAGCATCTCCACTTCTTGAGGATCCTTAGGAGTACCAACCCAAAGAGGTACTGCTGCTATCCAGCTGGCCATCGCTCACCAGGAGCAACTAAGTTGGGATTCCTTCCTTCCTATGCCACAGTCGCAGTAAACAGTAACCTGTTTATGCTTTTCATAATAACATTTGCAATGCATGACTTTGATCATGTAAGCATTTCATCACCTTATTTTTTCTTTAGTTTATCATTGTGTTATCATTCACATTACACACTGCAACTGTGGCAGAGGAGGTAGAGCTGTCATCCACCAATCCCACAGTTGTTCATTCGATCCCTGGTTCCTCCAGTCACATGTGGATGTGTCCTTGAGCAAGACACTCAACCCCAACCCCATTTGCTTAGACCACTTCGATCTCAGAATGCAGGCCTACTTGTGGTTCCCAGAATTTCCAAAGGTAGAATGGGAGGCAAAGCCTTTGCTCTGCTGGGGGACCCCCCTCCTCCTGTCACTCTCTCCTCTCCTCTCACCTCAAAATTGTAACTACTGTATAACATTAACTCTGTGTGTTTTCTCCCGTAGTTGTCTTTCTCCTTCTGTCTCCCTCTCACTGTCCCTCTTTGCAGGTGTCCCCGGGCTTTGAAGCTATGTGTTTTCCAGTGTGCAGCTACCCATCCTACCAACCTGCCCGATGTTTTGTTGTTGCTTTTGTTGCTCTTTTTCTTTTCTCTCTTCACTTTCCACTCACCCCAACCAGTCAAAGCAGATGGCTGGCCACCCTGACCCTGGTTCTTCTGGAGGTTTCTTCCTTTAAAGGGAGTCAAGGGGGAATTGTTGGGTTCTCTCTATACATCTTTATAGTCTTGACTTTATTCTGTAAAGTGCCTTGAGATGACTTTGTTGTGAATTGGCGCTATATAAATAAAGTTGAGTTAAATTGAATTGAATTACATAGCTGAGAAGCAGTGTAAAGTGCTTTGAGTACCAATAGGTAGAAAAACTCTATATAAGTGCAGACCAATATACTGATATGCCCAGAAACAAATTCTAAAATATACTGAAGAGGTAAAATTGATCTAAAATAAATGTTTCATTAATTATCTTTTGGAACTCATAATATATCAAATCATAGAACATTATCAGATTAATCTTGACAGTTTTAAGTTTTTATTGTTCTGCTAAGCATTAAATATAATTTCAAACCACAGCTACTGGAGAATAGGAGTTGAAGGGGTATGGAAAATACTAAATACCAATACCAAACATGAAATCATTTTCTATTTGAAAACTAGTGAAATAGAAATGTCCTAAAAAGTAAGTATGTGTAAGAAATAAAATGCACAGAATTTTAACAAAATAAACTAAATAATCAGGCTGATTGATATTTTAAGCTACAAAAATATATTTTTACGAGTATCTATATATATGTGAAAAGACCACACTCTTCCCTTTCCACTAGGCCCTGTATTATTTGTATTGTTTTGGGGTCTGGGGTTGGGTTGGGAGGAATTTTTCCTGTGTTTCATTGTGGTGTGAATCAGCAGCGTAATCAAGTAAAGTACAAGCGGGTTTGCGTCATTAGGCCTTCTTAACAGTGGCAGGCTGGGCGCTACCAAGTTGAGGGAGGATAGGTAGTATCCACTCTAATGGATACCACTTATAAAATTATTAATTATTATATTAGAGATGTAGGTTCTGCCATTGTTATTTGGTAGTTTTTGCACTGAATAAGATATTTAGTCTGTATATTGTCCATTATTTGAAGTAATGTGTATGTTATTATGTGATTGAGTTCACCCCATGCTTACCTGTGCAGGTGGTAGGGTCTACTTTGGTGAAAGCATAAAAGAGACAGTGGTTAAAAGGAGGTTTTTTGCGTCTACTCTTTTTAGCTTGCTGTGAGGCTGTGGTTTTTAAGCTAATGTCTTTTTTGCTTTGGTATATTTAATTTAAGTTTGGTTGATTGACCGGGATTTCGGTTTTTGCTTCTGTTTAGTATTTTGTTAATAAATACCAACATTTGTTTTCGCACATACTCCATACTCTTCATCTGCTTCTTCAACATCCCCTTTTTATAAGTTTTCCAGTGCCAAATTTACATCACCTCTTATGTATATGAGGGGGAGCGGCCTGTCAATATAGATAGCAGTATCTGCAGGTGTAATTTAGTCTAATACTATCTAGAAACGTTTTTATTATAACATTCAGTCAGTGCGAAAAACACACGGATTTTATTTAGACATAATTTCTTAAAATTTTCAGCTTGCTGTTCAGGCACTGGTCCAAAGGAGCTTTTGGGGACAGAACAAATTAAAGCTCATGCAGACTGTTTGACTTTTCCAGTATTACATTGAATCCTGTGACTATTACTTTATAGTAACCATCAATAATAATAACAATAATAAGTTCAGTCCCATTATAAAGCTTATTAAATATGATTAAATCAGGCCGTTGTTTTTCTGTTTATTTGTGCAATGTTAAACCGGTAAGAAAAAGAAACAGTTTTATGTGACTCGCTTGTCATTCTTCGGTTTAAGTAAAATCACGTTAAAAAAATTTCATCTGCAAAGTAAACCGGTTTACGTTAAAAATAAATAAATAAATAAACCCCTACATTTTAATACTATATCATCTAGTGTTTTCACACGTTCGGGATTGCTAATTCTCACATCTGCATGACCTTAAATCCGAGACAATAAAAAGGGAACAAAATGATTTAATTGAAAGGCTATTGGTGTTCCCAGGAAATTACAAAACATTGTGCGGTAGAACAGTACAGCTGGACGTTCACATGGCTCTGTGAATAGATTAAAAGCGTTTTACAACTTTATCCACCTCAAATTTGATTCCACTAAACTGCATGATTTTCTCAATGTGGCGCAGTAAAGCACTAGTTTAGTGCGCTTCCTGTGAGAATTAAACAAACCATGCAGTACCAAAAGAATCAAATTAGTTAAGCAACGTCATAAAGCAGATTATAAAAAAGGCTTTTTTTAAATAAATAATCATGTCCAGGATGAGGCCTGACACCTGATCCGGACACCTGGTCTGAACTTTCTCACACTTATTAACTACAATGGAGCTTTATTTGGATTTGACTAAATGACTACCACATAATCGACCACAAGAAAAGATCCACAACACGCTGTAGTCTTCAACAATGAATGAACCCCTGACCTAAGTACAGGAACAATTCCCAGTTGCATTTTGGTGTCTTACCTGGACTAAGTCCAGGTATGGAAATGATAACAAAGAGGAAAGCGTCTGGTTTCCTGCTCTCAAACCTGACGTAATTCATCTTGATGAATAATCAGAATCATCAAGTTGAGATCCAGGTGACAATCAGACTTTACTGGAATGTCAGACAACACCCTAATAAACGAAATGATTTAAACGACCCAGAGCACAGAGTCTGCCGGAAATTTACGTTGAGGCCTTTTACTGTGAGTCTGATTCTAGCCTCCGTTACAAATAAAATAAAAAGACTATTGCTGGTGCTGCTGATGACGATTATTGTTATTGTTGTTATTATATTACTATTGGAGCTTCCCACCTCTTCCTGATGTTTAATATTCATATTAAACCAGGGGGCGGCTGTAGCTCAGTTGGTAAAGGCAGTCGTCCACGGATGACCCTGGTTCGATCCCAGGTCCCGACTATATGTCCAAGTGTCTCTGGGCAAGACATTGAACTACTAACAGCCCGTTCCCATCCCCAGCTCCTTAGTGCAGGTCCAAGCCCGATAGAAATTGGGGAGGGTTGCGTCAGGAAGGGCATCCGGCATAAAAACTGTGCCAAATCAACATGCGGACAATGATCCGCTGTGGCGACCCTGAACTCATGGGATAAGCCGAAAGGACAAAAAAAAAAAAAAAAATAAAATAATTATATTACTATTATGACATACACAACTCTTAATTTGATATAATTGCTTTTAACTTTTAACTTTTATAGAACACCAATGGAAAGTGAAAGACGAGTAATAAACTATTTTTAGACTCCTTGCAAACAAGTGTTGAGTAATAATTCATTTTCCCATATACCCCACATTTTGACATTCTCTCTATCAACATCTATATATTTTTTTCTTACACGGGAAAAACCACAACAGATAAGTTATATTTTTCTACACGAGCTAATAAAATGTTTTAGGTGCATATTGCAGCTCATTCTCTGACTTAGATTTTTGCTTGCCTTGTACCTCACTTGTAAGTCGCTTTGGATAAAAGCGTCTGCTAAATATACTGAAAACGTCACGGTTTTGCAACTTTTTGGGTTTTACCTCTGATAATTACTGAAAAAATTAGATTTGGTGAACTTTAGAAAAAAAACCTGGGATTATGGTCCTACTCTCTGTATTAGTAATATTTGAGTGTGTGTGTGTTTTTAAGAAATTATTTTTTTTTAGAAATACACCTCTTCCTTTTTTGATGAGCCTGGTTTGCTTTTACTGGCCCCTTGGAAGTTAATAATGATGGTCCTTGTGCTTGCTCTGAGCGCCTACCGTCGGGGAAGACCGCCCTCATCTTGAGGTAGCTGCTGGTCAGCCTGATGATCGAAGCCTTGTCCAGTTGGGAGGTAATTGCCGCCGGCAGAGGCAACAGCTTTGCCAATTCATAAAACTCCCCGTTCTCCTTCTCTCTCCGCGTCTTCGCTGCGTTCTTGCACTTTTCTCTCATCTCTGGAAGTTTCAGATAAATAACTGGTGCATCAATTCCAGATAGCTCTAAAACTGCTAAATTCTGAACTCGACCAAAAAGTAAATACAGTAATAAAGTTAATACCAAAAACTATTAAAAGCGTCTTGTGGTAAAGAACAGGGCAGTAGCCGCTTGTGAACTGAAGTGGTGAAAAGCCCCTCACACCAGACCTGCACCATCTCTCTCTCTCTCTCTCTCTCTCTCTCTCTCTCTCTCTCTCTCTCTCTCTCTCTCTCTCTCTCTCTCTCTCTCTCTCTCTCTCTCTCTCTCTCTCTCTCTCTCTCTAAGCCTATGTGCATAACTCAGAGTGTAGCCTACAGGACTAAAAAAAATCACATTATTTCTTTACATTTCTTTCTTTCTACACTGTAAAATATTAGGCTGTAAACTTACAGTAAATTACTGGTTGCATTACTTTCACAGTATGCAGCTGTGTGTAAATTGACAGCTCTGTACTGTGACTTCACAGTAAGTTTGACATTAAATTACTGTGAGTTAACAATGTGCTACTGTGAAAATACTATGTTTTGATTGTACAATAAATTTATCAAATGTTACTGTAATATAACAGTATGCTCTTGTTTATTGTATTTAATTGTGATTTCACAGTAAAGGTTTTCTGATATTGCTGTGATGTTACAGTATGTTGTTGTACAAATAATATATTAAATTGTGATTTTACAGTAAATGTTTCATGATGTTGCTGTGAGGTCACAGTATACAATTGCAGAATAAAAGTAGATACTGTAAAAGTAATGCAATTCAGTAGCCAGTAATTAACTATAAATTTACAGCTATAATTACATTGTAATATTGCAATTTGATTTAGTTTAGAATCTAATGAAGTGTTACAAAAACAAAACAAATTACTACATTAACAGCATCAATTTTACTAATTTAATTTGCCAACAATACAGTAGGAGTGGGGTTACAGGGTTGTGTAAGACTCACTGTAGGGAAATTGGACAAATCAATAAACTGTAGTACATGAATTCAACTATAAGACAAAACATTTGGACATTTCTTTAGCTTCCTTGAGCTTTTTAAAACACTAATGACAATTGTCATATGTAGAACAACACATTTCGGTGACTTTTCAAAACAGACTGACATTAACACGCATTTTCTGCATCAACTGGCCACTATTTGTGTCACTTTTAACATGAAAAACCAAGTGGCAAGTGATGAGTGTTCCTTCACCCCCTCTCTGATTGCCAACAAGTTTTCTAATAAAAGTACAGACTTGCTGATTTATGTGAACATGCTGTTTCTTTGACTTTGATCCCATCTGTGGATTAATGCCCAAGAAGCAAAATAAGACTAAGAGCAAAGATGTTAGTTTTTGATGAGAAACTAAAGGAGGATAATAAAAGGTTTGCTTTAAAGAAAAATAAAGATTACATTACCTTTGGATAAATTCCTGGGTGCAGGAAGCATCTTCAGCATACTGCAGGTTAAAATTGTAGTGTCTTGTGAAAAGAGCAGCCAAACCACTTTTAATGACCACCTGTCCCTCAATAGACAGCATCCATGCTGTTGGCTCCATGCTATGTCACCTGAAACAAACAAAACAAATCAACTATACCCCAAAGAATAGAACCCAGAATGGGGTGTATGTGTTTTTCTTTCTTTCTTGCACTTGCAAGAAATGTGAAACATGAACATTAATTGCACTTTGCTTTAAGGTTTTATCCTTGTTTTGCCCTGTACAGTTACTCACGTTTTAGTTAGTTTGGATAAAAGCACATAAAAGTTGATGTAAATGTAGTATGTCAAAAAAAATGAGAACATCAACATTACCTTGGACAATCAATCTTGGGGTGATTAGTAACATCTCTGTCCATTCAACATCGGTGGCTGTGTCACACAGCTGCAAAATAAGAATCAAATGTAATACTCTATATCTTCCAATTTATAAATGGCAGTTTCAATTACATCTTTACTGAGTCTCATCACACTATAACGTATCTGGTTGATATACAATCATTAAACTGACATGCAGATTATACAAGGAAAGCCTTCAGGATATACTTAGAGATTAGAAACGTTAACAGATAACAAGTAATGTTAAAAATATTACCTTAGTTATGAGCCAGTAACGTTAAATTAAGCTAATGTTGAACTTGTAAACTCTCATTCTAACTTCAGGCTCTTGATACAAAACACCATATCGTCCAGTGTTACTGCAGTAACTATTACAGACATTCATATCAAAACACTCCTTGACAAAAAATTTATATTGTATTACTTTTACCGTATCTGAGTGCCAGACTGCAGACAGCAAACCAATATTAAAATGTCAATCAACGCTTCGAAATCCAAGTCGAATCCAAATACACTGCAACTTCCTGCGTAAAAGTCCCGCCTGCAGTGATTTCGCAATAAAAATTTGTAATACGGTATTATACTGCGTAAAGCACAATTAAAGGCTGCATAGTGACAAAAATGTAATTTATTGTGAAATATTACTGTCAAATGTTGTGAAATCACAGAAATAATTTACAGTGTACGTTTTTTACATGATTTTATTCCCCATTTATTTCTTCCCAGCTGCGAATCAGGACTTAACAGGTTTTCCAATAGTAGTTGAATTATTTGCTTCCTTGTGAACAGATTGAACTGTCTCCTGGTAACATATTTAACCCCTGGTTTGTTCCCTGTGAGCTTAGCCCACACCTTGCATGGTAGCTCTTTTGCTACTGTTCTGTGAGTTTATGTATGATTTAGTGTGATGTGATGGCCAGTTCCCATGAGTGGGGTAGGGGTGGGGAACCAGACATCACCTATTCACTAGAGTTAACAGTGTATTCTACTCTTTGGCAGATACATGTTTCCCTCCCTTTTGGGATCCTTCTTCTCTGGGTTCTTTGAAAATTGTGCAGCTATACGCATGAAAAAAACAATCAAAACATCAAGGAGGTTGCTCTGAGAAAGGAAATCTGAGAGTTGATCCAAGACTGCTCGTTCAAGGGTCATGGCCAGATATAGAATTTTTTTTAACACAAGAAAGGGGGTTGAAAGGCCTCTAAGCAGTGGAATAATTTGGATTTGCTTAAATGTGGTGGACGGTGCCTGTTGAGAGAGATCTATTCATGATTTGTGTAATGGCTTCGATTAGTGTGGGTGCAGTTGTTTGAAGGAATGGAGAGGATGGGATCCAGAGAACAGGTGGTAGGATGGTTTGAGAGGAGTAGGGTGGATCTGTTGGTCAGAGTGGAAAACAAGGAGAGTGATGTGCTGTTGGATGACTTAAACAGGATGTCTCCATCTCGTGGAAGAAGCTGTCAGCAGTGAGAATGGTGAGTGCCCTGGTGATGCTGTAAAAACAAATTAAAGCAGACTGATACTCAGCCTGAGCAGATGAACTCTTGGACTTCCACGACTTCCTCTCAGCACTTCTGAGCATGGTGTGTTATTCACACATAGCCAGGAGTAAAGCTGAAAAACGTTTCCTTAAAGGAAAACTGCAAATGTAAGTAAGTAAGTAAGTAGAGATTTTGTTCTTACATGTAAAAAGACATTTCCATAGTTTTGACCTTTGTTCTAGAAAATGTTGCATGTTAAAGACGGTGTTAGTAGTTCAGTCAGATTTTTGTTCTGGCTTATTTTTAGTGAAGTCAGGTAATACAAAATGCAGATTTATTTTTAACAAAAACAAACAATTCCTTTCAGTGTTAAATTGTTAATGAAAAATATGAAGATAAATACGAATGAAGAAATGTCTTAATTCAAAATTTAAGGGCTGTGACACACCAAGTCAACTACTCTGTGTTGGCCATTCACTTCACTTTTGTGATGGAGTCCTGCAATGTTGGCTCTAGTCAGACCCCCATTGGTGGCAAATTACATTTTAGTCACAACTGTAAAACTAAATCAAAATTAGGTGACAAAAATAACACTACTGGCAGGTACTGTATAATTTAGGAAAACAAGTAAGTACTTTTTGCTATAAACTCAAATGAATCTTATTTGCTTTTGGTTTTTAGCACATGACCTTTGTGTATTATGTTTTGTGTATAATTTCATATCACATGTACAACCCCAAACAACTGCTTCTCATTCACCCATTCGCACTCACAATCACACACACTGATGGGGGATCTGCTATGCAGTTGACCTACACACCAGGAGCAAATGAGTTGGGGTTCAGTGTCTTGCTCAAGAACACTTGAAAACCATGTGAAAACCAACAACCCTGGGATTACTGGATGACTGCTTTACCTCCTGAGCCACAGTCCCACCATTCCACAGTCACATCGTCCTGTTGCAGTTTTTTGTTTTTTACATCAAACTATACATACACCTACTCATTATTAATTGAATTTTAACAGCTTATGTTCAAAATGTTCAGAATATTTCTGTTTCATTAAATGGACTCTATGGCTTAAAAATATCCTCATGAGTGACAAATATCTTATCACTGGATTCTGAACTTTGTCTTTTTAATGTAAAATAATGTAATATGTTGTCATGCTAATGGCTCATAGTATATGATTTAGTAACATAGTAACTAAAGGAAAAATTTCTTACACCCCTAATGGCAACTTTAATAAGAGTGTAATCAGTGCATTTATTTGTATTGGCTGTGGTAGTCTGCTATCACATTCAGCATGGCTGTCAGTAGTGATGAATGAACATTGCCCTGTCTGTAGAGAAAAAAAAATCTTCTCTGTAGGCTTTAGTTTCTTCACTTTTAGGTTTTTTGAGTGCTTTCAATAAGTGCCAAACATACAGTAAAACCTTTTTTGTATTTGGACATCAGTACTGTACATGTCTGCATACTTTGAGTTTGCAAAGTGTTCTAGAAGTAGGTGAAAAGTACGAGTTGGACAATCTCAATATCATAGTGTACCAAAAAAAATTGTTAAAGTTAGTCAAACTGTACTCAATATGCTATGTTGGCATGCTATGCTATGTAAATACACACTTACACAGATGTGAGAAGGGGAAATTTGAATTCACCATCGGCAAAATAAATGAGACAACACATTTTTTAACCACCGGGTTAGTTTTTAACCACATCATTATAAATCAGTTCAGTTTAGAAACAATAGTGGGAATCAAAACATAAAAATGTCATATGCTTTATTACTGAAGGTCATTAGACAAAACAGGTGTACCCAATAATCCAGTGTAAAGGGGAAGATTGCTTTGTATCACAAAAAGCACAATAATGGTAAACTGCTGCCTGCATTTATGTGCTTGCCTTGGAAATCTCACCAGCACTGCAGGTTCTGATATTGGTGGGATGACCAAACTGAGAGTAGGTGAATTAATACTGGGAGGTCTGTTGCTGTTTGGGGAAGATGGGGGGAAGTTCACTGTTCCAAGACCTGGTCTGAGGAACCTTTTGTCCTCCAATTGGGTTTGTCTGTTGGGGTGTAGGTGAGCAGGAGCACTTTTGTAAAAACCCCAATTCAAAAAAAGTTTGGATGATATGTAAAATGTAAATAAAAACAGAATGCAATGATTTGCAAATCTTATCAACCCATATTTTATTCACAGAAGAATATAAACAACATATCAGATGTTGCAACTGAGACATTTTACTATTTCATGCAAAATATTATCTCATTTTGAATATGATGGCAGCAACATATAAAAACAAAGTCAGAACAGGGCGGTGTTTTCTATTGTATAGAACCCCCTCTTCTTTTAACAACTGACAGTAAACGACTTTAAAGTGAGGAGATCAGTTGCTGGAGTTTATTAGAGGATTGTTGTCCCATTCTTGTCTGATGCAGGATTCTAGCTGCTTTGTTGCCTGGATAGAACTGTGAATGTTTCCTCTAAATACTTCTCAGCATTGATGGTGCCTTCCCAGATGTGTAAGTTGCCCACAATATAGGCACTAATGCATCTCTATATCAGAGATGCAGGCTTTTGAACTGTGTATTACAGTTTATTGGAAAATAGCTTGGTAATGAGTGGAGGAGCGGCTTCACACAAGGGAATCGGAGGGACTTTGACACATATGGTGGATCTAGGGGAGAGAGAGAAGGAGTGAGAACACTAGAGTGGATGCAGAGATTAAATGACAGGAATGAACAGACTTACTGAGGAAGTTGAGGTGGCCAGTTCCCTGCAACGTGTAGGGGAAATAGGCAGGAACAGAAAAAGGCAGCAGCTGTAAAAACATGACTAAAACATAACAGGGAGCAACACCAGGCAATAAAAAAGTAACAACTGAAAGAGCCCACAAGGGAGTGATCTGCTCGACACTTGCATAAAATCCCCTTTAACAACAAGTAATCCAACTAGGGTGGTAACAGTCACTTACTGTGAGGAGCAAAGATTCTGAGTCGGCGATCCAAACAACGGTAGCCAGGAGCAGGGCGACAGAGCAGGCGATCCAAAAAAAACAACTCAGGAAAAGAGGCCAGGCAAGGGAAGCAGGGGAGGACAGGAGTAAACGAACAAAACTTATCAGGAGAGGAACACAGGGCGATATGACTCGAGGGAAAAAGGAAGATGTCCTGGCACAGAGGAGCAGGTGATTGAGGAATAAGTAGGGGAGGCAACAGTTGAAACCTGTGAGGGTAATGGGTTAAGCAGAGGAAGAGAGATAGGTGCTGTAACCAGGGCAACACCGATCAAAGCCACTACCGTGACAGCAAATCATCCCATTTTTATTTATGTTTTACACATCATCCTATCTTTTTTTTAAATTTCGGGTTGTAGAACAGCTAAGCAAGTTGGGGTGCTCTGGTTTGAGTTAGTGGTGCTACTGAAAAGAAAGTATTGGATATTGAACAGACATTGGTCCCCCTAATCAGCTCTATCATATTAAGAGACTCAATATTTCCTGTTCGATTTCAGTTAAAAAAAAAAAGACACAAATTTACTACAGATTTAAAATCAGTGAATTTATTCTAGTCATTAAATTAGTTTGTTAATCATATTTGAAATGGTGTTAGTGAAGTAATTACTACTGGATAAATTTACTTTGGACCTCTCGGACTCTGGCCACATGCTTCACCCAGTAAATCAAAACCTTTAGATTATAGGACTCTGACTTATCAATGTATTGGACTTGGACTGTGTAGGTGAAGGATATTGCATTGTGGATTTCTTGGATTGTTTTATGTTCTTCTTTCGAGAGATCTACAGAAGTCCCACCAGACCTGAAAAAGGGGCATCCAGATTTCTCTCAAGTCTGAGTATAGGCAGAAGGTCACTCATGAAGTAAATGGTCTGCACTTATATAGCTCTTTTCTACCTATTGGCACTCAAAGCGCTTTACACTGCTTCTTATTCACCCATTCACACCCACAATCACACACACACACACTCATACACCGGTGGGGGAGCTGCTATGCAGCTGACCAAAGCTCACCGGGAGCAACTAAGTTGGGGTTGAGTGTCTTGCTCAAGGACACTTTGACATGTGACCGGAGGAGCCGGGGATCAAACCAATGACCGCTTTACCTTTCTGTGCCACAGTCGCCCCTATATGAAGTATTTAATCAATTTCCCTACTATTTAAACAGACAGTACCAGGAATCACCTGGCATTGTACAATGCTTTCTATCTCGGTCTTTTTGAGTGGCTTAAAGTTTAGCTAGCCCCACGTGATATTCACAGAGACCTAGACGATCTTATCGATCTGGCTTCTCACATTAATCATAGAAACCCAGAGAGACAATCAGAACAATTTTCTCAACTTTTTTACTTAGCTCTGCATTTTCCTCAAAACCCGTTAGTGACACTCGTCTGCCATTCAGCCCTGCATAATATGAACTTGAAGAACCCATGCAGGTGGGTTATTCCTGGTTGTTCTCAGAAGAACTAAATGGCCTTAGCAGGAGTTGAGAGGCTGCTGAGCCAATCTTTAGATTTTTCCTTATCCTCCCTTCCAACTTTGCAAATCCAAATCCATCTTCCTAACGCCTCCCATTTGGTATCTGCTTTCATTGAGTCCAGGGCAAATACCAAGTTTATAGACAATCAACTGGCTTATAAGCTAGGTTTGAAGGGGGATGGAATGGGCAGAGTTCTGGGAGATGAATGTTCATTTCACTGCCTCAGGGAGGCTGCCAAACACCAACTCTGCAGAGCAAACTGAAAAAGATACATTTTCTGATCTGTTCAACATCCCTCCTATCTATCTGGATTTACCTCGAGATTGACAGGACAGATGCCTTCTCACATAGCATATGACGGCAGTGTTGATCTGCTATCCAGAACAATGCCTCCTGGGAAAACTGTTCTCCCTGTCCGCACCTGAGGGAGAAGCAGTCCTACACACTGGCTGCTGGTCTAATCAACCCTACTCCTCTCTTGCTGGTGCAGGGTTGTTCCAAAGGCTGGGAGTCTGTGGCCTTTCATTGATTGGTTCTTAAACAAACTACCATCAAGAACCATTAAATGTTACCCCTCATTTATTCTGCTTTTGTGCTCATTCAAGGAGCTACCATCTTTACCAAACTCAAATGCAGGATTCCTTATCACCTGGTCAGAATCCGGGAGGGGGATGAGTGGAAGATCCATTCTGGTGGGTCAGTTTACGTATTTGGTCATGCCCTTCAGCCTCACCAATGAACCAGCCGTTTTCTAGAACCTGTTCAATGATGTATTGGGTTACATGATAAATAAATTAATCTTTGCCCACCTAGACAACATTTTAATACTCTCCCATTCTGAGCATATTTAACAGTTCCAATGTGTCCTCACGCAACTCCTCCAGATTCACATATTCGTATAAGCTGAAAAGTGTGTCTTCCACTTTCCTATACTCTCGTCCTGGGTTTTGTCCTCTCTGTGAGCTACATGCAGGTAGATCCTTCCAAGGTTGAGGCAGTGAGAGACTGGCCTGTCCCGGTAGGAGAAAACTACAATGAACCCTTGCTTTTGCCAACTTCAATGCAGTAACATTTCCACACACCTTCAACACCTTACCTCCATTGAAAATAAGTTATCCTGCCGCTTGAGCCTTTCAAAAGTTCAAAGACATTTACCTCTGTTCAAATTCTCACTCTGCCTGATCCAGAGAGGCAATTCATTGCAGACAGGTGAGTTACAAGCTGAGTGGCGAAGAGTCCAGGAAAGAAGTAATGACATCTGGAGGTGGCAATGGTGTTGAGCAAATGCACCGAGGAGGTGAGGGAGGAGAGCAGGTGAGTGGCTTGGATGGCAGAGGTGACCAGATGAGAAGCGGAATAAAAACAGATGAGCTTCAATCAAAAAGTAAAGTAGAAAAAAGGAAAGTAGATACTGACAGAGAGAGACCAGGTCAGAATCCACGAGTGTGCAACAGACAGGCAAAGTAAATGAGCAGAAGCCGACAGGTGAAAACAATTAGACAAACCAACGGGGAGTGAATGAGGGTTAAATACAGAAAGGAACTGATTACCAAAATTGTGACAGGCAGGGCCAAGTGAACACTCAAGGCCACCTTACAGACATACACCTACTCTTATTTGGCCTTTGAAAATATTTCTTAAGTTTACCATCATACCTTGTACCCCAACATCATATAACTATCATTATTAATCCCTCATTCAATAACTTATTGAATTTCTTTTAGAAATTGTAAATTTTCTATTAGTGTGTTAAAAGTTATATATCCTTTACATATTTCTATGTATTCTATAGTGCTCTGATAATGTTTGAAAGGGAAGACGTGAAAATGTGCAGGATGGTGATGATTCTGACCCTGGAGACAAAGAGAGAGAGCTGCATATTTCAGCTAATAATAGAGTGAGACATAACAATGAAGTAGTTAAGTAACAGGTAGTTCTTTCTTTATTTCACTGAACCCTCTCATGGAAATAGTGCTGTATAACTTGTATTTACTTGTTTGTGCTTTTTATTTTTAATACTGTAATACAGCTGCTCAAAAGTCTATCTTGACAGAAATTCTGTTCATTTCATTAACAGAAACTGTGTCAGAAATGGGATCAGGCTCGAGGATTGGACTTCAGCAGATGACAGTGAACTTTGATATCCAACATAGAGATTCCTCCCTGAGGGTTGAGAAGCTCTCATCCGAAGGAGACCTGTTAACAGAACTGTAAGAGGAAAAAGTAAAAACAAAGGAAACAACATCTCACTATGTAAAAGTTTAGAACCAGTAGCTTCTAGGACCAGTAAGTTAAAGCATCTTAGCTTAAGTGTTGTATTGGCTTGTGTACTTTACTGTTTACCAATATGGTGTCAGCGAAAGGTGCACATCAGGCACCAGCGAAAAAATGAGGTCTGGTGCCATAGTATAAGTGTAATAAATTCTATATTGTGTTATTGTTTAATCACATCAGTGCTAGTTAGAAATGCTGTATGCACTTTTGGAAATAAACTAAATTATGTGTTTATAAATTGTTTGATCAGCGTCAGACATGTCTAACACCTAACTTATCCCCCATTTTTTAACTCTAGTCATAAACAAACAGTTGGGGGAGAGGCAAAAAAAAAACATCCTTTGGATAATCTGCCTGGTTGCAACTGCTACAAAATATAAAACCATAACATATGGTTTCTAAAAATGCACATAATGCATTAAAAAAAAAAAATCTGTGATTTTTCTTAGCTTCAGATTTGGTCAGTGCTGACAGTTCTACAGCAGATACTTACCACCTGTCACACTGGCAGGGTGTGGTGCCTGGGGTGGCCAATCAGGTTTTGGCCCCACCCTTGAAGCCAAGGAGAGGGGGACCTCAAAACAGGCATTTTCCTGGCCCAGCGACAAAAAAAAAAAAGTAAAGTTAACACCTTATAATGAAATTTACACACACACACTCACCACTGTAAGCATATGAATCAAAATTGCAGCTCACCCCTCAGAGGAACTGTTCCAGCTGATGTGACACCAAAACCACACACAGTAATTGGGTTTATAAATCATGACAGCATGATGAATAAAAGCCAACTATAAGAACTAATTATCACCTTTGTATTAAGGCGGCCCAAAGTGAAGTGACTGTGAGAGGGAGTAAACTTAAACCATATTATTGAATAGGGAAAACTCAAAGATTAACAAAAGTCGCTCCTAAAAGGAGGATATAGAAAGGCATATGGCAGGTAGCATATGCTGAACAAAATGCTAAACACAGACAATCAACACACAAGGGAAAATAACTAAAAAAAACACGACGCAGAACAGACCAAACATTGATAACAGAAGGGATACACTGTAAACCTAAATTAACACTAGGAAAACAACTAAGGAAACAACTAGGAAAACAAAATAAGACATGGACCAAACCTTGACTACAAATAGAAAAACCAAACTAACACACAGGAACTGACTAGGGAGGGAAGGGGATGAGGCTCTGGCAGGGAACTGTGGGGGAAGCTGGAGCTAAATAGTGAGGGGAACCGGTGCAAACAATAATGGGTGATAACGAAAGGTAAAGCTAAAGGAAAGGACTAGGAACAGGAAGCAGGGAAAAGGGGCTACAAAATAAAATTCCAGGGCAGGAAGTAGAACTGAGGGCCAGATCATGACACTAATCTTAGAAAGCAAATCCAAGTAATTCACATCAAATTTACCAATATTTACACACAATGTGCTCCAGTGCACAGATTTTCCACCTGCGAGCATGTTTAGTTTGTCCAGCAAGACATTTATGAGGTGGATGATTACGTTTCATTCAGAAAGGAGAACTGCAGATGGGACTTTTTAAACCAGGTTCAGAATTAGGATATTATAGTGTTCACTCCTCAGTTTAATAGCAACTAAAATAGCAACTCTCTAAAATTAAAAACAGGATTAAAGTGTGCTTTAAACTCTGATTAAATTTTCAGACAGTACAGTCATGAGCATTTGTTTTTCTCTTATGTAAACATGTCACACCAAATCTTAGAGCTACCCAACACCTAGTAATTTTTAAAAAGGTATAAACTAATAAATTCATTTAAAATTGTTTACTGCTGAAATAGAACAGACCCTTCCTGTGAGTAATCTAAAAAATAATTCTTATGAATGATGGATACTGTTATGTTAACAAGATATATAAATTAATGATGTGATTTTTTAAAAATAGGTTATAAAAATGTGAGAATTAATGAACAACAAAAAACAAAAACACAACTCTCAAAATATTTTACCAATTTTGACCACATGTAAGGCATCACCCCTTACATTAGACCGCAAAGTGACTTTATTTTTATAAAATGATTTAGCCCTCTGAAATAATTTTTAAGACATGTATGTCCTCTCATCTGAATTTTATTTTTAGAGCAGTTTAACATCTAACTAACCTTATTCACATATTTACTATTTTCTACAGCCAAATGTGGAAGTGTGCATAAATTTATCTTGGATTTCCTCACAGAGCACCAGTCTAATTGTTTCATAGTACGTTGCTAATGACAGATTGCTTTAAGTACAAAAACTATATAAAAATATAATCAAAATTAAAGCAAATTTGAAAATGTAAAATGAATAATAGCCTTTTTCCAAAAAATGTACACTGTCACAAACTGCATAAAGCATGCAGGGCCGTAGCACAACTATAATATTCAAATGACACTGCACCAACCATCACAGATACATAAAACAAATCTATAAATAACACTACAAAACAATACTTAATCTGATGAAAACTTTGCAAAAGTAATTCAATTAAATTCAACTCTTGTCAAATGTCGAAGTGTCCTTGAGCAAGACACTGTACCCCAACTTAGTTGCTCCTAGTGAGTATAGGCCAGCTGCATAGCATAGCAGAGTGTGTGTGATTGTGAGTACAAATGAGTGAATGAGAATTTTAGGGTAACATTAGGTAGAAAAGCGCTATATAGGTGCAGTGTCATGATCCCACACACTTCCCACACACTTCTATTTTGTGGCCCCTTCTAACCACTTCCTGTGCCTTGTTTTTTTCCCCAGCTTTACCTTCATTGTCCCTTATTGTTTGCACTTGTTCCCCTCACTTTTTATGTCCAGTCTTCCCCTCACTTCTCTGCCACATTGTCCCTGTATTAGACTCTCTTCTGGACTCTGCATCTGAAACCTTTGGTCTGAGGTTTGAAGAAATTCCTGTGTACCAGTCTTTATTTATTCGTGCCTTGCTTGTTTAGGTCATCTCTCCTTTGAGTAGTTTTTGTTATCTGTGTTTTATTTGTTTAGTTATCTCTGTTTGCTAGTTTCCTTAGCCTTTCCCGTGTGTTTACCTGTTTATTGGTTTATGTTTATGTGTCTTTATCTATTCATTGGGTGTATATCTGTTTAGTCAGTTTTCTTAGGCTACCCCTTGTGTTACCTGTTTTAGTAAGTTCGTGTTTATCTGTGCCTTGATTGTTTAGTAGCTTATGCTTTTCCCTAATTCAGTTTATTACTCTCCTATTTTTTCCCTGTGTGATCATTTAGGTTTTATTCTTTGATTTCCCTGTACTTATTTATTCCTGAGCCCTGTGTAATTGTGTTTGTAAAAGGTTACTGTGGCGCAGGAAGGTAGAGCGGTTGTCCACCAATCTCATTGTTGTTGGTTCAATTCCCGGCTACTCCGGTCACATGTCAAAGTGTCTTGAGCAAGACACTGAACCCCAACTTAGTTGCTCCTGGTGGGTGTTGGCCAGCTGCACAGCAGATGTTTGTGATTGTGAGTGCAAATGGGTGAATAAGAAGCAGTGTAAAGTGCTTTGAGTGGCAATAGGTAGAAAAGTGTGTGCAGACCATTTAAATTATGTTAGTCCTGTTGTCATTTTGCTTTCTACTAAGTAAACTCCCCTTGTGTCCAGATCCTATTGTTAGTTTGTCTTAGTCTTGACCCTGTTTCTTGTACCCTCCTATTGGAAGCAAATTCTGTTTGCCCTTTAAGTTCTCGTCAATAAAAGCCCCTTGTTATTTTCTATTACTCGCACTGTCTCCTCTCTTGGGTCCTCCTTAACCAAAACCTTGACATGCAGACTATTTAGACTTTTTAACAAAGTCATCTCAAGGCACTTTTAAGGCAGGCAAAAAAATACTTGACCCTGGAAATCACCAGCCTCTTAAGATTTAACCCAGCTGTAAATTTAGCCAGTCGGTTGTTTGGTATGTAAAACTCCCAATGTGTTACAATAGAGCAGCTTTACGACCAGTTTACGATAGTTTACTTGGAGCAAAAACATACCTGCAAGGGAAACCCGGGCTCTCATAGTTTTAGGAGAGTGAGTTTGTTAAAGCTAGCTCTACACTCTCTTCATGCTTTAGCTCCAAATACCTGCTTGCATAACATACTTCTGCTAGATGAACCTCTAATATAAGTGTTTGTAATGTTGCCTGTATTATGGTAATGATGTAAGAATTAATTTAGTTTATTTGTATGTTCAATGTTAACCGCTAATTATGAGTTAAGCAAAATGTAAGTAGCCATATGCTGAGCAGACTTTTCTGAAAAGTTTGTCAAAGTTATTTCTTGGTTCTAAATTTGAACATGTGTGGTTTATCTTAGATGGATTATAGTTTTAAGCTAAGATGAAATGTGGAAGTGATATTTTGCTTCAAAGTATATGGTTTAAATCTCTCTCTGAAGGACTTGATTTTAAAGAGAAGGAAAACATTTTCAGGTTTTACTCTATTTAAAGTTTCCTTTGAGTTTATACATATAATTTAAACCTGCAGAGAGAAATACAGGTTTCTCTGCAGTGTTTGTGAGGAAAGATACACTTCAGTCAAGAAATTTGTTAATTGGGATGATGGTTCTAAACTGCTGCCGGATCCTAAACAAATTTCCTTGGGTTAAACGCTGTGTCAACTCTTATTTCTAAGATTTAGCAGTACCGTTTACAAAAAACACCCACAGGTAACACCCCTGGGTTGACACCCACGTAACTCTGAACCACTATTTTCATTAATTTTAGTGTCCTTGTGTAATGAGCTAGTTTTAGGATTGGACCCAATAAGGTGCTTGAGACAACTTCTTAGTTTTAATAAAGTTTATTATAGAATGTTATTGTTGGCAAAGCAGGATGACAATGTGCTAGATGGCACTGATCTCCAGTCTATGAGGGAGGACACACAGATGAGTACTTGGCACTGACTTGTGGGATATGGAGTCTAAACAAGAGACAAGCCTTACTAGAGTGCATGAGGAGACTAAAGTAGTCTCGAGGGTAGGTAGGGGTCTTACGGGGAAGAGTTGAGTATGGTCCCGGCAGTGTGAATAGATTCGTAGATGCAGCAGGGATGAGTAGCTTGAAGAAAGGGTAGGGGAACAATGTGGGAAGGGTCCACTGGTCAAGATGTAGTGGTCTGGGTCCGTAACGCAGAGAACAGGTCTGGTGTGTGAAATGTAGCTGTGGTGGATTTCCAATCCCTGATGTGAAAAGAACTCCAAAATCCTCTTAGTGACACAATATCAAACTCCAATGATACAAGGTGCACAAAACCAAGAGCAATCATTTAATTCCAGAATCCCATAATCTCTGTTCATGCCGTTAAAGTGATTCACAATATTGGTGTGCATGAAAATCCCTTTCAGTGAATATATATTTGGAAATACTTTAGAAGTCCGTGACGCTTGATTCAATAATCAGTGTAATTCATGAACACATAGTCAAACATTCGTCTGAGCTTCATAGGCAGGTAATCACATGGATTGGCAAATCAAAATTGGCATTAATCAAAGCACAGGCATAGCATGGAAAACATTCTCCTTGGTTACAAGGGTCCGTGATGATCTTGATTCCTTATGGGCATTTAGCAGTAATCATAATTTGTATAGTCGGCAACAGTGTCAATAAGGAGCTGTTACTCTCTAAACCAGAGCGGCAGGCAGAGCCAGGTAAACAAACACAGCGTGGTTAGCAACAAAGAACTCTGATGAAGCCTGGAAAGTCGCAATCTTGCAGCTTGGTGAGGGAACTGAGGAAGTACATAAGCAGAGTGGTGAGAGTAGGTGAAACTGACTACCTGAGATTAGTAAACAGCGAACAAACCACGTGAGCTAACTTTACTACTAAAAGTGGTGCAACTGCACTCGTGCTTGAACAAGCCTTTCAGAGGAGAGGGGGAAAATGTCTTGTAGAACTACAAGTAGAAGTCCAGTTTCCACCAAACAGCACTTTGGGATAACCATGACCTGGAAGAAAGAGAGGAGGAAGGTGTGTTCATAGAGAGGGAAGAGGAAAGCTAATAATGTAGGACTGACAGTAGGGACTTTGAATGTTGGGACTATGAAAGGGAAGGCTAGAGAGTTGGTTGACATGATACAGAGAAGCAAGGTGGACATACTGTGTGTCCAGGAGACCAGGTGAAAAGGTAGCAAGGGTAGAAGCAGGGTTCAAGTTGTTCTACCAGTTGATGTTGGTAGACTTTGCAAAGAGGATGGAAATGGCTGTAGTGAACACTTTCTTCAGGACCATAGGGTAACATGAGTGGAAGTAGAAGCACTCAGGTGTAGATATTATTATATTGTGTAGATGTTGTAATCTGAAAGAAGTTAAGAGTCTATAAAGTACTGCTAGGGGAGAGTGTAGGCAGACAACACAGGATGGTGGTCTATAAAATAACTCTTGTGGTGAGGAAGAGGACAAATCCAGAACAGAGGATGAAGTGGTGGAGTTGAAAAATGAAGTATGTTATGTAGTTTTCAGGGAGGAACTGAGACAGGCTCTGGGTGGTCAGGAGGTGCTTCCAGACGACGACCACTACAGCTAATGTGATCAGGATGACAGGTAGGAGGGTACACAGTGTGTCATCTGGAAAGATGAGGAAACTTGGTGGTGGAACGAGGAACTTCAGGAGTAAGAGATTAGCTAGGATGAAGTGGGACACTCAGAGGACTGAAGAGTAGATGGGAGTACAGGAAGATGCAGCTTAAGGTGAAGGTAGAGGTGGCAAAGACCAAAGAAAGAGCATATGAGGACTTGTATGCTAGGTTGGACACTAAAGAGGGAGAGGTGGATTTGTATAGGTTGGCCAGACAAAGAGAGAGATGAAAAGGATGTGCAGCAGGTAAGGTTGATTAAAGATAAGGATGGAAATGTATTGACAGGTGCCAGGTGTGTGATGGGAAGATGGAAGGAGAACTTTGAAGAGTTGATGAATGAGGAAAATGAAAGGGAACAAAGAGTAGAAGAGGTGACTGGAGCAGGTGTAGCAAAGATTAGTAAGAGTGAAGTGACGAGGACGTTGAAGAGGATGAAGAGTGGAAAGGCAGTTGGTCCTGATGACATACCTGTGGAGGTATGCAAGTGTCTAGGAGAGGTTGCAGTAGAGTTTCTGGCTAGGTTGTTTAACAAGATCTTGGAGAATGAGAGCATGCCCGAGGAATGGAAAAGTGTACTGGTGCCAATTTTTAAGAACAAGGGAGATGTGCAGAGCTGTGGCAACTATAGAGGAATAAAGCTGATGAGCCAAACAATGAAGTTGTGGAAAAGAGTAGTGGAAGCTCGGCTAAGGGCAGAGTTGAGCATTTGTGAGCAGCAATATGGTTTCATGCCTAGAAAGAGTACAACAGATGCAGTATTTGCTTTGAGGATGCTGATGGAGAAGGTCTTAGAGAGTTGCATTGTGTCTTTGTAGATTTAGAGAAAGCATATGACAGGGTGCCGAGAGAGGAGCTGTGGCAGAGAAGTATGTTAGAGTTGTAGAGGACATGTATGAGAGCTGTAAGACCATAGTGAGGTGTGCCGTGGGTGTGACAGGAGTTAAAGTTGGAGGTGGGTCTGCATTAAGGATTGGCTCTGAGCCCCTTCTTGTTTGCTCTGGTAATGGACAGGCTGACAGATGAGGTTAGACAGGAATCTCCATGGACTATGATGTTTGCAGATGACATTATTTGTAGTGAGCAGGAACCAGGTGGAGGAAAATCTAGAGAGATGGAGGTCTGCTCTGGAAAACAGAGGAATGACGCTTAGCCGCAGTAAGACAGAATACATGTGTATGAATGAGGGGGACCCAGGTGGAACGGTGAGGTTACAGGGAGCAGAGGTGAAGAAGATGCAGGACTTTAAGTACTTAGGGTCAACGGTTAAGAGCAACGGAGACATACATCAGAGGAACAGCTCATGTTAGATGTTTTGGAGATAAAGTCAGAGAGGCCAGATTGAGGTAGTTTGGACATCCAAAATGCTGCAGCAAGAGTGCTGACTGGAAATAGCAAGAGAGATCATATTTCACCTTCACTAGCTTCTCTCCATTGGCTTCCCATTAAATTTAGAATAGAATTTAAAACCCTGCTTCTTACATATAAAGCTCTGAATGGTCAGGCTCCATCATATATAGAAGATCTCATAGCACCATATCATCCCAGTAGACCACTTCGCTCTCAGAATGCAGGCCTACTTGTGGTTCCCAGAATTTCCAAAAGTAGAATGGGAGGTAGAGCCTTTAGCTATCAAGCTCCTCTCTTGTGGAACCAGCTCCCAGTTCAGATTCGGGAAGCAGACACCCTCTCTACTTTTAAGTCTAGGCTTAAAACCTTCCTCTTTAATAAAGCATATAGTTAGTTATAGTTATGCTGCCATAGGCTTAGACTGCTGGGGGACCCACCCCCCAATGCACTGAGCTCCTTTCCTCCTCTTGACCATCTCTCCTCTCCTCTCACCCCGCAATTGTCACCACTGTATGTCATTAACTCTGTGTGTTCTCTCCCGTAGTTGTCTTTGTCCTCCTCTGTTCCCCTCTCTCTGTCCCTTTCTGCAGGTGTCCCCCGGCTTTGAAGCTGTGTGTCTTCCAGCGTGCAGCTACTGGTCCTACCAATCTGCCCGATGTTTTGTTGTTGCTTTTTGTTGCTCTGTTCTTTTCTCTCTCCCCTTTCCACTCACCCCAACCGGTCGAGGCAGATGGCCGTCCACCCTGAGCCTGGTTCTGCTGGAGGTTTCTTCCGTTAAAGGGAGTTTTTCCTCTCCACTGTTGCCTATGGCTTGCTCCAGGGGGAATTGTTGGGTTCTCTTTATATATCTTTATAATTTTGACTTTATTCTGTAAAGTGCCCTGAGATGACTTTGTTGTGAATTGGCGCTATATAAATAAAGTTGAATTGAATTGAATTGAATTGACATGTTCAGAGGACAGACTGTGATTATATCGGTAGAAGGATGCTGAGGTTGGAGCTGCCAAGCAGGAGGTCTAGAGGAAGACCAAAGAGGAGATTTATGGATGTAGTGAGAGAGGACATGAAGTTAGTTGGTGTGAGAGAAGAGGATGCAAAGGACAGGGTTAGATGGAGGCATATGATTCGCTGTGGCGACCCCTGAAAAGAAACCGCCAAAAGGAAAAGAAGATGACTTGGATGACTGAGAATCCCCACAGACCAGCAACTTTACTGGTTTTTAGAACACGATCGTCAGCTGTTTGCTCACGGAGTTTTAACTCATACAGTGTCACGTCCAGTGACTAGATCTATGTTTAGTCAACCTTGTAATTGCAGCTTTTATAGCTGTTAACTCATCACTGAATCTTTGCAAACATGTCACTCAGTATAATTAATCTTACATCCGAATTGTTGTAATCAAAAAATGTCATATTTCAACATCAAGTTGTTTATCACAACACTGACATTTGTCTTCCAGGAAAACTGTCACTCACTGAAAAATATTAACAACTTGTGACTTTATGACTTTGATATTTCCTTTTATTTGCCATAAACCAAGTTAAGATTATAATGAGAGGAGGGACACTTGGTTACTGTGTGGATTGTACCACATTAGTTTCTCCATAGAAATAATCAGAAATGCTGTAATATGATTACATTGGCTTTCTAGCCATTGCTACATAGAGAAACAGTAATGCAATACAAAACTATACATATGCATTATATTTTCATAGTATTTGTATCTGATAGGCATTCTGCATTTCTGCATTTCAAAACAGGTTTACTGACTTTAGCTCCTCTATTCCACCTGGGAAACAGCCTTTTTACATATATGCACAGACATGTATCATTGAGTCCAAGAGGTGCATCTGATCATGAGGCTTCATGATGAAAATAATTCTATGTAGTTGTAGGGTGACTGGACTTAAAAAAATGGACTGGTATTTTTTGGATGCAGATTGTAGACCAAAATGTATAACGTGTAACAAGTGATTTGTGTCCTGTTTGTAGGCAGTTCCTTCATCGGAAAGCTGATGCAGAAACTTGCTCACCCTGACATCGTCATAATGGAGGATGGATTAATGATGGTGATAAACTGGTGATAACCAACCAGGATAAAACTGGCAACAGGTTAGATGAAACACCGTACAGTACAGCCTATACAGTTTCCAGTCATGCACTTTTATTTTGCCTGTGTGGTTTATCGTATTGAACATGAAAGGAGATTAAAGCACTGGCTTTAGGCTCTTTTCTTTAATTTCACATCCACACTGGTTCATACACACAGTTAATGCTGCAAGGGAGTTTGTTATGGCCCACCAGTGAGATGACCTTCACTTCCAGGGTCACCTGACCTCAGTCCAGCTGTACAGTTGTATGCAGGCCAATGTCTAAAGTTGCCAAGTATCTTCTGAGCTATATGGCTCAGACAGTCCATGAATGAAGAATTTTGGCCCCAAAGTTTAAATATTAAGCCCAAATTGTATCATAACTGGTGAAATTATACTTTTAGCTTGAGTAGAGCAAAGATCATCACTAGTAAAATCTATAGCTACAGTCCACTGTTCATATGTGAATCTGAACCTTCAATCTAGACAGGTAAGATTAACCTCAGAGCTGTGGGTGTGGAGCACCCTTTACCTATTAGTCTGGCCTTATTAAAGCTTTAAGTTCTTCAGGGAATGTTGCCTTTGTGTTTCACAGGTCTATTTGCTTGCACTTTGAGTCCCAGACCTTGTTCACCTGTTCATGCTGGCAACATGTACGAGCATCTGAGGTAAATTTACTACATTTTTTGTGAAAAATGTCCACACTGAACTCTTGATGACAATCTGTTTAAAATATTTTATCTCAGTGCAGAGTTTCAGAAATTCATCCCACTGGTGGGCCATAACAAACTCCTTGTTTGCCACCACCACAGTCCATCCAACACTGGCTTTACTGACCAGCCTCGAAGCTTCAGTGTTCTTCACTAAACATGAGCATGGACTCTAAGCCACACTGAGCTGAATCGTACTCAGTCTGTAAGGCTGAGCCTGGGAGCCGAAGCTGAGGGCCAGTAAAACCTCCCAATACAGACAAATCATTTTACGCACACTAATCTTGCAGAAGGCAAGATTTAGCAAAATTCCACCCATAAAAAGACAGCCAATTGTGAGGCTTTCCAGCACTTTTTCTTAAAACCCAAGTGTTTTCTCAGAGATGTTGACTGGCAATTCTAGGCTGCTTGTTCCTTGACTGTGTTGAAGATCTAGAGTACTGCCCAGACATTAACTACAATGCCTATAATTTTGACCAGCTGTCTTTGTAACTAATCAAAAAATAAAAAATAAAAAATGGTTTTGCCGTCTGCAAATTTGGACATGACGCTATTGTCGGTAGACAATATGCAGTGAGAATGGTTTCAGACTCAAAGAACAACCTTTTGCAACTGAAACTGGACTTGGTGTAGTCTATTAAATTACTCATCTTGTTTCCTGTACTGCATTATAATTACACTACACACCACCTTTTATTGTTATTGACTCTGTTTAATTCACATTTTGGATTAGCCGATTTCCTTTTCTTCTTCATCTTATCATTATTAATAATAATCCACCATAGCTACAAATAATCAATGTGTGATGTTGCAAAAAACAAACTGTTATATGCCACTTGATGGTGTTTAACTCGCACAGACCTTAATTGGTCATTTAAAAAACTGAGGACAGTGTCATTTGTTTATGCTTTGTTCATTTTTAAAAGACTTTTATTCTAAATATGTTTTAAACAAAGAATATATAAAAAGATGTAAAAGACGAATGAAAAAGTTGGTAAATATAAAACTCATGGGCTGAAATTATTTAAAACTATTTTTAAAAATGTACATGTCTGCATTTAACTTTTTGTCTACAGTACTGTATTACAAAACACCTTTTTTTTTTTTAAATGACAGAATAATTCAAAATGCATTTACCCAACTAGTTTTTTATTTCACCAAAGATTTGAATTTCCAAATTCTGCGTTACCGAACCTTAATTTAGGATAATGGTTAAGGGCTAATCTTAAAGGGTTAGAGAAATCATGCCTGTGTGTGAAAGTGGGGTAATCCGGGGGTTGTTTGGCAAGGGGAGAGTGTGATCTGCATTGTGTGCAAGAAATCCTCAATCACAATGGATACCACTCTATGCTGAGGAGGCATGTCATTCCCTCTGGGCAACAACTAATTGTGGATTATTTTGTTTATTAAGCAAGACAATGACCCCAAGCATTCTTCCCGGTTGTGTGAGAATTATCTGAGGAAATTAGCTGCTGGAATACTATCGGTGCCTTGACCAGCTCAGTGACTAGATCTGAACCTCATTTAGTTTGAGAACACTGGCCAAACAGCACAGCAGATCTTTGGGAAGTTCCGCAGAATAAAAGGCCTGGATTGAAATCACACCTAAATAGCTGCAAAAAAATCAGTAGGGCATTTTTTGGAAAACTTTAATCAAGTCAATTTACAACATTATAAGATAATAAAAATACAAAAGGAGGGGACAGATTGTGGTTTCTGTTTGCACAGCAGACTCGTGCGGTAAGCGTATTGCGTCACTTCCTGTTTCTGTACACTCTTTGGGTTGCTACCGAAGGATTGTTTAGTGATTAATTGTAGCTCTTATTTTTACTTAAATAAGTGATTTCTTCACACAAGAATTAATACTTGAGTCGTAAGCCGTTAGCAATGGCTTCTCTGTCTCCCTCGGTCTCTCCTTCTCTCACTTGCTCGGTGTGTCTCATGTTCAGTTTTTCCTCTGCCTCTTTTAGTGATAATGGTCTATGTAACAAGTGTAAGGTTTTTGCAGCTTTGGAGGCGAGGCTCACGGAATTGGAAGCGCGGCTCCGCACCATGGAACAACTCAGCTAGTCAGGCCCCGGTAGCTGGTGCGGGCCCACCTGCTAGCTGTCCCTCGGCAGTTCCCGAGCAGCCGGGAAGCCAGTCCGGCTGGGTGACGGTCCGTAAGAGATCTAATGCTAAACAGACGCCCGAGTTTCACCACCAGTCGGTTCACGTTTCTAATCGATTTTCCCCACTCAGCGACAGACCCGCTGAGAAACCAACTCTGGTAATTGGCAGCTCTATAGTCAGAAACGTGAAGTCAGCGGCCGTAGTCAAATGTCTTCCTGGGGCCAGAGCGGGCGACGTTGAATCGTATTTGAAACTCCTGGCTAAAGATAAACGTAAATACAGTAAGATTATTATTCACGTGGGAGTTAATGTCGCCCGATTACGCAAATCGGAGGTCACTAAAATGAATGTTGAATCGGTGTGTAACTTTGCCAAAATAATTTCGGACTCCGTAGTTTTCTCTGGACCCCTGCCAAATCTGACCAGTGACGACATGTACACTCGCATGTCGTCATTCAACCGCTGGCTGTCTAGGTGGTGCCCAGCAAACGATGTGGGCTACATAGACAATTGGAAACGTTTTTGGGGAAAACCTAGGCTGATTAGGAGAGATGGCATCCATCCCACTTTAGATGGTGCAGCTTTCTTATCATGAAATATAGCTGGTTTTATTAGACAACCAAAAGAATGACAATCCAGAGTTGAGCCTAGGATGCAAAGATCCAGTCCTCCGTGCCTCTCTGCAGTATCCTTACAACCGTCACCCCCCCACCACTCCCAGTTAGAGACTGTCTGTTCCCCACCAACTAAATTACATAAACTAAAAACGACAACTTTTATTAGGTTATCAGGAATAACTCCTCTTGTTAAGACTACTCCTCTTACAGAACAAAACCCCTATTAAACTATTAAATGTGGATTATTAAATATCAGATGTCTCTCTTCTAAATCTCTTAATAAGCGATCATCAATTCGATTTATTTTGTCTCACTGAAACTTGGTTGCAGCAGGAAGAATATGTCAGTTTAAATGAGTCAACCCCCCCAAAGTCATATTAATTATCATGTTCCTAGAAGCACAGGCCGAGGTGGAGGAGTAGCAGCTTACCAATAAACCTAAACATTGTTATAATTCATTCGAGAGCCTCACTCTTAGCCTTTCACACCCAAATTGGAAAACTCAAAAACCACTATTATTTGTTATCGTGTACCGTCCTCCAGTCCCTTATTCAGAGTTTTTGATAGAATTTTCTGATTTTCTATCTGATTTAGTGCTTAGTACAGATAAAGTCATTATAGTGGGTGACTTTAACATTCATGTAGATGCTGACAGTAACTGCCTGAGCACTGCGTTTAATTCATTATTAGATTCAATTGGTTTTTCCCAAAATGTAAATAAACTCACTCACTGTTTTAGTCACACGTTAGACCTTGTCCTTACGTATGGAATTGAAGTGGATAATTTAACCAAATTTCCTCACAACTCTCTTCTGTCTGACCATTTTTTAATAACATATGAATTTACAATAACAGACTATACAACAGTTAGGGAAAAATTTCACTATAGCAGATGCTTAAGTGAAAAAATCGGCCAACAAATTTAAAGAAATTATTCTTTCATCATTTGCTTCACCATAGGTGACTGTGGCGCAGGAAGAGTGCGGTTGTCCACCATTCTCACAGTTGTTGGTTCAATCCTCGGCTCCTCCGGTCACATGTCGAAGTGTCCTTGAGCAAGACACTGAACCCCAACTTAGTTGCTCCCGGTGAGTGTTGGCCAGCTGCATAGCAGCTCCCCCATCGGTGTATGAATGTGAGTGTGAATGGGTAAATAAGAAGCAGTGTAAAGCGCTTTGAGTGCCAATAGGTAGAAAATCAGTAGAAAAGCGCTATATAAGTGCAGGCCATTTACCATTTACCATATGTTAATACAATGGAAAGTAGTCTCCTTATTGTTACTCCTGCACAAGTAGATTATCTTGTGGACAATTCTGCAGCCTCACTACTTACAATACTCGATAGTGTTGCCCCTCTGAAAAAGAAGGCAATAAACCAGAAGAGGCGATCTCCATGGTATAGTTTGCAAACACGCAACTTCTGTTGAGCCTACTATTCTCTTAACTCTGAGCAGCAATGACTTTATGACTTTCTTTATGAATAAAATTGTAGCTATTAGAGAAAGAATTCACCAGATCCTCCCCCAAAATATTACAGATAGATCTTCATGTACAACAGTGCTAGAATCATCAACAACGCCCCAATCCCTGTTAGACTGCTTTTTACCCATAGATCTCTCTGAGCTAACTTCAATTATTACCTCATCTAAACCAACAACCTGTCTGCTAGACCCTATTCCAACTAAGCTGCTCAAGGAAGCTTTACCCTTAATAGATACGTTCATATTAGATATCATCAATCTATCTTTAGAAACAGCCTATGTACCACAGGCCTATAAGGTGGCTGTAATTAAACCACTACTTATAAAACCCTGTCTTGAACCAGGTGTTTTAGCCAATTACAGACCAATATCTAATCTCCCCTTTATTTCTAAAATAATTGAAAATGTAGTTGCTAAACAAGAGATAATGGACTCATCTCTATACTTGTTCTGTTAGATCTTACTGCTGCATTCGATACCATTTTATTACAGAGACTAGAACATGAAATTGAGATTAAAAGAACTACACTAGGTTGGTTTAAATCTTATCTATCTGATAGATTTCAATTTCATCATGTTAATGATGAATCCTCCATGCACACAACGGTTAGCTATGGAGTTCCACAAGGCTCTGTGTTAGGACCAATACTTTTTACTTTATTTATGTCTCCTTAAGGCAACGTTATTAGAAAGCACTCCATAAATTTCCACTGCCATGCTGATGATACCCAGCTAGATTTATCCATGGAACCAGATAAAAATAATCAGTTAATAAAGCTTCAAGCCTACAAGACATAAAAGCCTGGATGTCCCACAATTTTTTACTTCTAAACTCAGACAAAACTAAAGTCAAAGTATTTGGGCCGAAAAATCTCAGATATGATGTCCAACCATATCATTACTCTAGGTGGCCTCCAGTACTACTGCAAGGAACCTTGGAGTTATTTTTGACCAGGATTTGTCCTTTACCTCACATATAAAACAAATCTCTAGAACAGCCTTCTTCCACCTACGGAACATTGCCAAAATTAGGCTTAGACTGCTGGGGGACCCACCCCCCGATCCACTGAGCTCCTTTCCTCCTCTTGACCATCTCTCCTCTCACCCCACAATTGTCACCACTGTATGTCATTAACTCTGTGTTCTCTCCCGTAGTTGTCTTTGTCCTTCTCTGTCCCCCTCTCTCTGTCCCTTTCTGCAGGTGTCCCAGCTTTGAAGCTGTGTGTCTTCCAGCATGCAGCTACTGGTCCTACCAATCTGCTAGATGTTTTGTTGTTGCTTTTTGTTGCTCTGTTCTTTTCTCTCTCCCCTTTCAACTCACCAGAACCGGTAAAGGCAGATGGCCGTCCACCCTGAGCCTGGTTCTGCTGGAGGTTTCTTCCTCTCCACTGTTGCCTATGGCTTGCTCCAGGGGGAATTGTTTGGTTCTCTCTATACATCTTTATAATCTTGACTTTATTCTGTAAAGTGCCCTGAGATGACTTTGTTGTGAATTGGCGCTATATAAAAGTTCAATTGAATTGAAAAGTGTGTTTTTTTTTTTTTTTTTTTAAAAACGTTTTCTTGTGCGAATCTTGTCTCATTTTGGAGTAAAGTATACACTGACAAGTGCATAAGCTTCAAATGTGTATGTATCACATCAGCTTTTCTCACTAAAGGCATTGAGAGAGCTTGCCTCAATAACTTACACAATATTCAGTAATGCTTATAAAAATAAATTTCAGAATGGCAGTTTAGAACCAGGAAAACAAGTGCCAGAAAGCTCTGAACTGTACTGTAATACATGGATATTACTGTAGGATGTATATTCAACATATAGTTAACATATGTTAAACTTTGAGGTACTTTAAAACACATACAAAAAACAATTAGGAAATAGTTCTGTGGTTGAATAAGACAACTTTTTGACAATTAGATGAGAGCCTAAGTTGTGAAGAACCTGGGTAACAGCTGGTGTCTGTATAGTCTCTCCTATCTTAGCTGCTGGAACTTGTTACTCATTCTGAGGAGTCATAGGTGATTTGGTGGCCTTCTTCACTTATCTCCTTCTTGGACAGTCAGTTTTTTAGGATAGCCTGATTTATACCTGTGCCACATTTCTTTCATTTATTAACAATGGATTTAACTGTACTCCCAAGAGATATTAAGTGACTTCCTGTGACTGTGTCCTTGAGCAAGACACCAAACCCCAACTCAGTTTATCCCAGTGAGTGTTGGCCAGCTGCACAGTTCTCCCCCATTGGTGTGTGATTGTGAGTGAAAATGGGTGAAAGAGAAGCAGTATAAGGCGCATTGAGTGCCAATGGGTAGAAAAGCAATATAGAAGTGCAGAACATTTACCATTTACTTGAAAACATTCTTGTATCTGTTCCCTGACCTCTGCTTTTCAGTTTACACAGTTGCATGCAGTGTTCTTTTGTCGGGTGTAGTTGTTGCTGGATATTGATTAACTTGTAAATGAATATTTTAGGTACAGATGTAATTATACTAAAATACTTTAAAAACCACTGCATTCAGGTGATCTCTTTAACTGCATGACTTATGAAATCCATTGCCTGCGCAAGTGATGGTTTAGTAGTTATTTAATCATTTTATTACCCAAGCATGTAAGTGTAAGCTTAGATGTAACCTACTGTATGAAAATAATATACAGAGAAATAAAACAGAGCAGATGTATTATTCAATTATATTATTTAGACATAATACTGAACATGGGATAAATACAATGTAATCTATTTATTTCTAACTTAATTTTATATTACTTTGTCGAGATTTTCTTTCATTTAGTCATTTGTCAAATGCTTTTATCTAAAGCAACTTACAAGTAAGGTCCATAAAAGCAAAAAGTCTAAGCAAAGAGAAAACAGAGCAAGAAGCTATGAGAAAAAAAGTTTCATTTTCATTAACAATTTGGTGCAAGAAAAGAAACATGTCTATAAACACGTTTATAGACAGCGTTTGCACACACAAACCACGAGATAACATAATTCACGTACAAAGGAATGTAAATGGTCTGCACTTATACACTACTCACAAAAAGTTAGGGATATATTCGACTTTCAGTTGATAATTCAGAATGGACCTAAAATGCACAATACACTTAACAGGTGAACTTAATTTTTCCTTCTCTAAACTTTTGAATGTGTATGTCCCACTGTTTAATGTTTCAGTACTTATTGCTTAACATGCTGTTCTCCAACAATGTGATTAACAGCAAAAATCAAAACGTAATTCATGAATCATGCTTGATCGACCACAAAATGTTCTGGTTCAATGACAATTTGTATTTTAACACTCTTCTGCCATCATGCAATTCACAATTTGACATCATCAGATGACACTTAACAATTGACAAGTTACTGAGACACTGACATTTTTTGTTGTGGTATACCTACACATATTGTATCAATAAATTGTTAGAAATGAATAAATTACCATTCCATGCTTCCACTTAAATGCACTACTTTCATTATATAATATCACTCTAGCAAGTGTCCCTGGGCGAGACACTGAACCCCTAACAGCCCGTTGCCCTCCCCAGCTGTCCAGTGCCGGTCCAAGCCTGGTAGAAATTGGGGAGGGTTGCGTCAGGAAGGGCATCCGGCGTAAAAAAAACTGTGCCAAAGCAACATGCGAACAATGATCCGCTGTGGCAACCCTGAACTCACGGGATAAGCCGAAAGGAAAAAAAAAAAAACTGTATCATAAATTTCACCTGAAAGTCAAATATCCCCAACAGCACTCTTCTACCTTATTGGTACCCATTCACACTCACAATCACATGCTGATGGGGGATCTGCTATGCAGCTGGCTTACACTCACCAGGAGCAACTAAGATGGGGTTCAGCGTCTTGCTCAAGGACAATTAGACATGTGAACAGAGGAGCTGAGGGTCAAACCAACAACCCTGGGATTGTTGGTTTGAGTTAGTCTGATTTACCCACAGTAAAGCCTCTAAAATTAGAGTTACAGGCTACACAGTTACCAGTTAGTAGCATATTCTTGCAACTTTACTTTCAATTGTTCATCATTGTGCTAGTACTTTCCCTGAATATGTGCAGAGAGATTTATAGTTAATTTTTTTTCTTCGTAGCCTACAGAAGAATCTTGTTCTGCTGGTATGTCTCTGGTTCTCTCTCTCTCTCTCTCTCATCAATAGGACATAGCCAGTTGCTGATTAATGGTGTATATTTGGTTTAGTCAACAACCACCAAGAGTGGTCAAGAGACCAGAATTTAACATTCTGATTTTCTAATCCACTTTTTCAGTGGATTTGTGATAATGTGTAATCTTGTCATGAGTAGAACATCTGGCATTACTCATTTCATTACTTTCATTACACACTGTACTAATTTACATAGCTTTGTTCTGTTGTCATTTGTTGTTCAAAGTACATCCAGTTTGTAATTAGTGTACTATAAGGTGAATATTGCCATCCAGTGTTGTTCCTGTGGTGCTAGGATTTGCTGGTTCAGTAGATCAGGGCTGAGCACACAGCTCTCCTAGCTTCTGACTGACTGAACACAGCTGATCCAGGTAATTAATCATAATCGTAAAACATTAAAGAAATATACATTCTGAACAATATCCAATCAAAAGATCATTGGGCAGCTAAATATGAAAAGAAACTAAAATCATCATAGCAGAAAATTACAAATAAATGCATGACACTATAAGTGAATCCAGTAAGATTTACAATCTTTTGTGCTAACTTTTGTTGTTGCCTTTGTTTTCTACAATTTTGCGCTTCTTCTCCTCTGTTGTTTTAAAGATGCTGGCTCTGTAGTACTGCAGCTCTTTAATGCTTTCCAAGATGTCATCCAAGGCTCTGAAGGAGAAGAACAGAAGTGTAATATTTCTTGCAATACACATATGAGGCCTAAAAGTAAGCAAAGGCAAAAAGAAAGGACCATATTGATTAATCATGGTGCAGCTGGATTAGCATTGGTGAATGAACAAAGCCCACCAAAAGTTTGGTTCCACATTCTCCAATTTAATTCTAACATGTTAATCTACACAGCACTGTGGCTAACATTTTCCACATCAACCAATTAAGAACATTCAATGAAAATGAGAAAATTACCTGGAGTTTATAAAAACTACAACCTACCCAAAATGTTACTATGCCATTATCCTCAGGGAAATTTGCAAGAGCAGCTGGGGGCATTGAATCCCCCACCACATGATCAATGGTGTAAAATGAAAGAAAACAGTGTTTTACAAGTGGTAGTCAACTTCATTCAGTCACGGATATGGTGTGTACCGATGCTCAGGCTACAGTACAGTAGTTAAAACAAAAGTGAGTTTTTTCACTAGCAGAATATATAATGACCTCAATGTGCAGTTACAACCTGAAAGTCAGATAGGATACAAGTTAATTGCTCCTCAATAATGTTTATGTTTAGTATGCAAGGTATTTATAAATGTACTTTAAACACAGCAGCAAAAGATGTGCAGAAGAGATGTTGATTAAACAGGTTTGTCTAAAATTGGCATTTTTCTAAAACTTCTTGTTACAAATGCTAAAAAAATCATTGGGTACCATTGCTGTAAATGTGTGTGTACATTTTCCTTTATAACAAATATTTAAGGAATCATGCACAGAAAATCAAGCCCTGTATATTTGCTTAACAGCTTTTTATTCTGCTTGAGCTTTTTGTACTTTTGTTACGTTCAGTATATCGTATTGCCAATGCCTTTTTGCATTTGCTTAATACTGCTTCCTGTAGTACTTTACTTGTAAGGGAAGACAATCAACCGTGATTTAGATGGAGCAATATTTTTTGTGGATGCAGCGCTGTGGTAGAAGAGGTTCCCCTTGTTTTCTGTATACTCCTAATTTGTTGGATGTGACTAATCATTTTTGAACCACAGAGGTCCAAGGCACAGATGAACAGCTAATTCAAGTTGACACCAAACATGAGTTGGTTTTAGTGCCTCTATGTGTTCAACTATATAATGCAGGAGTCTCAAACTCAAATTACCTTGGGGCTGCAAGAGGTAGAGTCTGGGTGAGGCGCATCAGGTATTCCACAAAAAAAGCTGTGTTACAAAAACGAATCTTCTCAAACGTCATTACTAAGAGTAATGAGGTTACTTCAATTGGTTCTTCTGAACATGGCTTCTCTTGCCTACTTCTTATTGCCAGAGACCTGGCAGCGCTCAGGGGAGCTGGGGGTTGCACAAGCTTGTCTGCTTTTCCACTCACCTCCCTGAACCTGGTTTTGAGATCAGAGATCACTGCAGGTCAATGAGCTCCATTTGAAGCACAGGAGGGGCATCTTTTACATTAAAGAAGAAGGGGTCATGTCTTTCATGATGACATGAATATCATAACATCTGGTAGAAAGTACCAGGATAGCGGTAGCAGTAGCTATCCAAAAGATAGCAGTGGGACACCATTATTTATTTATTATATACAAACAATGGGATGCAGCCATGGAGCCGTTATTTACTGGCTCTTTCCCTAATGGATTCAGCGGTACGTCCTAGCCAACACCGATGTTCCGTTAACTGAACTGAGGGTCTAAGCCCCTGATGAGGCTCCAGCCTGACTCCAAAGTGGGACAACGGGCAGGAGCTGGCTGAGTGGCCCCATCGGAAGTCCTCTTCCCTCTGTGACATTGTCAACAGAACATCGGTGTTGGTCGTTAACGCCGGTATAATTGACTTCGTCCAGCTCCAAGTCAAACATGCTCATTTCAAACACAGTAAGAAGTAGTAATTGTATGACGGTTATGTGATGTTACACGGGTGCCTCCATAGTTGTGCAATGATTCTCTGCTGGCATCAAGCCAGGCCGATGGCCCGACCCAGGAGACATATACACCACTGTGATTGGTAGGTTCGCTCAGCTGCCTACCAACCTTACGGACACAACGCGTTAAAGTGGCATTCATATTAAACTCCCGGGCCTCACTAACATTAAACTTTTATATCGTCCTGTGGGCCACAAAATATCGTCTTGCGGGCAAAAATGGGCCCCAGGGCCACGTGTCTGAGATCCCTGATGTAATGTATGAGTATAATTAAAAATGCCATTCATTACCCCCCCAAAAAAATAAAAAAATAAAAAATTCTTTAACTTTTGAGAAAAGACTTCTTCTGCAGAGGTTTAAGCTACTTATTTTATTCATGTGATTATCCCAGGCATAACTAAACTTTTAATTGCAGGGGGCCTGGTGGTATTGGGTTGAATTACAGAATGCCCAACTAGGTGTGGCCCTGCTCAGCCACCAAGGCCGAGTCCGGATAAAATGGGAGGGTTGTAGCGGGAAGAGCATCCGGCAGCAGGAAGGGCATCCGGTATAAAAACTCATCCCAAATCAACATGCAGAACAAAGCCGAAATACGTTTATTGCATGTTAAGATTTTTCTTGTCATTTACCTGTGGGTAGCTTTCTTGTGAGGAACTGTTTTGTACTCCTCTGGAAACCACCGTCTGCATATGCAATAAAAGCAAACGATATTAATGTCACTTTGCATTATACGATTTAAATTATCATACACAGTCAAAATGAAGAGCCCAACTATTTTACAATACAATCATTATATATCACTTCTTTAGACGTACTGCTAAGTAGAGAAGCTTTAAATCACTTTCAGCACAATATAATCAGTGGGGCTTGAACAAGGTCTTATAGAGGGCAAAATTACAAATATACCAATGCCTTTTCAGACATTCTGATAAAGTTTTATTTAAACACAGCAATAAAATATATTTTTATTCTGAAATACTTTATTGATGCCTATGCTAAGTTGTTAGACAGCTGGGGCAGCTGTGGGGGACTATGGCTCAAGAAGTAGAGCAGTTGTCCACCAATCATGGGAGTCTGAGCATTTTGGGTACCGATAAAACAGAAAAAGGACATGCTATTTTAGTACAAACTATTTAGCATTATTACAGTTGGCTCAGGAATTTCAGTGTGTTGTCTAAGGGCACTATGACATTTGCACAGGAGGAAGCGAGAATTAAATCTAAGGTTCATGGATGAGTGTGTCCACAAATATTTTTAGGGGTTTCAAAAGGATCAATCTTAATTTTTCCAAACATTCTGAAAAACTGGCCCATGCTACATATTTCTCGAGCACTTAAATCCTTTTTTATGGGTCCTAGTACAACAAAAAAGTACCTTTGAAATTCTACTGGTTGTCTATAAAGTTTTTAATGGTTTGGCATCTGACTGTAGTCCAGCCAAACCACTGTGTTCATCTTGTAGTCATTCTCCAAATATGTAATATGTCAGTCTTTATGGTTTTAGTTACTGCGAACCTTCTCTCTGGAATAACTACCAGAGGACCTGAGAGGATTTACAACTGTTTATATATTTAAACGAAAGCTCAATTAGTTTTTCCAGGCATGACGTTTAAGTAGATATAGACAGATTAGCCACAACATTAACCTAATATCTTAATTTTATGGAGGTCAAAGGTCAGCATGGCAACTCTGAGCATTTTGCAGCTACACAACCCCATATGCAGCTAAGTGTGACGTGGGAACACTGCAGAGGTGGTTGAAAAAAAAATTACTCAAGTTAAAGTGAATGTAAGAATAAAAAAAAATTCTCCACTATCTCGAATTGTCAAATAATCACTTGTGAATTACAGACATGGGACCGCTAGTTTGCCGAGTGACAAATTAAGTTTTCAAATTTATGTAGGAGTCATTAACCCTTTGGCGAGCCATTTGGAAAGTGCTTGCGAGCGACATGTTGGAGACCCCTATATTATAGTATATATTATACTACTCATATATTATATATTTGACTAAGGTTCCTTCTAATTTTGTCTCCTTAAAAGGCTTTTTGGGTTTTTGTTTAACAGGCTGAGGGTTTAAGCCCAGGGGGTGGGGTTGAGGGTTGTGAACAGTCCACTGAGGCAGCTTTTGTCTGTGAGATTAGCAGACTGGGAAAATCAACCACTATGTGCTACATGTATAAAACGATTTTCCGACATTTCCTGGAGTTCATATGTTAAAGACGTTTTATTTAGAATTTTGCAGGTGTATAATGTATGTGACCATTGCACCATTGCCTTGTGCTAGTTGGTTAGAATATATTAATTAAATTTATTATATATTAAACTTATTTGTTATTGTGATTTTATCCACTCTATAAAGGCTTACTGGCTCTACCTAACAATAAACACATTGTAAATACACATCCTAGTTCATTAGAGTGATGTGTGCTTGTGGCTGCTTGGGACTTGGGAAGATGTCTTTTCATGTTGTGTAATGCCTTAAGTGTAAGAGAATGTGAATTCTAAAATAGTTTCCAAAACTCGGCATGAAGGTGTCACACACTGCACAGTCACACACTTACCTGCAAAGCTCCTTAATGGTGCTGACATCAATGATTCTGTAGTGAAGGTGGTACATAAACTGTGGCATGAACTTGTCCAGGAACCTCTTGTCTGCATGCACAGAATTTCCTGCAGGAAAATAAATTATCACACTATAGGAACCAGAATAACTAATATCAACAAGTGGCATTACAGTTTTCCTGCAGGTGTAACTCACCAGCAAGCGGACATTGTCCTGGTGGGGTGTGCTGTCTGACAAATGACAGAAATTCATACTCTGCTTGTTGCAGTGTGATTTTGCTGTCCCGTACAGCCTGGGTTAGTCCTGACTAAAACACAAATAGACTGGCTGAACAATAAGACACTTTGTTACACACTACTTTAAAAGAAGACTTCAACTGTTACATAATTGAAATAAGCCACAGATGAGAAAAGGCAGAATTTCATACAGTTTGATGCGTTACACGAAGCTTGCCCTCAGTACACACAGTAACAACAGCGGCTTTAGTTCGGCAGTTACTATCACCGTGTGACATTGCTTCAGCTTTCTCAATCAACAACAAAAAAAATACAGATATAACATTACATTATTTAATTAATTTAACGTTTGAACAAAAAACCTCCCATCTGAAAACAAATTCTTAATTTATTCAAAAGCAAAATTCCTTAGTCACAGGAATAACATTTGATACTTTTTATGACCCTGATATTAGTGAATCATGAGTCGCAGTTAAAGAAGTTTAACTACTTTTAAAAATTATTTTGTAAAGTAAATCTTATATTATTATTTGTATACTACTTAAAAAAAAAAAGAAAAAACATTTCTAATCTCTGCCCTTTTAATTTTTCTTTTGGCTATCGAGCCAGTAAAACATTTTAGCTATTTGCCCAAAGGACAGAAGGATCAAACTGCTGACCCCACAACTGATGAATGACCACTCTATTCTTTGAATGACAGCTACCTCATTGGGGTGTACAATGTGACTATGCCAGTTTTCCACTGACAATTAATAGCAGCTGTCACTGACTAAGTCAGATTAACACAGGTTCTGTTGTGGTGACCTGTCCAGAGCTCAAAAATGCTAGTGAGTAGATGGAAAATCCAGACCAATTTTTAGCAATTCAATTTCACTTGAGTGCACTAAGTGAGATTAACAAATGTTATAACCATGATGTTGTTTATGCAGTTTCTCAGCTGTCTGTCTCTCTGCTTAAGTTATCCACATGTAGGTGTTGAGCATAATAAGTTTGGCTAATTGCTAAGAATATGCTAAACCACTATCTGTCTGTCTGCTGAAACATAATAACTGAGGATGTTCTGGCAGAGCCTATTAGCGGGCTAGATACTAAACTATCAAGTGTTCTCACATATGACAGTGTGAAGTACTTTCAATTTCTCTTAAAGCCACTGACCACTGCTTACCTTTCCATGGTGCTCTTTACACCAGTCTGACATGCCTTCCAACAGTTCGTCTGGCTGGTTAATTATCAAGTTGGGCCCCTGCCAATTGAGAACAGATCAGTTTAAATTCTATGATAGACAGATGGAAGAGGCAATGAAATCCAAGAATCCAATGAAAAAGGGTATTTATGTTCTCATTACCTCAGCTAAAATGTTCAAGTCCAAGTCTGTAATAATGCATGCCATTTCAATGATCTGGTCTTTCTCAATGTTGAGACCTGTCATCTTAAAAACAAACAAACAAGCAAAAAAAAAAAACAAAAACAAAACAGGAGGATTTAGTTCTGTCTGGCCCTTAAAAGAAGCATTCCTTCAAAGAGTAAGGATGTTTTTTGTTGTAGTAGGAATTATGATTGTTACATGCTGGCAGAATATTATGTCAATTAACCATTTTAAGTTGCCACCAATTGTAGGTTAAAGTGTAAACTTACTTTTACACATTATTAAATAAAGTGAATTCTTTGCAGTTGAGTGTGGGGATAGGTGTGAAATAAATGTTCATGGAAAGATGTGAAATACTATGAGTATAAAGTTTAAGGGCTAATGGACTTCCCTCTGACTTTAAAAGTCCACCTAATATCACAGTTGGTAATGTTTTGTTTTTTGTAGTCAAATATATTACAGGGTTACGATTAATGATTACAGTATTGTAATGTATTGTTAATGTGTCCGTACAGGGAAGAAAATGTTCCCCTCTTTTCCTCTGTTGCTGTTAATCTGCAGAGACACAAATATAGCTAAATATAAGATAAATAAATTAACATTTCTGCATTTTCTATCCTTACACAGTTAAAAATATGTAGTCGGAGCTCTTGCCATCCTTTATGGCCTTCCTAAGTTGATATCCTCATCTGTTGTAGTTGTTAAAACAACTGTGTGCTTGGAATACACCCCAGACCTTACAACTGATTAAGGGTTTTTGATTAGGGAATTTCTGCAGAGTCATCCTAGGCACCACATCATCAATGCACTTATTGATTTATTCAATGACTGCCTATGCATATTTGGTGACATTGATGAGATCATTGCTGCAGGCTGCCTCCTGGAAAATGTCCCAGTGTGTTGTATTGGTACAGTCACTCAGCTGCTCCGTCTGTTCACATTTTATATCAGAAACATCAGACTCCTCACAAAATATACAACCCAACTCATTGTACAGGCACTGGTCATATCTTGTCTTGATTATCGCAACACTCTGTTAATGGGGTTACCAGTATGCATAAGACATAAAGCAAATCTCTTCAGCTCAATGATCCCACGATGATTGAACGAGCTACCAAACTCTGCACACTCAGCCAGCTCACTCCCATTATAACAAAAAAACTGCTGAAAACAGAACTCTTCCACACCTCCCTATGCAATTATGCATTCTATAAAAACGAAAAAATTAAAATACAAATACAAATTATAGCGTCTGCTAAATGACTACATGTAAATGTAATTGCCCATTAACCAAAGTTTAGCATCCAGCCACTTCTTAGCTAAAGTTACTTTTGGCCAGATGTTAACATAACCAGTCTCTACCATCAATGTCATAACTGTATCCTCTAATCCAGTAGCTCGATCCTTTTGTCTGAAACCTCTTCAGAATGTATCTTTGTTGGATTGTGCAGTTTTCAACTCCATTAAATGTTGGATTACGTTTTACTTCAGGGGTTGAATAAATGTATCCAAATTGTTCAGTAATATTTCTGAATAAGTTAACACCTTTCTCTTCATATTGATTAAGTAACAGCAACTGTCATGCAATTACAATATTCAACTCCAATGTTACTGTTACTATAGTTGAAAAATGGAAAAACATTACAAATAGGATCCAGGCAAAAGGATAAAGCATCTGGATTAAAGGACATAGTCTATACACTGAAGGCAGTGTACTTAGGAAGTGGTTGAATGATACGTTTAACCTATCAAATAGGTTTTTACATTAAAACATGGCCAGATTTCTTTCTGTACTTCCTCCATTCACTGCCTTCTTGGTTGACGATCTTTTGGAAAGCTGTGAAATTATAAAGATTAAGTCTGCCTAAATTTAGTTTAGTATTCATCTTTAAATATAAAGATGGCACTAATACATTATTTTTAAAATTTCCACCCCAAGCATGTTTTCAGAGGAACATGCCCACTGTGAGAATAGCAGTGTTTTTTGATTGTCTTTTTTCAAATTTTACAAATCAGATGTTTTCTGTAGCAGACGATTGGTTTAACTTCTAATATATTTTTCTTTTGAGTTATGTTTCTCAATAAGATCTTCTAAATTGAATAGTCAATGAATGGAATAGTCAATGGGTATTCTATTTCAAAACAAAATATACAAAACATATTCATAATGTCTGTTTAGCTGGTCCCAGGATGTATCAATCATACATTAGAACATTTTCATTAATTAAACATTGGAGCTCTATGCTAAAACTGAAACAGTATCATCCACATTCAAATTTGCTAATGTCTAACAGGACTCCCAGGTTTGTCATTAGCTTAGCATCAGAGTTAACTGATCAATTTACTTTACTTACTATTTACATACTGTTACCCTTTAGGGAAATTCCCAAGAGCAAATGTTGGTCTATCCAGAAGCAAATATCCCAAAAAATAAATAAAAAAGGGACCTGAATGGAGTTGGGGCTGAATATTAACATTTGTATATACATATTTTAAAGCTTAAAATATTCACAACATCACAGAGTAAGGGGCCTTTCAATAATGCATAATAAGATACATACAGGCCTGAGTGTTATTCCACCTTTTTATTTAATCTAAATAAGGTGGCGCCTACACTATGAATGTAAAGAGACAATTTTAAACAGGAAAAGATACAAAAATATAACTTGCTTAAACAATTCACAGTTTTAATTGGTGAGTTAGTGAAGAGCCGACAGTCCCTTACTTGATGCAGGTGCACAGAACCTTGATAGCTTATCTGTGATCATTTAAACTATTTAATGTTGTAGAGAATGTGTTACAGGTGGCAGAAAAAAAGTAATGTAATAATCATTAACATTACCCATAGCACATATACAATATAAAATGGCCTACCTAAGAAAAATCTTCAGGTAGCTTTGTTTAGCTGCAGCAGAGATTGGTATGTCAGAAATGAGAGGTGTAAAGGCTGTGTCACCTATTTGTTATGGCACAGATAATTATCTGCCACATTCACACTGTATAAAATTTGACTGGTAGCTGCAATAGCTATCTTTAAGTGTGCGTAAAGTGTCATCAGAAAGTTGATGTAAATTTGAAGTTCAATGTTCTTGTTCAATGATATTCACAAATAAAAAGCACTGAAGACAGTTGCCATTCTTCCCAGGAATGGATGCCCCAGCACATTTCCCCCAAGGTCAGACTGTGCAACAATCAGGGAAACAACAAAAAACAAAAAACTATTCCAAGAGCTACATCTCAAACCCTACAAGTATCAGTGAGAATATTACATGGTAAGGTCCATGGCTTAATTTAAAAATGAATTGACCGGTATTGTATAATAATTCTACAGATACATTCATGACAACAAGAACGACTTTCTGGGATTACAAACAACACCGTTTAATTGACTATGAAGTATTTTACATGGATGTCGCAAACTCTGGCTAGTTTCTAGCATGCTCGTTGTTGTAACATGAGAAATTAAATTAGTCCCATCACTAGCTAGACCATGCGGTAATTTACATTATCCAGGTAACGTTATTTACACACGGCTACTTTCTAAGTTGTAATTTTAACGTTAACGGCACAACATTATAAAAACACGTACATTTAATGGGTGAACATCGTCGTCATTTCTTGCACATCTAGCTAACCACTTTAGTGTAACGTTAGCATTAGCTCGTTAACGTGGGTCAAACTGAAAGTAGTTAAGGTTAGCATTAAGTTACCCACACAGCTAATAGTTGGCACCGTGCTTAATCATACGACATAACATTACCTCCAGGTCCACCCAAATCATTCTCTGGGACATCATAGCGGACGACATGCTGACTCTCCTATACAACTGAAAATCAAAGTTGAAACCGCTTCTGGAACTGATTTCGGGACGTGTTCCCGTTGCTTTACATGAGTTTATTAAACTCCTAAAATGCACGTTTTTCTGTAACACACTAATGCAGTCTGAACGATACGCTTCAAGCCGTCTGGCTGTAGTAAAAGCCCATACCGAAATCCGCGAACACGCCATCTGCATCTTGGACCGTCTTCCGATCTCAACTGTCGTAAAAACGTTCTTCCATGTCCGACGATATGCACATAACTGCCTCTTACAATGTGCCCATAATCCTGCCCCACACAAAAGATGTAAACATTTCTACATAATGGCTTGCCATCAGTGAGATGCAAAATATACGTCTTCTTACATTTACATTTAGTCATTTAGCAGACTCTTTTATCCAAAGCGACTTACAAGTGAGGTACAAGGCAGCAAAACACACAATTCATTTGAAAATAACATTTTGAAAAAAATTCTCAATTTTTAATCTTATTTAGTGTCAACTTGCAAAGATATAGTTAAGTGGACTACAGGTGTTTCTATAAGGATCTTTTAGCTTAGTAGTACAGGTTACATTTGCTTTAATTATTTGAAAAATGCACTCCAGTACTACTCAAGAGGTGAAGAGGCGAGTGCAAGCAGGTTGGAACGGGTGGAGAAAAGTATCAGGTGTGTTGTGTGATAAAAGACTATAAGCGAGAATGAAAGGAAAGGATTTCAAGATGGTGGTGAGACCAGCGATGTTGTACGGTTTAGCGACAGTGGCACTGAAGAAAAGACAGGAGGCAGAGCTGGAGGTAACAGAGCTTAAGATGTTGAGGTTCTCTTTAGGAGTGATGAGGATGGACAGGATCAGGAATGAGGACATCAGAGGGACAGCTCATGTTAGATGTTTTGGAGATAAAGTCAGAGAGGCCAGATTGAGGTGGTTTTGACATGTTCAGAGGAGACATGGTGAATATATCGGTAAAAGGATGCTGAGGTTGGAGCTGCCAGGCAGGAGGTCTAGAGGAAGACCAAAGAGGAGATTTATGGATGTAGTGAGGGAGCACATGAAGTTAGTTGGTGTGAGAGAAGAGGATGCAGAGGACAGAGTTAGGCACATGATTCGCTATGGCGACCCCTGAAAGGGAACAGCCGAAAGGAAAAGAAAGAGGAGCACTCCAATACTACTCAGCCACCCATTGTGACTTCAATAATTTGTTAAGAATTAGATATAGGCCAGAAAGTTACACTTGTTGTTTTACCTAGTAACAGGATTAAAGGGTGACTTAACCAATTTTCAACTTGTTCTCTGTGGCTTTAGTTTACAGTGTAAATGTACATGAATGCTTTTAAACTTCCCTCTGACTTCTCCATATTAAAATATTTCTCAGCTTTTAGGAGACATATCACCTTGAGGACTTTTTTATTGTTAGGAGTTAAGATGATGTCATCTGGGGGAGCTCTGAGCAGGTTGACCATGATTACAAACTCCATAGTGATATGATAATTCCTGCTAACTACTAGTATGCTATTGTGTTTGTGCAATAGCATTTTACAATGAATGTGTAAAGGTCTTGATCGAATCTTATGGTCATTATTGGAGGCTGCAGGTGGTGATGCTGCAGTGTATAAAGTAATGTTAAAATATTGTTTTAAATATCATCACCCTTCAGAATAATAATGTTTGGCATCATGCATATTAAAGCTTGTGTTCATGTTTTCCAAGTTTCCAGGCATGTTGCAGAACTGTGAGAACATGAACAGGATGGCACCTGAAAAAGCCATGCTACAGGGAGTCAGCTTGAACAGTAAGAAACGCCAAATATAAATTAAAAGACTTGCTGAAATGTACTGGACTGATAAAATTTTCCTTCCCCCTCAAAAGATTCTTTTGATACTTTTTGGCCATGCAGTGAATCTTTCAGTGGAAACTGTAAATACGGGTATTAAACGTAAATTTCAAATAATTATCCCAAATAAATAAAATTGGCAAGCTCAGTTTCATAAACACTGTGATTATGCCAAATCTCAAATGGTAAATTGGAAAAAGTGTCATTTTGCAAAACAAAACTCCCATGTTTAATTTTTAAATGTCTTAACTCAAAATGACGATTACAAAAATATAGGACTGATCAGGAAACATTTGTTATGATGAAGAGAGAGAAAATGCCATTGTGTTAATTTGTTTAGGTACAAATACAAAGCACCTTGTTTATTTTTTAATATGTTTTTGTAAGTTAAGTTTTTTAAGATAAGAAAAACAAGTTTGAGTTTTAAACATTTAAAAAAAGTCTAAATTAATATATATTTTTAAAGTGGGGATTAGGGTTAGGATTAGGGTTAGTTAAAAATACATTTGTATTTATACTTAGCTGATAAAAGGACCCTATTAACTAGAGTACTGCAGAAAAAGGAAGAAAATCAAGCAACTTCCTTGCTGTAGTGAACAACTTCCAGAAACCGGAACAACTTCCTGCCAAGGCTGTCAGTCTGCCATCTTGTCTGCAGCCAGGTTCTTTTGTAAGTGTGGAGAGTTCATGATTGTTTGTCTTTTATCAGTTTAGAAATTTTGTGCCTCTTTATGACACATTATGCAGAAAACTAAGAAGTTCCAAAAATTGCCAATACTTTTTATGTTGACTATATGTCCTTCATGTGCGTAAAATTGGTCATCCCCTCTTTTCATATTGATATGCTGTACATACATCAAGATGCTGCTAAATAAGAGCTTAAGAGCTTAAATAACCAATTTATATGTCTTAATATTTACATTTAGGTTGTTCCAGATGTGTAAGCCAGGGACAAAAAGTATACTAAACATAAAGTAAATACAATTGTAATTTTGGAGTATTTATACGATTAGGGTTTGTTGGGTATGCAATTAAAAAAATAAACAACTAAGTAGTTGGCACAACGCATTATTAAGCCATTTGGATTAATAATAGAAAGGTTTGTATTCGTGAATCTGATGATAATGTCCTCAGAATTTATGTAGCGATGAAGCAAGACAAAGAAAGAGACAAAAGAGAAACACAGGGGCTGCTGAGCCCAAGATACATATTTAATGGGCCTACCTTTGTTCCACTCCATGCTATTTCAGAAGGTATACACAGTCAACATACATATGATCATGTGTCTGTGGTGTTTGTTTTTTGGTCATGCTGCTATTTGCTACAGGAAACATTAGTATAAGAATATTGAAGGCAAGCGTGGCTCAATTAGTTATTAAAACACCAGTTATTTTTTCCACTATTACTGTATGTTCAATAAAGACATGAAAGATCATGACTCTTTGTATTGCCAGCTTAGAAATAGAGTTTGTTGATATTTGTGATGCCATTTCCTGACTAATTTTTGCAGAAAACCAGGAAATTGCAAACACTGCTTTTTACAGTATTTCACAACTGTAACATTATGCTTTAAGTTTGTCTATATAATCGTTAGTATATATAATTGTATAAAATTGTATAGAGAACATAATAGGTTAGATAATAGGAAAGACATAATGGGTGATTTACTAGTGAAGTGCTTATTGGGTTGTTTGTATAATTTTGTATTATGTTGTCCCTCAAGGATACATTAAAAAGGTTGCAGACTTGTTGCCCCAGCTATACAGAACTTTTACAGAACCTATACAGAACCTTTCTCACAGCTCCCCCCAAGGCATCAGCAAGTCACTATGTTTACAGATATGTGCACTGTGCAAAAGAGTGCTCAGTACCCAGCACATTGCAGTCGAAAAAGAAATCTGTCGTGCTACACTTTGTGTTAGAATTTCATGAGGTGTCTGTCATCCACAAGACACACTATGAGATAAAATCTGATTCAACAACTGATTCCTGTTTTCAGTCCAGTAACCCTACATCTGTCAGGTTGGGCTGTCATCGGGCTCATATCATGCAGTCTGAACCTGGCATAAAACCCTTGAATCTAAAAGTGAACCCAAGCTATTTCTTTTGTGTCACAAAGAATTTATATATAATGCATCAGTAAAAATGGGAAAATACAATGATGTTTTGGGAATTTTTATGTTTGTACATTTCTGCTATAGTTTCATCTTAGTATACTGTACTATCCTGATGTCAGACACAGTATGTTTGTTAAATTAATTTAAAATGGTAAGAGATGTATGTGGAATGTTCTATATGGTGAAGCCTCGTGATGAGAACTATTTGTCAGTTAATTGAGATTAATAAAATCTACATGTACAGAATTGTTTCACTTTATCCATTTCCACTGACAAAACATTACAGTTCATATCCTCAATATATTATATTTCTTATTTCAAAGAAGAAAATCATAAAAAGCAAAACTCTGTTCATGCTAATCCTTGGATGCAATGTCTGGTGTGACTGCAAGGTTTGTTAGTGCCGTAGGCTGACATCCAGGGCTAGCACTTTCAGTTGACGGTAAAGCAGAGAGAGAGAGAGAGTGAGAGCAAGAGAGAGTGATGTGTGGGCGGGTGCTTTGTTGGCAGACTCCTGAGCAGAACAATATTACCCTTTTGGCTTTTCATACCTCTTCGATTTCCGTGCAGCGGACCACAAAGCAAGACGGACAGATTACATTAGGGAAACCCCCCCCCCCCCCGCACATGGGAGGTGAGGGTGAGCCCAATGTTAAGAGACGCTTTGCTATATTAAAGCAAGAAGATGCAGCTTCAGCGAATGAGGATGCAGAAATTGTAGGCTGCCTGCCGTGGTGGAGACGACAGTCATCTTCACTCCTCCATCTGGTCACACAGTATTTAGCTACTGTAAAGTCCTGTCAGTCATACAGACATTATTGATACTCTTATATACCCTGTTGGGAGTTGCTGGACGTCGGGATGCGTGCTTTGCCTCTCTGCATACTGTTCTTGGGTAAGTTAATTGCACCTTCCTGGCTGCAGTTGTGACCATTAGATTAATAATATGTATTGCTGTTTGCATTTGTGGGTGAGTTGAGGTAAAGGTGTCAAACGACTGTCTTGGCTACCCTTGATTCAGATGTGTTTTAGCAAAGAAATGTTCAACTGCTTGAGTTGATATTTGAAAAAAAAAAAAAAGGCTCTTCATCTTGGAGGTACACTAGACCTATTACAAAGGTCAGGCTAACCCTATCAGATTGTAGGAAAATAATAGAAATATTTGTGTGATGTCACTGCTGTAGTTTGTAAGTTGCAGAATTCTGTAATAGAATATACATGGCTGGATGTGGAATATACTCTAATCAGGCATAACAGTATGACCACCGGTGCAATTCAATGCAATCCCATACAGTGGCTCTGCCATGATATCTATTTTTACAAGTGCGTTTTAAGAATAGGTGGTTCTAATGTTTTGGCCCCCTCATTCATTTTAAATAGGGTACATGGTACGTGTTGAAGTATCCTTAGTCGAGAAATTATCTGCTTTGGATAAAAGCATTGCCAAACAAGTAAAAAAGTTCACTGTTCTGGCACATAAAGGCACATATAAAAACTATGACATCTAATTTAATAATGGTTGGTCCATCATTAAATCTTTTAATCTTTTAATGCATAAAGGAATTCTTAATTCCTTAATTATGTAACCTTCTATGGATTTTTAAGACATGAATGTTCATACATTCATGTTCTGAAAAGTCTTCCCAAGTTAGTATGAATATACATATTTTAGCTTGGTACAAAGGAAATAGACATCTATTAATATGTGCAATGAAGTATTTATCATAAGCTCTACAATTTGACCGTGTTTGTTTATTATTGTTGTTGATTATTGTCATCTCTTCTGCTTATGTCATTTCTAGGTTGATGTCATTTCTAGGTTGACATGTGCAAGCACACCCAAACCTTGCTACTGTGACCTCACAGGGCCATTATATCACAATTAGTCCAGTTGTTCACAGTTTAATGGGGGATTTCATTAGTTGCATTATGGGAGTACGTTCAGCAGACCATGGCAAAAATGGCATGTTCTACCTCATGGCACTGCCCATTTCTCTATGGAGTTGGACAACTTGTCCTAGCCTAAGCCACAAATTAAATGCAGATGAATTAATTTGATGGATATATTAGATTTGAGTTAATAATGAAAACAGTTTGATTTTGTCTGAGGATGGAGCCACTAAGCTTTACATATTTAACAAGTGACAATATATTTGAGGTTGGGCTATGCAGTGCTGACTTTGTCAAAATGCACCCCAGGATTTCCAAGACATACTAGTCTGAAACCAATTATCATCTAATAACTGCCTGCACTTGTGTTTTTGAAAATTAATGTATGTAATAATGTTGTATGTCATTGTCAGACCATTAAGTCATTTGACAGGATTTTTATACATATTTCATGTTAAGACAAGAAAGGTGGCTTGAAAAAAATGAATTAAAGTTGCAAGACTTATGTGTCAGGGGGATGTAGAAATTAGGCTCCCGTGCTCATTGGGTTGAACAAGGGAGTACATATCTTCCTTAGGACTTTTTTCTTTCAAAGAGCTGCTTTCCACTACCACTCTATTTTACCCTTCTTTCTATGTGACCTTTATGATACTCACTTTTGGTTCCCTCGTGTCCAATGTTATACTGCCAAAGATCGTAGATATCATCAAAAATTAGCTGGATCATGTGCATCACATGTCATCTGACACACACTGTATGTCAGATGTTTTGACTGAGGTGATCACACAACTGTATATTTCCCCTTGTCTCTCTATATAAAGTAGATAACCAGCAGCAGGACAAAGGATCTGTCAAGTGTGGAGATGACAGAAGTCTCCAGTGCCAGAGGTTAGGATGTGACATCTTGCCGTGCTCTGGTCTTGAATCTCTGGCAGCTGCCCACCCTTGTCAAGCCTCTATTCTTCTATCTTTCCTTCTTTCTCTTCTCTTCTGCCTCTGTAATGTGTCTGATAGATGATGCTGCAACTATATACTAAAACAGATTAAGGTTGTTTGGTCGGTATTCGGGTAAACATCAGGCTGTTAGTGAGTGTTCATTGGCCTAGGTTTTGTGGTGTATTTGGCATGACTTGATTTAAGCAACTTTTGGCTCAGGCAGAGCCAAGATCCAATGATCCCAGGGTTGTTGGTTCGATTTCAGGTTCCTCTGGTTACTTGTTGAAGTGTCCTTGAGCAAGACAGTGACCCCAACTTAGTTGGAGGCTTACTTAAGTACTTAAGTAACCAGGTTATCATGTTCCTTAGAAAAACCAGCTTTATGAGTTACTGGGTTTTAATGCACTTAAGAAACCTGGTTAATGTTAATGTATATACCTAATTTCTTCTCCACCTGTGGTTTATTACTGTAGTCAAGGCTCCTAGAATTAAACTGTACAAGGATATATATGATAGAAAATGCTGTTTTATGACTGAAAAGAGGATAAGCAAGAAAATAAAGAAAGCTGAAACATAGTGTGACTTGTCTGACAAAACAAAATCATTTAAAAACGACTTATTCATAAGCACTTTGTGTTAGATTCATTTTCTGTCAGACTTTGCCCAAACTTTGATGTAAAAACAAAGCGGCTTCTCCCTAAAAAAAATTATCTCTCACTTATTTATGCTTTTACTGCCCTTTTGTGAGCCTTTGGCTATGCACATGTGCTGTTTAAAAAAGGCTGATTAAAAACCTTGTGATGTACATGGAAGAGAAATCAGTATTCCCTGGGTAATTTCTATCTGGGGAAATCAGGTTGCCTAGTGCCCTATTCTGATTTCAGAAACCAGCTTCATGACATAAAGATATCAGCTTTCCCAAGAAAGTAACCTGGTTACTTAAGTGTAAACTCAACTGATTTAACATGTTAGCTCTCCCTCTTAAGCAAACCCTACATATCCTTTAGAGCTTATCACTGTGGTGTGTTCAAGCCCCACTTGTTTACCCAGAAAAAGGTGTACTCATACAATACACACTTAGTATATGTCCTTTGCTGACTAGATTACACTAAGAAAGTGTATATGTTTTTTTTCTTTAATACAAAAATGTATTCTAAATCTTAATATACAGGTTTCCATATGAAGTATGTTGGATTGCTGTTGATAGTTGCTATCTGAAAGACTCTATTTTCCTCTTTTATTTTCATTTATGGCATTGGGTTAACAAAGACTGGCTACCAGTGCTGTTGACCTACAGGGTACTGGTAGAAATTGGGCTATAATGAGGATACGGTTAGATGGAGGCAGATGATTTGCTGTGGTGACCCTTGAAAGGGAACAGCCGAAAGGAAAAGAAGAAGATAAGTTCTACACTGATGCACAGCAATGAATGGCCAGGCTGAACAAAATGACCAATATTTCTTCCTCAGAGAGCAGATGCATGACATGGTCCTGTGGAACTCAATTGGGCTGTGTGTGTGTATGCAGGGATGTGAAAGAGGTGGGGGTGGGTAGGTTAATGAGCTGAGTGCAGCAGCAGTTGGGGACTTCCCTTACTGAGCACTTGTTCAGCTATCTGACAAAAATCACAGTGACACCTCCTCTCAACCTCTTCACATCTTCCCTTCTCTTCCTCCCTCATTGCTCTGTCCATCCTAAAAACCAGAAGCATCTCTCTTCTTCTCTTATAGAATATTTGGAGAATTAGAAAGCAGCAATGCAATCCATACAAGCCAGTGGCTATAAAATTATCCATGCTGCACACAAAGAGGGTCAAAACCTGTATTATCACAAAGTAAAGTATAAATGAATATTAATACTTACGTCGAAGAGTTTATCAATATTTTTTTATTTATATGAAGATGTTTATGTAAAGGATTTGAAACAACTTAAAATTATGGACCACTTTCCAGAATTTAGAGGCTCTTAATCTGCCAAATTGCAGTAATTGCAGAATGCAAATGCAATTACAGAATAAAAACATATATTTTCCCTTTTTTTTTCTCCTCAACAAAAAACTGTAAAATTAACATTGTGTGACTGTGGCGCAGGAAGGTAGAATGGTTGTCCACCAATCCTGCAGTTGTTGGTTTGATCCCCAGCTCCTCCGGTCACATGTCAAAGTGTCCTTGAGCAAGACACCAAACCCCATCCTGGTGAGTGTTGGCCAGCTGCATAGCAGCTCCCCCATCGGTATATGAGTGTGAGTGTGAATGGGTGAATAAGAAAGCAGTGTAAAGCGCTTTGAGTGCCAATAGGTAGAAAAGCGCTATATAAGTGCAGACCATTAACGCAATACAGAACATAGCAGGTAGTGCAAGATAAGACAAAAAGACGACACATATGTGACCTATGTACAGTGTGTGTTTGCGTGGGAAAGTGCACCTGGTTTGGAGGATCGAGGAGGGGTAGTAAGGAAACACAAAATAAGTCTATTCATAACAAAAATTACAGTTTGGGGAGGAATAGAGAATAAAGGTACAGGACAGGAATATACGTACTAAGCCTAGAAACGAGTTGTAAGCATATACATTGGTACAAGGAAACAAAGGGGTTAGGGTTGTGTGACTGAATACCTAGTTAGACTGAGGCCCAATCAGAGGAGTTGTTCATGGGGCTCCAGGGTGGTCATGCTCGTGTTTTGCGTTGTTTGTTTGGCTAACTCTGGTAACTGTGTTGCTTTTGGCTCAACTGTCATTCTTTTGCTCCGAGTGACCCATACTGTCCCACCCAGAGCGACCCCAAGTGCCTCTGCTTTAGGAGCCAAAAACAGGCCATTCAGTAAAAAGGGGGTAAGGGAGAAAAATAAATAACTAAATTGAAAAGGAATAAGTAAAATAAGTATAAATAAATAAATAATTAAATAAATAAAAGGAAAGGGAGCGGCAGGGAGCATTGGGAGAGCCAGGAAGATATACTAACTTTTATACAATGGAGATAAAGTATTGAGATAAATTGAAATGATATGCTAATATTATTATTAGCTTATTAGGTAGTGGCAAAAGGAGTAAAAGAAATTGAAGAGAAAATAATAAATAACTTGTACATGCCCATATATGCATTGGCATACATATACATATGGTAAATGGTCTGCAAAGCACTTTTCTACATATAGGTACTCAAAGCGCTTTAGACTGCTTCTCATTCACCCATTCGCACTCACAATCACACACATTCACACACCGATGCCTGACACCTCCAACTTCAGCATCATTCTACTGATATGTTCAAGCTCTCATCTCCGAACATGTCCAAACCACCACAACCTGGTCTCTCTGACTTTGGCTCCAAAACATCTAACATGAGCTGTCCCTCTGATGTCCTCATTCCCGATCCTGTCCATCCTCGTTCCTCCCAAAGAGAACCTCAACATTTGCTACCTCCAGCTCTGCCTCCTGTCTCTTCTTGTTTCTCACTGGTCGTACCACCATCTTTCCTTTCATTCTCCCTGATACTCTTTTATCACACAACACACCTGACACTTTTTTCCATCCCTTCCAACCTGCTTGCACATGCCTCTTCACCTCAATTCTACACTCTCCGTTGCTCTGAACCATCGACCCTAAGTAGTTAAAGTCCTGCACCTTCGTTACCTTAGCTCCCAGTAACATCACCGTTCAACTTGGGTCCCTCTCATTCACACATATGTGTGCTGTCTTGTTCTGGCTAACCTTCATTCCTCTGCTATCAAGAGCATACCTCCACCTCTCTAGATTTGTCCTTCATCTACTCCCTGTGCTTGTTACAGATTACAATGTCATTAGTAAACATCATAGTTGTTAGAGATTCCGGTCTTCATCTGTCATCCTGTCCATGACCAGGGCAAACAAGAAAGGGCTTAGAGCCGATCTTTGATGCAGTCCCACCTCCACCTTGAACTCTTCTGTCACACCTACAGCACATCTCACTGCTGTCAGGTCTCACACATGTCCTGCACCATACAATCCTCATACAATAACACAACTCTTCTCTCAGCACATTTACATTTACATTTACATTTAGTCATTTAGCAGACGCTTTTATCCAGCGACTTACACGTGAGGTACAAGGCAGCACAAATCTAAGTCAAGGAGAAAACATCAAAGCAAAGTCCTATCAGAAAAGTGTTCACAGTTCACGAGATGCAAGTGCGATAAAGAGCAGAAAGGATTTCATTTTTTTATTTTATTTTATTTTTTAAGAGATTTAAGTGCATAGGAAGATGCGGAAGATTTCTGTTTTCAGCAGTTTTTTGAATATTGGGAGAGAGTCAGCTGAGTGTGCAGAGTTTGGTAGCTCGTTCCACCATCGTGGGATCATTGCGCTAAACAGTTTTGCTTGGTGTCTTCTGTGCGGTGCTGGGACCACCAGACATCGTTCGTTGGCAGATTGCAGCAGGCGGGAAGGATTATAGACTTGAATGAGTGAGTTGAGGTAAGCTGGAGCACCCTGTCATACCTAAATATATGAAGACACAATGCAACTCCTGTGACCTTCTCTGTACTAAAGCAAATACTGCCTCTGTTGTACTCTTTCTAGGCATGATACCATATTGCTACTCACACATGCTCACCTCTGCCCTTAGCCTAGCTTCATTGTATGGCTCATCAGCTTTATTCCTCTGTAGTTGTCACAGCTCTTCACATCTTTCTTGTTCTTAAAAACTGGCACCAGTACACTTTTCCTCCATCCTCTCACTCTCCAAGATCTTGTTAAACAAACTTGTCAGAAACGCTACTGCCACCTCTCCTATACACTTCAAACCTCCACAGGTATCTCATCAGGATCAACTGCCTCACCCCTCCTCATTTCACTCTTACTACTCCCTTCAGAGGTCACCACAGCAGAACGTGTTCCGCCCGTTGATTTGGCATAAGTTTCGATGCCGGATGCCCTTCCTGTCGCAACCCTCCCATTTTATCTGGGCTCGGGACCGCCACCAAAGTGCCCTTGGTGGCTGGACGGGGCCACATCTGTGGGATGGGATTCAAACCGTGGCCTTCTGTATCCTAATCCAATGCTCTACCACTGAGTCCTCCCGGAAAACTACAATATTCTACCTTTTTCAACTTCCACCACTTCGTCCTCTTCTCTATCTTCATCTCAATTCAATTGACATAAGTTAATGACATACAGTTGTGACAATTGCGGGGAGAGAGGAGAGAGGGTCAAGAGGAGGAAAGGAGCTCAGTTCATTGGGGGGTGGGTCCCCCAGCAGTCTAAGCCTATAGCAGCATAACTATATAAACTATATGCTTTATTAAAGAGGAAGGTTTTAAGCCTAGACTTATAAGTAGAGAGGATGTCTGCTTCCCAAATCTGAACTGGGAGCTGGTTCCACAGGAGAGGAGCTTGATATCTAAAGGCCCTGCATCCCATTCTACATTTGGAAATTCTGGGAACCACAAGTAGGCTGCATTCTGAGATTGAAGTGGTCTACTGGGATGAATTGGTTTCTATGAGCTATGAGTCTATGACTATGAGTCTACATATAATTGAGCCTGACCGTTCAGATCTTTATTTGTAAGAAGCATGATTTTAAATTCTATTCTAGATTTTATGGAAAGCCATTGGAGAGAAGCTAGTAAAGGTGAAATATATGATCTCTCTTGCCAATTCCAGTCATCACTCTTGCTGCAGCATTTTGGATTAATTGAAGGCTTTTTAGAGATTAGGATTATTAGGACACCCCAAAAGTAGGGAATTACAGTAGTCCAACCTAGAAGTAACAAATGCATTGACAGGTTTTTCTGCTTCACTTTGAGACAGGATGCTCCTACTTTTGGCAACGTCCCTTACGTGGAAGAAGGCCGTTATAGAGATTTGTTTTATGTTCTTCTTCTTTTATATTTTATGTTCCTTGCAGTAGTACTGGAGGAAAGACTTATGCCATCTAGAGTAACAATATGGTTGGACAGCATATTTTTGAGATTTTTAGCTCATCAGCATAGCAATGGAAATTTATGGGGTGTTTTCTAATAATGTTGCCTAAAAGAGCCATATATAAAATAAAAAGTATTGGTCCTAACACAGAGCCATGTGGAACTCCATAGCTAACCTTTGTGTGAATGCAGGATTCATCATTAACATGGAAAATTTGAAATCTCTCAGATAGATACCATTTAAAAATGTACATCTGCTATTTTCTTGTTTATAAATTACCTGAGCAATAGTATTTTGTAAAAAAAAAACATAAAAATGAGGTTTATGTTTATCAGCTATATATTTATCTTTAAATGTCTAAATAACTATGAACGCAGATCTACTGATAAGAAGAGAAGAATAATAGGTTGCATTCATAAATATCAAGAAAAACAAACAAACAATAAATAGTATAAATAATTTTAGCTTATGGACATGAGCTGCACATAGTTATAGGAATACCAGTATAACTCCAGTGGAGAGGAACAGAAGTTGTGTTATTTAACGGGTCCAAGGATAAATAGAGAGTTTACTTGTGGCTTTATGTAATGCGTTCAAAACCCAAGCTTCACTCTGATATCCACATAAAAAAGGGGGCATTTTACTCAACAACACTATTGCATTCCTAAAAACAATGCAAACAGGTAAGAAATTATTATTGTTAAATACAAGTTAACATGTTACAGATTTAGCAATTGAAAGTGTCATGGTTTTGTGTGTCGTATGTCTGGTTGCGTTCTGTCGGGAATGCAGTGTTTTTAATTCAGAAAAAGGTTAATTAAATCCAACCTGCAGTTCATCTTTACAGCCACCAAGTGTCCTAATGTGTCATCCTTGTCCCCAGTCCACAGACATGTGACAAGTGATGTACAAGTGTTCTTACATCACTCTACTGGAGTGGCCAGCAGGTAAAGTGCGAATTTGTGAGTTCGTTTCCAATGTTGTTCCATGGAAGAGCTATGCGTGCAATCAGCTTCAAAGTATTTCATTAAAATAAGCTCTCCTCTCTTACCCTAGTTTGTAGTAGATGGCCTGCACTTTTATCCTACCTGTTTGTTCAAAGCACTTTACACCACTTTTTATTCACCCATTCACACACCAATGGGGGAACCTGCTATCCAGCAGGCTAAAGCTCACCGGGAGTAACTAAGTTAAGAGTTTAGTGTCTTGCTCAAGGATACTTCGACATGTAACTAGAGAAGCCGGGGATTGAACCAACAACTGTGAGATTGGGGACAACCGCTCTACCTTCCTGCATCACAGTCGTACAGGTCTACAGATCATCACTGTTGGACAAACTACGCAATTGCTCGCGGTGAAAATTATGTGCACTGTAACAGACTGTGTGTAAATATAGTTCAATTCAATTCAATTCAACTTTATTTATATAGCGCCAATTCACAACAAAGTCATCTCAGGGCACTTTACAGAATAAAGTCAAGATTATAAAGATATATAAAGAGAACCCAACAATTCCCCCTGGAGCAAGCCATAGGCAACAGTGGAGAGGAAAAACTCCCTTTAATGGAAGAAACCTCCAGCAGAACCAGGCTCAGGGTGGACGGCCATCTGCCTCGACCGGTTGGGGTGAGTGGAAAGGGGAGAGAGAAAAGAACAGAGCAACAAAAAGCAACAACAAAACATCGGGCAGATTGGTAGGACCAGTAGCTGCACGCTGGAATACACACAGCTTCAAAGCCGGGGGACACCTGCAGAAAGGGACAGAGAGAGGGGGACAGAGGAGGACAAAGACAACTACGGGAGAGAACACACAGAGTTAATGACATACAGTGGTGACAATTGCGGGGTGAGAGGAGAGGAGAGATGGTCAAGAGGAGGAAAGGAGCTCAGTGCATTGGGGGGTGGGTCCCCCAGCAGTCTAAGCCTATGGCAGCATAACTATAACTAACTATATGCTTTATTAAAGAGGAAGGTTTTAAGCCTAGACTTAAAAGTAGAGAGGGTGTCTGCTTCCCGAATCTGAACTGGGAGCTGGTTCCACAAGAGAGGAGCTTGATAGCTAAAGGCTCTACCTCCCATTCTACTTTTGGAAATTCTGGGAACCACAAGTAGGCCTGCATTCTGAGAGCGAAGTGGTCTACTGGGATGATATGGTGCTATGAGATCTTCTATATATGATGGAGCCTGACCATTCAGAGCTTTATATGTAAGAAGCAGGGTTTTAAATTCTATTCTAAATTTAATGGGAAGCCAATGGAGAGAAGCTAGTGAAGGTGAAATATGATCTCTCTTGCTAGTTCAAGTCAGCACTCTTGCTGCAGCATTTTGGATTAATTGCAGGCTCTTTAGGGAGTTACTGGGGCATCCTGAAAGTAGGGAATTACAGTAGTCCAACCTAGAAGTAACAAATGCATGGACCAGTTTTTCGGCATCACTTTGAGACAGTATGCTCCTAATTTTGGCAATGTTCCGTAGGTGGAAGAAGGCTGTTCTAGAGATTTGTTTTATATGTGACTTAAAGGACAGATCCTGATCAAAAATAACTCCAAGGTTCCTTGCAGTAGTACTGGAGGCCAGACTTATGCCATCTAGGGTAACAATATGGTTGGACATCATATCTCTGAGATTTTTGGGCCCAAATACTATGACTTCAGCTTTGTCTGAGTTTAAAAGTCAAAAATTGTGGGACATCCAGGCCTTTATGTCTTGTAGGCATGCTTGAAGCTTTATTAACTGATTATTTTCATCTGGTTCCATAGATAAATATAGCTGGGTATCATCAGCATAACAGTGGAAATTTATGGAGTGTTTTCTAATAATGTTGCCTAAAGGAGACATATATAAAGTAAAAAGTATTGGTCCTAACACAGAGCCTTGTGGAACTCCATAGCTAACCTTTGTGTGCATGGAGGATTCATCATTAACATGAACAAATTGAAATCTATCAGACAGATAAGATTTAAACCAACCTAGTGCAGTTCCTGTAATTCCAATTTCATGTTCCAGTCTCTGTAATAAAATGTTATGATCAATGGTATCAAATGCGGCACTAAGATCTAACAGAACAAGTATAGAGATGAGTCCATTATCTGAGGCCATGAGAAGATCGTTGGTGACTTTTACCAGTGCTGTTTCTGTACTATGATGAACTCTAAATCCTGACTGAAACTCTTCATACAAATTATTCCTATGAAGGTGGTCACATAATTGTTTTGCGACTACTTTTTCAATTATTTTAGAAATAAAGGGGAGATTAGATATTGGTCTGTAATTGGCTAAAACACCTGGGTCAAGACAGGTTTTTTTAAGTAATGGTTTAATTACAGCTACCTTATAGGCCTGTGGTACATAGCCTGTTTCTAAAGATAGATTGATGATATCTAATATGAACTTATCTATTAAGGGTAAAGCTTCCTTGAGCAGTTTATTTGGAATAGGGTCTAGCAGACAGGTTGTTGGTTTAGATGAGGTAATAATTGAAGTTAGCTCAGAGAGATCTATGGGTAAAAAGCAGTCTAATAGGGATTGGGGCCTTATCCATGATTCTAGCACTGCTGTACATGAAGATCTATCTGTAATTTTTGGGGGGAGGATCTGGTGAATACTTTCTCTAATAGCTACAATTTTATTCATAAAGAAGGTCATGAAGTCATTGCTGCTCAAAGTTAAGGGAATAGTAGGCTCAACAGAACTATGGCTCTTAGTCAGCCTGGCTATAGTGCTGAACAGAAACCGGGGGTTGTTCTTGTTTTCTTCTATTAATGATGAATAATATGCTGTTCTGGCATCACTGAGAGCTTTTTTGTACGTTTTTAAACTATTTTTCCAGGCTAAATGAGATTCTTCTAACTTTCTGGAACGCCACTTCCTTTCTAACTTTCGTGTTTCCTGTTTTAAGTTGCGTGTTTGTGAACTATACCATGGAGATCGCCTCTGCTGATTTACTGCCTTCTTTTTTAGAGGGGCAACACTATTGAGTATTGTACATAGTGAGGCTGCAGAATTGTCAACAAGATAATCTACTTGTGCAGGAGTAACATTAAGGAGACTACTTCCCATTGTATTAACATATGGTGAAGCAAATGATGGAGAAATAATTTCTTTAAATTTGTTGACAGCTTTTTCACTTAAGCATCTGCTATAGTGGAATTTTTCCCTAACTGCTATATAGTCCGTTATTGTAAATTCAAATGTTATTAAAAAATGGTCAGACAGAAGAGAGTTGTGAGGAAATATTGTTAAATTATCCGTTTCAATTCCATACGTAAGGACAAGGTCTAACGTGTGACTAAAACAGTGAGTGGGTTTATTTACATTTTGGGAAAAACCAATTGAATCTAATAATGAATTAAACGCAGTGCTCAGACAGTTACTGTCAGCATCTACATGAATGTTAAAGTCACCCACTATAATGACTTTATCTGTACTAAGCACTAAATCAGCTAGAAAATCAGAAAATTCAATCAAAAACTCTGAATAAGGGACTGGAGGACGGTACATGATAACAAATAATAGTGGTTTTTGAGTTTTCCAGTTTGGGTGTGAAAGGCTAAGAGTAAGGCTTTCAAATGAGTTATAGCTATGTTTAGGTCTAGGGTTTATTGATAAGCTACAATGGAAGATTGCTGCTAAATGTTACATTAATTATTTTGTTTAGTTTTTACTCATCATGCACTGTGGTCATGTTTTACTGTGCGTGGTTTTGTTGTCAGATCAGCCGGAGCAGCTCCTTTGTCATTTCAACATGTACTGCAGTGACTTTTCCACACAATGACAAATAATTTATAAAAAAAAATGTTATGCTGTAATTTTCCTTATAGTTTAATATTCACTTAAAAAGCATCTCTCTCTTCTCCTGGAGTGATCACAATGTCAGTCTCTAAAGCTGTAGGTCTGACCTTAACATGCACTGAGTTTAATATCAGTTTACCGTGAGATCCAAGCTGCCACCGCTGATACTGCCCTACTAAAGTGCAAGTCCCAGTATGGGTCTGGGTCTTCCCAGGGTCTGGGCCTTTAAGGCTCAAAGATGTTTAATTTCCATCCCAGGACTGACGCTGTGTTAAGTTTTCATGCCGATATCTCTGCCAGAGAACTAGTGATCGGTTTCCGTTGATGGCTCATGTTCACAATATTTTAAAATATTGTAATTAACTTTGGAAGATAAAAGCTGGTGGCAGCTGTTGACTAAACTCCCACAACCTCCTCCCACTGCTGTCAATGAGCTCATCGTTAAGATTTTACGTTTATTGAAGGGTGAATGTGCTAAATGATTTTATCACGGTGTGTAGATTTGTTAGATCTGCTGTTAAAAAAAACAACCGGCTTTTTGTAAGAGCAGAGAGGCAGAAAAGCCCATTCCCATCCCCAGCTGTGGTGGCTCAGTTTATGAATCAGCTGTGATTTTTATTATTTTTTTTAATTTTTAATTTTTGTCCTTTCGGCTTATCCCGTGAGTTCAGGGTCGGCACAGCGGATCATTGTTCGCATGTTGATTTGGAACTGTTATTTGTAATTTTTTTTATGCCAGATGACATTCCTGATGCAACCCTCCCAAATTTCTACCTGGGTTGGACCAGCACTGAACAGCAGAGTATGGGAAAGAGCTGTTAGGGGTTCAGTGTCTTGTCGAGAGACACTTCGACATATAGCCGGGACTAGGGATTGAACCACTGACCCTGTGGTTCGTGGATGACTGCCCCCGTGATTTATTATTATTATTATTATTATTATTATGAATAACTATTATTATTATTATTATCAATAATAATAATAATAATATCTCCTCATAGGCTACTGTGTGTCCAACATGTAGTTCAGTGTTGTTTAGAACAGTTTATTTTTAACTAATCTAATTATGAAAACTAATCTGAAGCTGTTTGACAGAATAATCACTGGTTATTAAACTACCAGCACGATCCGCCTGTGTTGAACTGTTTAATGATCATGTGTTAGTAATTAACCGGACACCTTACCAACTAAGCTACAGCCGAACCCCTTAAAAATGTAACACTCTCAGAACATGTAATGTAACACTGTTTATTTTGGTGTCACTTAAAGACTGTAACTGCTGTTTTTCAGGGAAAAAAATCACATGTGTTCAGGCTAAGTGTGCGCTGTTATTAACATCTAAAAGCCAGTTTCAACTGGTCAAAGTGTGTCTCTAAAAAAGGGACACAGGCAGCCACTGTTAAACCTCCTGTGCCGCATAGTTAGATTATTCATTCGTTGTACCAGTAAACTATTTAAGGCACAAAATCTCATCACATTTTCTCATCACATTTTTTTTGTTTACAATGAATATAATGAGAGTAAAAAAGTAAAAAAAACACCATCAAGTTTAAGTAATTCCCAGGTAAAACCAGTTTTTAGTTAAGAATACAGTAATACAGTAACACCGCATATAAGCCTCATTGTCCTCCTTAGATGTTTTTGAATTTATGTTCCATTAGCACCAAGTATTAATTAACTGTCATCATAGTGAATTAATGTTTGAAATGTTTGCATTATCAAACATTTGATAATGACTGTATTATCAAACAAAAAATAAATAAAGGAATAAAATAAAATAAAATAGTACAATCAATTACTCATACTGGGTCAAAAGCCAGGGAGAAAAAGTTAGCTTTCAGCTTTGATTTAAAAATAGACAGTGAAGAGGCCTGTCTAACTTGCAAAGGCAGTGGATTCCACAAATAAAAGCCTGCAACAGCAAATGCCCTATCTCCCCAGCGCTTCCGCCATGTCCTTGGCACATCAAGGAACAGCTAGTCAGCTGACTTGAGCGACCGGGAGGGGAAGGGTACATATAGCAGCTTAGAGAGATAGGGCTGGTCGAGACCATTTAAAGATTTAAAAACATAAAAGAATTTTAAAATGAACAGTAAGATGGACAGGCAGCCAGTGCAGTGAGGCTGAAACGGGGGTAATGTGCTCTCTTTTCCTGATTCTGGTTAGCAAACATGCAGCAGCATTTTGTACCAGCTGAAGATGGGACAGGGACAAGTGAGAGACACCAAAATACAGAGAATTACAGTAATCCAGCCAAGTTGTTACAAAAGCATGGATTTTTTTTTATAAATATGACATTTGCTAGATGTCGTAAGTGAAAAAAGCTGGCTTTTACCACTGCAACAACTTGCCCATACAAGCTAAAACCACTGTCCACCTTAACACCTAAATTTGTGACACTAGGTTTAACAAATTGTGTCAAAGAATCCAAGTCTAAAAGAGACAAAAGACAATAACCTCCGTCTTTTTTCATTAAAATGGAGTGAGACACTACATCAGCTTATGGAATAACCATCCTTTTGTTTCAGTAGCACAAATATCTGGGTGTCATCTGACCCTATTCCAATCTATCTTTAGAAACAGGATATGTACCACAGGCCTATAAGGTAGCTGTAATTAAACCACTACCTAAAAAAACCCTGTCTTGACCCAGGAGTTTTAGCCAATTACAGACCAATATCCAATCTCCCCTTTATTTCTAAAAGTGTGACCACCTTTACAGAAATAATTTGTATGAAGACTTTCAGTCTGGATTTAGAGTTCATCATAGTACAGAAACAGCACTGGTAAAAGTCACCAACGATCTTCTCATGGCATCAGATAATGGGCTCATCTCTATACTTGTTCTGTTAGATCTTAGTGCTGCATTCGATACCATTGATCACAACATTTTATTACAGAGACTGGAACATGAAATTGGGATTAAAGTAACTGCATTAGGTTGGTTTAAATCTTATCTGTCTGATAGATTTCAATTTGTTCATGTTAATGATGAATCCTCCATGTGCACAAAGGTTAGCTATGGAGTTCCACAAGGATCTGTGTTAGGACCAATACGTGTTACTTTATATATATATATATATATATATATATATATATATATATATATATATATATATATATATATATATATCTCCTTTAGGCAACATTATTAGTAAACACTCCATAAATTTCCATTGCTATGCTGATGATACCCAGCTATATCTATCTATGGAACCAGAGAAAAAAACTGTTAATCAAGCTTTAAGCATGTCTACAAGAAATAAAGGCCTGGATGTCACATAATTTTTTACTTCTAAATTCAGACAAAACTGAAGTCACAGTATTAGGGCCCAAAAATATGATGTCCATCCATATTGTTACTCTAGAATGCATAAGTCTGGCCTCCGGTACTACTGCAAGCACCCTTGGAGTTATTTTTGACCAGGATTTGTCCCATACCTCACCTACGGAACGTTGCCAAAATTAGGAGCATCCTTTCTCAAAGTGATGGTGAAAAACAAGTCCATGCATTTGTTACTTCTAGGTTGGAATACTGTAATTCCCTACTTTCAGGATGCTCCAGTAACTCCCAGCAGCAAGAGTGCCGAATGGAAATAGCATGAGAGATCATATTTCACATTCACTAGCTTCTCTCCATTGGCCTCCCATTACATTTAGAATAGAATTTAAAACCCTGCTTCTTACATATAAAGCTCTGAATGGTCAGGCTCCATCAAATATAAAATACATCATAGCACTATATCATCCCAGTAGACCACTTTGATCTCAGAATGCAGGCCTACTTGTGGTTCCCAGAATTTCCAAAAGTAGAATGGAAGGTTGAGCCTTTAGCTATCAAGCTCCTCTCCTGTGGAACCAGCTCCCAGTTCTGATTCGGGAAGCAGACACCCTCTCTACTTTTAAGTCTAGGCAAGCTGATTCAGAGACTAAGCTTATACTTAGTTATAGTTATGCTGCTATAGGCTTAGACTGCTGGCCCCCTCCTCCTGTCACTCTCTCGTCTCCTCTCACTTCAAAATTGTCACTACTGTATGATATTAACTCTGTGTGTTTTCTCCCATAGTTGTCTTTCTCTTGTCTCCCTTTCATTGTCCCTCTTTGCAAGTGTCCCCGGGCTTTGAAGCTGTGTGTTTTCCAGTGTGCAGTTTCTTGGGAAGACACCGGAGGTGCTGTTAATACCAACAAGAAAAGAAGGCCCCAAAGTAGTGATAACCTAAAAAATTGAGGTGGAACAGCATCAGTGGGGGAACCTGAGGGCTTCAAATGTTTAACAGTGGAGGTTGCACCAAGGCACAGCAAAGCTGAGCAGGTATCTCTGATAGGAAGGGGGGCAAAGTTTCCTGACCATCATGCTTAAACTCCACTAGCTAGCCGAGATTCAGAGATCCAGTAGTTCATGTTGATTGTACACCAGCAGAGCATTGATATTTTGAATGACAGTTGTAATAAGCAGCACAAACATAAACTAAATTATCATTGAAAATTATCGGTTATCTATTGTTATTGCTCAAACCTCTGACCTAACATCTCAACTTGATGAACCATCTCAGTTTAATACATGCTGGCATGGAGAATGAATGTTGGTTTCTTCTGACTTGTATCTCTCAAAACTTTCTATTTATACTCAAACCCAAGAAAGGAACCACAATCACAAAACACTAATTAAGAAACCAGGGGCACGCAGTTGACAGTCACCATTCTTGTCCTTTTTTAGGTTATTGTTCAAGCCAGTTGTGAAGCAATAAAATTCTCTTATTGCACCTAATCCCATGGACCCCCTTTGGGCCTTATAAATAACAAAGTGCCTAAGGTGATCTTAAGAATTTTACTAAACATGACACACCCTGTGACTTCTTGTCCCATCTGTGACCTCTTCAATAAACCCATCTTGTTTGCCTGTTTACTAATTATCCAACTATCTACCCAACAATCTATTCGCCCAAAGCTGACACCTTGAACTTTTCCCAGACAAAATCTTATTCACTCCTCTGCATTTATTGGATCACTTCTTCTTCAGCTCAGAGTCATCTTCCCTAGACCTTTGCATTCTCCCACCATATTTGTAACATTCCACCGTAACCTCAGGTTTCTCAACCCAGAGCAGGTCTCTTCGCTAATCTCTACAACTTTGCCCCTAATACAGGACCTCTCCACCCCAGATACAGATGCAGCCATGGATAACCCTTGCAATACACTCTCACGTGTCTGAATAGTCTCTGTCCCATGTCTTCTAGACCCGCTCGTCCTTCAGTTTCTAATCTCACCTGGATCCCTGAGCAATGTACCACGCTCAGGAGTGCTGAGAGGTAGTGGCACAAATCCAAGACTGCATCTGCTCATGCTGTGTATCAGGGTTTGCTCAGCAACACCATGGACACCATAAAGCTGTTCTCCACTTTGAAATCACTCATCTACCCACATCCACCTCCTCCATCCACCTCTACCCACTGCCGATGACTTTGCTGACTTCTTTACTTATAAGGTGGCAGCCATCAGCTCCCCATTCTCTTCTCTAGATGATGAGATACTGCATTGCTTTCCTCATTTTCAACTCTGACTGACGACGATGTATCCACCCTCCTCCTCTCTAACCATCCGACCACCTGCTAACTGGATCCGATCCTTTCCACTTTCCTTTAAGCAGTTGAACCTGCACTTATGCCGGCTATTACACAAATCATCAACAGATCTCTCACAACAGGTAATTTTCTGATCTCATTCAAGCAGGCCCAGATTACCCCACTGCTCAAGAAGTCTTCTCTTGACCACTCCCTTGTGGAGAATTACAGACCCATCTCTCTTTTTCCTTTTCTGGCCAACACCATGGAGCAAGCAGTCTTCAATTAACTCTCAGACTTTCTTTCCAAGAACAACTTTCTCGATGTCAACCAGTCTGACTTCAAGATGGGTCACTCCAGGGAAACGACAATCTTGACTGTCGTGTAATTTCTTTGAGCTGCAAAAGCTGCAAGTCTTCTGACTTAATCCCACCCAACCTTTCTGCAGCCTTTTACACTGTGAACCATCAGATCCTCTTGTCCACACTCTCTGCCTTGGTCATCTCTGGATTAGCTCTAGTCTGCTTCGGTCTTACCTATCGGGACGAACCTTAAAATTTTCCTGTCACGGGCCTGTTTCTCACTCTCATAGCCTCAGTTCTTAGTCCTTTTCTTTTTTCCATCTATAATAAAACCCTGGGTTCTATCATCTGCTCACATGGTCTTTCCTACAACAGCTATGCCGATGAAACACAGCTCTTCATGTCTTTTATACCGGATAAATCCACTGTCTCATCAATTCTGCCTGTCTCTCCAACATCTCTGCCTGGATGAGAGACAGGCATCTTCAGGTCAACCTCTCTAAGACCGAAGTTCTTGTCTTCCCAGCCAGACCTTCGATCACTAGCGTCGACAATGGAAATACAGTGATTGTCCCTAATAGGTCGGCCGGAAATCTGGGATTCATCATCGACGACCAATTGAGCTAGAGCATGCAGATTTTTTGACTGCACATCATGACAAAAGCATGATACAAAATGACTACACATACTTTAACACACATTTCTGCATTTGACATGTTAGTAATCTGAATGTCTCCCGCAGGGAGACAATGAATATCAGAGGAACTATGCTGTGCACACCGACCTCATTTCTACCCTTCTTTCAATTTAACTGGTAATTCATTGTTTTTTCTTAAAAACGCCTTAAAGTGTATTTATTTTACTATAAGCTATTTCTGTTGTGATGTGGTATTAATCCATGAGTAGTGTTCTGTTGATGGTATCAGTAACTGATAACCGCCAAAGAAGCGGAGGTACAGTCTACAACTGTGTCGTTAAGTTTGGCCATTTAAGACAAGAACACCAAATATAATAATTTCTAAATGTGAATTCTCACGTAAATTTCAGCAGTATGACCTCAAAAATGCACTCACCATCAGAAACTACAGATTGCTAAGTGTATCCAAGTTCAATATCAAGCACAATTATCAAACCCATAAATAATACCAAACAAGCCAACTGCTCATTCCACTGTTGGTCTATAAGCAGTGAAAGAGTGAAAAGAATACTTGTCCCCAATCTCACAACTAGTCCCTGTCCCAAATTTTGATGCTGCTCACCTAATATTGTATATATTCTGTACTTGACTTTATGGACAACCTGTTACCTCTTAACACATCCCCTCCACACTGACCCTGTATGTTCCCCATTGCCCCTGGACTTTTTCCCATACAAACATTTCTGTATTCTCTGTCCCTCCAGCTGTTAGACTTACCTGTTTCCTGGTACCTAGCAGTGGAGCTATTTAAAATCATTGGGTAACCTTTAGTTATTCTTTAGAACTATTCAGCATTTTATTAATGCATTTGCACTGCTAAACCACTCAATTCAATCTAATTCAATTCAATTCAACTTTACACTTTACAGAATAAAGACTATAAAGATGTATAGAGAGAACCCAACAATTCCACCTTGAACAAGCCCTAGGCAACAGTGGCGAGGAAAAACTCCCTTTATAGAAGAAACCTCCAGCAGAACCAGACTCAGGGTGGGCAGCCATTTGCCTTGACTGGTTTGGGGGAGTGGAAAGTGAAGAGAGAAAAGAAAAAGAGCAACAAAAGCAACAACAAAACATCGGGCAGGTTGGTAGGACCAGCAGCTGCACACTGGAAAACACACAGCTTCAACACAGACTTAATGCCGTACAGTAGTGACAATTGTGGGGTGAGAGGAGAGGAGAGAGTGACAGGAGGAGGGGGGTCCCCCAGCAGTCTAAGCCTGTAGCAGCATAATTATAACTAAGTATAAGCTTTATCAAAGAGGAAGGTTTTGAGGCTAGACTTAAAAGTAGAGAGGGTGTCTGCTTCCCGAATCAGAACTGGGAGCTGGTTCCACAGGAGAGGAGCTTGATAGCTAAAGGCTCTGCCTCCTATTTTACCTTTGGAAATTCTGGGAACTGCAAGTAGGCATGCATTCTGAGATTGAAGTGGTCTACTGGGACGATATGGTGCTATGAGGTCTTCTATATATGATGGAGCCTAACCGTTTAGAGCTTTATATGTAAGAAACAGGGTTTTAAATTCAATTCTAAATTTAATGGAAAGCCAATGGAGAGAAGCTAGTGAAGGTGAAATATGATCTCTCTTGGTAATTCCAGTCAGCAGTCTTGCTGCAGCATTTTGGATTAATTGCAGGCTCTTCAGGGAGTTACTGGGTAAAGTAGGGTATTACAGTAGTCCAACCTAGAAGTAACAAATGCATGGACTAGTTTTTCGGCATCACTTTGAGACAGGATGCTCCTAATTTTGGCAATGTTCCGTATGTGGAAGAAACCTGCTATCTATTTCTTTAGTTTTGGGTGTAAATGTACATTAATGCATTTAAACTTCCCTCTGACTTCTCTCCTTCTAGCTGAAAAACACATCCATCATTAGTAGTTTGTCATCTGGTGGAGTTTTGGAAAACCAGGTTGACCATACATATAACCTGTGGGTGGCTGTAGCTCAGTTAGTAAGGCAGTCATCCACTGACCACAGGGTCAGTGGTTCGATCCCAGGTCACGGCGATGTATTGAAGTGTCCTTCAGACACTGAACCCCACTGAACCCCCAAGTTGCTCCCAGTGGGTCAAGTGAGCACCTTGTATAGAAGCCACCATCAGTGTGTGGGTGTTTGTGTAAATGGCTGAATGGGAACCAACATAAAAAGCACTATATGAGTTACCATTTACCAACCTCTGTAGTATGAGCAACAGGAAGTACTTTTTGTACAGGGAAATCAGAGGGAAGTTTTTTAAAACCAAAAGAAGCAAGTTCAATATCAGTGAAAGTGTCCTTCAGAAATGTACTTTTCCATCGATACACATAGATGCAGACCTATGCTTATATACATACACAAATGTATTTCTTTTATACTTGCATGGTAGACGTACAACCCCAATTAAAAAAAAGTTGGGGGGATGTGTAAATGTAAAGAAAACTAGAATACAATGATATAAGATGATAAGATGTGATAAAAGGTCTGTACTGCGGGCAGGCCAGTTCAGCACCAGCCTCCTCTCCTGCAAAGCCATGTTGTTGTGATGCAGTATGTGGTTTAGCATTGTCCTGCTGAAATGTGAAAGGCCTTCCCTGTAAGAGTCTTTTGGATGGGAGCATATGTTCCTCTAAAACCTCTATGTACATTTCAGCATTGGTGTTGCCTATCCAAACGTGTAAGCTGCCCATGCCCAAGCACTAATGCACCCCCATACCAATAGAGATGCAGACTGCCCCCTGATAACAAGCTGGATGGTCCCTCTCCTCTTTGGTCCACAGGAGTCCATGGTTTCAAAAAATAATTTTAAATTTTGATTCATCTGACCACAGTAAAGTTTTCCTTTTTGCCTCAGTCTATTTAAAATTTGCTTTGGCACAGAGAACACTGCAGAATTTCTGGATCCTGTCCACATATAGCTTCTTGTTTGCATGATACAGCTTCAACTTACATTTATGGATTGTAAACTGTGTTTACAGACAGTGTTTTCTCAAAGTGTTCCTAAGCCCATGCAGTGATGGGCCAGTACAGAATCATTCCTGTTTTTAGTTTTTAGTACTTTAAATATCCAGTCATGTTACTGACCTGTTGCCAATTAATTACCAACTTAATTAATGTCAACCAGTCTGGCTTCAAGAGGGGTCACTCCACAGAAACGGCACTCCTGACTGTCTTGGAATATCTTCGAGCTGCAAAAGCCACGGGTCAGTCTTCTGTCTTAATTCTACTTGATCTATCGTCAGCCTTTGACACTGTGAACCATCAGCTCCTTTTATCCACACTCTCTGACTTAGGCATCTCTGGATCAGCTCTAGACTGGTTTCGTTCTTACCTATCGGGACGAACCTTCAACTTATCCTGGCAGGGATCCTTCTCACCCTCATAGCCTCTCTACCGGTGTGCTGCAGGGCTCAGTTCTTGGTCCTCTTCTTTTCTACATCCCTGGGTTCCATCATTCACTCACATGGTCTTTCCTATCACTGCAACACCAATGACACACAGCTCATTCTGTCTTTTCCACAGTACAACTCCACTGTCTCATCACGCATTTCTGCCTGTCTCTCAGACATCTCAGCCTGGATGAGTGAGAGACACCTTCAGCTCAACCTCTCCAAGACCAAACTCCTTGTCTTCCCAGCCAGACCTTTGACACAACACAACATCAGCATCAACAATGGATTTACAGTGATTGTCCCCACTAAATCAGACAAAGCTCGCTTCATTTTTAATCAGCCAAAAAATACCCATGTCACACCACTCTTTAGATCTCTACACTGGCATCCTGTAGCTGCTCGCATCAGGTTCAAAGCTCTGTCTCTTGCTTACAGGGTGGTTAACTTGACAGCCCCCGCTTACCTCAACTCACTCATTCAAGTCTACAATCCTTCCCACCCGCTGCGGTCTACCAACGAACGACGTCTGGTGGTCCCAGCACCACACAGAAGACACCAAGCAAAAGTTTTTAGCACAATGATCCCACAATGTTTTCTCCTTGACTTAGATTTTTGCTTGCCTTGTACCTCACTTGTAAGTCGCTTTGGATAAAAGCGTCTGCTAAATGACTAAATGTAAATGTAATTAGTTGTCAAATGCTCCCATTTGATTTTGATTAGTGGCAATTACTTTTCCAGCCTTTTGTTGCCCCTGTTCCAACTTTTTTGAGGAGTGTTGCTGCCATTAAATACAAAATGAGCTAATATTTTCAATGAAATGGTACAATATCTGTCTTCACACAATGCATTGTTAAGATTTAAGATGTGTGCACATCGGGTCTCTGCGAGCCTCTGTGGCCTTTAGTTACTCATAATATTGTTCTCTGCATAGATCTGCATTGAAGTTTCCATCTCCCGATGGAGAAGTATTATTCCACCTTCACTCTTCACACTCACCTGACCCCTCGCTACATACAGTTCCTTCCCTTTACTCCATTAATCACCAATTATTCATTTACGATCTCATCTCATCTCCTATAGTGCTCTTGTCTAGTATCCTTGTCAATGCTGTTATTTGCTCATTTACTATTGCCTTAAAGCTTTCTAGTTTTTATCAGTACCTTATTGTCTTTAGTTAATACATTTTATTTGGCTCCTTGACCGTCTGCTTGTTAGTCAGTTATTGTGTGTTGCTGAACTGTCCTACCTTCCATATTATCCTTGGGCCCAACCTACAAGTCCCTTATACTTTCTGTACAAGTTTATGTTTGGATGCTAATGCTATAAACCTTTCTGTCACCTGCTACTCATCCTTTTTTACCTCTTTGAGCTGGTTCTTGAATGTTCTCTTGATTTATGAACAAAGAACAAGTCACGAAGTCCAAGAAACACGAGGCTCAGAACTTGGAGCTCTCCCCAGTGAGTTTAATGTTGTCCCCTCAGACCACAGATTCTCTTCCTTATTATTCTAAGGGTGTCATGATCTGACACTCACCTTACACTTCCTCCTTTTGGACTTTTATTTTGTAGCCCCTTTTCCCCACTTCCTGTTCTTAGTCCTGTTCATTTGATTTACGCTTCATTATCCCTCTTTATTGTTTGCACCTGTTCCTCCCAGTATTTAGGTCCAGCCTTCCCCACACTTCCCTGCCAGATCCTCATTGTCTTACTCCCAGCCAATGTGCTGAACTCTTGGTTTACCTGATTGTAGCAATCCTGACTCCTGTATATTGGACTCTGTCTACCATCAACTTTTGGTCTGCGGTTTGGTGCATTTTTTCCTGTTAATTAGTTTCTTTAGTCGTTCCCGTGTGTTCATTCTGTCTTAGAACTTTTATGTTTATTATCTGTCTTATTTTGTTTGGTGTGATTCTGTTTATTTGTTTCCTTAATCTTTCCCCGTGTGTTCATTCAGGTTTCGTAAGTTTATGTTTCTCATTCGTGTCTTGGTGTGCTGTTAGGTTTAGTGGAATGTTTTTTAGTTTCTAATAATTTGTCTGGTTTTCATTCGGGTTTGCGTCCTTTTCTTGTTGTTCAGTTTATTTCTTTTTCCGATCATGTTTTCGGTTGTACCCTCCTGTTAGGAGCGTATTCTGTCATTACGTTCTTATCAATAAACGTCTTTTGTTAGTTCAGTCCCTCTCACAGTCTCCTCACTTGGATCCACCCTCGCCCTAACTGTGATAAAGGGAGCATAAGGGTCTTTTAAATGTAAAAGAAGTTACTGAGATGGCTGTTCTTTCTGCAGGTTCTCTCCTCTCTCTAAAGAACTTCTTAAGTTCTGTTCTTCTGTTCTGAAAGATCTCCTGGATCAAGGTCATTCATTCATTCTGCTCACTATGACCAATAGGAGTATATAGGAATAGGAGGCTCAGATCATCACTAGTTTTTATACACTAGTGATGATCTGAGCCTCCTTTTCCTATATAGGTTTATCAAACCAATGTGTGTAAATGCCCCCTCTCTATCCACACTTTCTGACCTTGTGTGAATCACTTTGTATTAAGCAAAATGCCATGATGCTTTTGATGGATGCCTACCATTAATATGATAGGTTGCAGGCATCAAACTAGGTGCCTGATTAAAATACAGTGAATGGGATATCTATGCATCCATGGGTCTACAGGACCTTCAGCAAGACTCCTTTACTACTACTACTATAGCATAAATAAGGAACAACAAAAGCATGCAAACATTGAATGAATTGTTCTTTGATCTGTTTCTGCTGTTGATTTGTTTTTTTTGGAGGAGGCAATGCAATCCAAATATTGTTCAATCTATAGTTTACCATTTTCTAGATAGGGCTAAAATGTGCATACTGCTGTTCACTATTGTTTGTGGAGGTTGCGCGCACACACAGTTCACTATAATTCCTTATGGAACGATTGATGTTTTTAATCTGGTAATTAAAAATTGTTCCGAAGGAATCTTTCATTAAAGGACCATTCTTGTTATCATCAAACCTGATGGCATGCTCATTGTATCAGCCTATTATGCTAGAGAAGATGGCTTCTTGTCTTTGTAATCCCTGACCAAGGGTGAATTCTAGTTGGATTGCAGGACAAGACAGTGACAAGGCAGTGACTAAGTCTGCAGCACTGACAGGCAAACAGAGGTGGTGATGATTGCAATGTTGATGGTGATGTCAGTGTGGTGCTGGCATGTCATGGCTGTCCTCATTAAAAGCTTTTGAATTCTTAGCAAACCTTACAGCTGGATCTGCTGCCTGACCACATAATAAGAGAATGGATTGGTTGAATACAATCAGAGGTCACGGAAGCACAGTGCATCTCTCAAGGCTACATGGTACAAACACGGGCTTAGAGTGTGAGCAGGTCTGTGCTGTGACAAAGGAGGATGTTCCTAGAAAGACATGGCATTCATATACTGGCAGCAAAATAAAATACAATTCAACAAATCTAGGTTATAGAAATTAACCACTATAACATGTATTTAACCTAATTAACATTAAAAACAATGCAAGATAATAAGGAATGAAGAATTATATGAATGGTTAAAGCATTTCTCTACAGAAATGCTCTAGTGAATGGACATGAAGATGGACATGATGGACTGACAGCTGCAATAACTTAATGTCACTTCTGTGTCTGGGAGCAAATGTTTTGTTTTGTTTTTTTCAGCCAATTAAATGCTAGCATATCTAAACCATTTGTCTTGTAGACAGTGTCAGTGAGGGAACATGGGACATGTCCCTACCATACCTTGTTTTAGTCCCCTGCAGATTCTTTTATCTCCACTGCCACAAACACTGATGCTGTGAATGTCTTTATTTTATATCAGGGAAAAGAATCGTTATTCTGCAAAACGTTACCTTATTCTTTGTGAAATTGTAAAGTATTGTAAACTTTTTTCAGCCCATGTAAAACCTAAAGGGGTCAATTTTTTATAAAGAGAAATGAGAGAAAAGAGCATTTGAAAAAGAAAATTGAGGCCTCTTCTTATTAGAACATATGAGTGGAAATTGGTGAAAGTGAAAAGCAGTTGGAGAACAGGGGTTTATTACTGGATATCTACTACAGAATGAGTTTGAGTGAATGACAGAGTTTTAGCAAATGGGACACAGTGGAATTATGGCTGAAGGAGAAGGGGACAAGAGTTGAAAAGGAGAGAAGATAAGAGCAACTTAAAGTGGATATATAGGTCATCTACAGGATTCACAGCAAATATCTGTGGAACTCTGAGACATCTTTGCCCGTATTTGGACTATTTCTCTTTCCCCCACAGTGTTGCAGAATTACAAAATTGTGCCAAGTAATTCAGACCATCAAAGATGTCTTATTGAGAGTTGCCATAAGTGCTGCAACTACAAACTATCCTGCACATTTTTGAGATACTGGATGGACTGCCTGCACTTACTGATCACAATGTGATTTACTTCAGTACAAGCCCAGTTCAAAATGTTTGTCTGGGTTGCATATTAAAAACAAATGTTTTACATAAAGCCTTGAGTCTGTGCTACCTTAATAAAAGCATTAACAGAAACCAGCCGAAATATTCAAACTGAAAACTGATCAAACAACCCTGCATAAAAAATTAATTTGTTGCACAGATGAAATTTATTACAAATTTTGACATGAAAACCACCACGTGTATAACTGACACTAGAGTACAGTGTGAAACATTTGTTTCTTTGTGAAATATCTGATCTGAAATGGTAAATACTGTATGTGCAATGTGATTCACACATAAGTTCACTTGAATTTTTTATGACTTTTTTAATGGAAAGTAACCACCTAAAAAGTATCGAAACCACACAGTGCAAACATGAGCCGAAGAAGGTTCAGATTTTTAGAAAGCCGGTTTCTCCATGCTATGATGAATAATAACTGACGGCACTCGTGGAAGATAAGTGCTCCCTACAAACTTTAATATTAGCCTTACTCTTTTATGTATTTAATTAGGTTGTTTTTTTTCTGGGAAATTATTGCAGCCATCAAATGGCATTTATCATACATCTTTCTCAGCTCAGTAAGTGTCCTTGGTGGATGTTTTAATTGAGGTGGTGCATTTTGAACCCTGCTTTGGACATGTCGCTCTCTGAAGAGAAGTTTATATGGCAGTCGACTGGAAATAATTCTGCAGAAGTGGTCAAACCATCGTAGTCAGCGCTTTTGGATTTGCTCTTCGACTGAATGCTGATTATTTTGTCCAGATTGTCTTGCTTCGATGACGATCACGAGAAGAGACACCCAAGATCTGTCTAAAACATCGAAAGACCTCAAGCTTTTGACATGCCTTAATGTAGTAACTTACTATTAAAAGAAATTGTCAAGATTCAGAAATTAACACTCAAAAGATAAGAGAAACTCAGAGCCTTCTCGACTTTTCCATGTAGAACTAGAAAAAAGTACAACTGGAATTCAATGGAACAGTAACACATTTATCAAAAATGAAAAACAGTGATAAATAATGTTTTTAATATGCAAATTAGTCTACCAATTTCTTTATAACTCAAACTCCGACACTTTCCCTTTTATCCATTGCCTCTGTTGTTAAAATGCTAACCTGATCTATTTTTGCTCAACTATATTGCTGAAAAGGGTGTCCCTTTACTATCAAAGCCCTTTGGGTGTACTTGGAATGAGAGAATGAGCTGGTACAGTTGGAGACAACACTTTGTAGTCCAAAATAAATAGATTTCCATCAGCACCAGAAAGTAAAGTCTCAGTGCTTTGTAACTATCTTTCACTAACATTGAGGAGAGGAATGGGCACAATGCCAAAATGAAATAAGCAAGAGCACACATTGACATAGGATGAGAAAAGGTGAACACTCAGCTCATGTACACATCAATCCATGCCTTAATAAAATTAGAAAACCCCTGCAGTGTCATCCTGCAGTTTATCCTGCACTTACAATGCAGGATAAACAGAAGACAATGCTGGGCTGAGGATTAGTCACATTTCAATGTAATTAAGTGGAAACACAGCCCCCAGGTTTAAAGGAGATCTTTGTGAGAGTATCCATGTGCTTTAAAGATGTGATGCTTATTAGCATTGGATTACAGTCGAGTCAGTAATCCTCTCAGTTTCATGGACACAATTAGTCATCTTTTCTTTATCATCAGTACAAAATGCATGAAACATGCCAATAATTTCTTTTTCCAATCTTCTACAAACTCCCAGCTTTCCTCTGCAGGGTGAACAGCAGGGACTCAAGCTAGGGTCATAAAACCCTAAAAGGTTAACTCTTTGTAAATGGTCTGCACTTATATAGCGCTTTTCTACCTTTTGGCAATCAAAGCACTTTACACTGCTTCTTATTCACCCATTCACACACACACAGATGGGGGAGCTGCTATGCAGCTGGCCAACACTCACCGGGAGCAACTAAGTTGGGGTTCAGTGTTTCAATGACATTTTGACAGCCGGGGATTGAACCAACAACTGTATGATTGGTAGACAACCGCTCTACCTTCCTGCGCCACAGTCGCCCCACTCCATTTTGGAGTTCACATGTGACACGCTGTGGAGTTGGCATGAGAAAGAGGCCCTAAACAGTATCGTTTCACACATGTAATACAGCGGGACATTGTCTGAGTTAGAAGCATTCCTACTAGAGCGTTTATTTTAGTGAGGGGACAGTGTGTACAGGAGGTACATGATATAAACATGATCTCTTGGTAAAGTCTGGAGAAGATCAGGGTGTGTGTGTGAAGCTTAAAATCAAGAATAAAACATAATAAACATGTAAAGCATATAGAAAACATAAAATAACGCAGCAATAAAGAAAGTAATGATCACTTTTAAGATGTTTTTCTGAACAGAAAAGTCTTTAACTGTTTTTTGAAACTGTCCACAGTCTGTGGTCCCCTCAGGTTCTCAGGCAGAGCGTTCCAGAGCCATGGAGCAGCTGCTGAGAAGGCTCGGTCCCCCATTTTGTGAAGTTTGGATCTGGGAGGGTAGAGGCGATAAGTGTTGGTGGAACGAAAGTGTCTAGTTGTAGTTTACAATGTGAGGAATTCCTTAAGATACTGTGGGGCATTTCCATGGATGCACTGGTGGGTAAGTAGACAAATTTTGTAATCAATGCGAAGGTGGATAGGAAGTGTTTGGGGAACAGGAGTGATGTGTTCGTATTTCCGCACCCTCATAAGGGTGTTTTGGTGGCGCTGTTTTGAAAATATTGGAGCTTTTGAAGGCTCCTGCCGGAGATTCCAATGAGAAGTGCATTGCAGTAGTCCAGCATGGAGGAGACAAAAGCGTGGACCAGCCTTTCAGCGTCACAAAGCGAGAGGGAGAAGCGGAGTTTGGCTATGTTCCTGAGATGAAAAATTGCAATTTTACAGAGGTGTTGGACATGTGTTTCGAATGACAGGTGGGGGTCAAACTTGACCCCCAGGTTGTTAACAGAGTTGGAGAGGGTAATGGTGTGGCCAGAAAAGGAGATACAATTAATGGGTGAGGAATGAAGCTGATAGGTGGGGCCAACTAGAAGGGCTTCAGTTTTGTTGCTATTCAGCTGAAGGAAGTTCTATCATCCACGCTTTAATGTCCTCTAGGCAGCAGGTGAGAGTTAACAGAAGTGACGGTGGGGTCGGGCTCAGTCTCACCTAGACCTGAGTATCATCAGCGTAGCAGTGGAAGGAGACTCCATGCTTGCCAATTACGTGGCCCAGTGGGAGCATATAGATTTTGAAAAGGGTTGGCCCAAGAACCGACCCCTGTGGCACCCCACAGGTGACCGAGTGTGACTGAGATTTGGCGTCCCCTAGGGCCACATACTCAGCTCTATTTGTGAGATAGGAACCAAACCACCCCAAAGCAGTACCAGAAAATCCAAAGGTATGCTGCAGGCGATGGAGGAGAATTTTGTGGTCAACTGTATCAAAAGCGGCAGTGAGATCCATAAGAATGAGAAGAGATGGGAAGCCCTGGTCAGCAGCCATTAGGAGGTCCTTAGTGACCCTGACCAGGGCTGTCTCTGTGCTGTGGGAGGGGCGGAAGCCGGGTTGAAATTTTTAGAACAGATTGTGTCTTTTGAGGTGATCCTGGAGCTGGGCCAGACAGTTTTTTTCCAAAACCTTTGATAGGAATGGAAGATTGGAGATCGGATGATGGTTTACCATGACTTCAGGATCCAGGGAGGGTTTTTTTTAAATGTGGTGTAATTATTGCAGTTTTCAGTGATGTTGGCTTATATTTGAGATATTATCTTTTAGTAAGGGGGGATAGGGGGATAGGGTCCAGGGTGCACGTTGAGGGTTTCATCCTCTGTATGATAACTTCACCTTCTTTTACATTAGTAGCTGAAAACTTTGACAAACAGCCTTCTGGCCTTGAAGTGGGGAGGTCTGGGGGTTGGGGTTTTAGGACAGACAGTGAGGAGCGGATTGTTTTAACCTCAGTGGTGAAATATGCAATGAAACTGTTGCACTGCTCCTCTGTGTGGTTGCTCCCAGTGTGGGTTTGAGGTTTGAGTAGATAATTTATTATGGAACGATCCGGTTCAGATTCGTGATTCCTGAACTGGATATGAAGCTGTGGGTTAGAAGACAGTGTATAAGGGAAGTCCATTGAAATTATTTTGTGGTCCGAGACACCCAGGTCGTATACTTGGAGATTAGAAATGGGGATAGAGTCAGTAATGACCAAGTCGAGGATGTGGCCCTTACTATGGGTGGGGACTTTCTGCTTTCAGGTTTAAGCACTCCAGCAGTTCTAAGAACTCAGCAGCAGAATGGTTAGGTGTGTCCACACGGATGTTCAGTTCTCCAAGTATCAACACGTTAGGTGATGATGTACAGAAAATTGAGAGAAGTTCATACATTTCTGTGATGAAACCCGAGTGTTGCTTTGGTGGCCGGCAAATAAGATATAGAGATTAGATGTTTACATTTAATTGCCAGACATTCAAAGGTAGACAGATTGGAAGAGGGAGGGGTGACAGTTTCAGATCTTCACAGTGGATTATGACTAGGCCCCCACCGCAGCCAGTGGTGTGGGCTTTTTCAACGTAGGTATATCCGGGCGGGAGAGTGACCCCACAGGCGTAGATTATGTTGTTGTATAGATAGTGTGTTAATAAATACCACAGTGTGGTGGACTATATTGAAGACAATCTAACACACAAGACAGATGACGGGATGTGACTAACAGAACAGACACCGAGATGTGACATACATGTTAAAGGACACTAGTACAGTCACGGCAAAAAATATTGACACCCTTGCAATTCTGTCAGAAAATGCAACCCTTCTTCCAGAAATTTGTTCCAAATATAAATGGTTTTCACATGCTTATTTCATTTGTTTGCACTGGAACAACACAAAAAAACCTAGAAAAAAGTAAATTTTGATAAAAATTCACACTGAACTCAAAAATGGACTGGAAAAAATTATTGGCACCCTTAAATTAATATTTTGTAGCACCCCATTTGCAAAAAATAACTAAAATCAGTTGACTCCTGTAACTGTGAATGAGTTTCTTACACCTCTCTACTGGAATTTTGGACCACTCTTCATTTGCAAACTGCTCCAGGTCATTAAGATTTGAAGGATGCCTTCTCCTAACTGCTGTTTTGAGATCTCATATCTGGACTCATTGCTGGCCATTTCAGAATTCTTCAGCGCTTTGTTTGTAACCATTTCTGAGTGCTTTTTGAAGTGTGTTTTGGGTCATGTCCTGCTGGAAGACCCATGACCTCTGGTGGAGATGCAGCTTTCTGACACTGGCCACTATGTTGCACCACAAAATTCTTAATTATAATCATCAGTAATCGTAATCAGATTTCATGATACTGTTCACACAGTTAAGGCATCCAGTGCCAAAAGCAGAAAAGCAACCCCTAAACATATTTGAACCTTCATCATGTGTGACTGTAAGGACTGTGTTATTTTCTTTGAAGGCATCATTTCTTTTTCTGTGAACAGTGTCATGATGTCCTTGAGAAAAAAGTAGAGCTTTTTAGTAATCTGTCCACAGCACTTTCTCCCAGAAGGATTGTGGTTTTGTCACATAAGTTTTGGCTGATTAACTCCAGTCTTGCTTTTTTATGCCTTTGTGTCAGCAGTGGTGTCCTCCTGGGTCTCCTACCATAGCGTCCCTTTTCATTTAGATGGAGACTGATAGTGCGAGCTGACACGACACTGTAGAGAACCAAAAGAATGACAATCCAGAGTTGAGCCTAGGATGCAGGAGATCCAGTCCTACTCACATCTCTGCAGTATCCTTACTACCATCACCCCCCCCACAACTCCCACGTACCTATAGAGACTGTTCCCCGACCAACTAAATTACATAAACCAAAAATGACCACAAGAGGAGTTAATCATAATAACCTAATAAAAGTTAATACTACTCCTCTTACAGAACAAAACCCCAAAACTATTAAATGTGGATTATTGGAGTAGCAGCAATCTTCCATTCTAGCTTACCAATAAAACCTAGACCTAAATATAGTTATAACTCATTTGAGAGCCTTACTCTTAGCCTTTCACACCCAAACTGGAAAACTCAAAAACCACTATTATTTGTTATTGTGTACCATCTTCCAGTCCTTTATTCAGTTTTTGATTGAATTTTCAGATTTTCTATCTGATTTAGTGCTTAGTACATTATTAGATTCAATTGGTTTTTCCGAAAATATAAATAAACCCACTCACTGTTTTAGTCGCACTCTAGACCTCGTCCTGACATATGGCATTGAAACTGATAATTCATAATTCTCTTCTGTCTGACCATTTTCTAATAATATTTGAATTTACAATAACGGACTATACAGCAGTTAGGGAAAAACTCCACTATAGCAGATACTTAAGTAAAAAAGCTGTAAACAAATTTAAAGAAATTATTCTTTTATCATTTGCTTCACCATATGTTAATACAATGGAAAGTAGCCACCTTAATGTTACTCCTGCACAAGTTGATTATCTTATTTAAAATTCTGCAGCCTCACTATGTTTAATAGTTGATAACCAGTAGAGGCGATCTCCATTGTATAGTTTGCACACACGCAACTTAAAACAGGCCACACAGAAGTTAGAAAGAAAGTAGCGTTCCAGAAATTTAGAAGAATCTCATTTAGCCTGGAAAAACAGTTTAAAAATTTACAAAAAAGCTCTCTGTGATGCCAGAATTAATAGAAGAAAACAAGAACAACCCCTGTTTTCTGGTTAGCACTGTAGCCAGGCTGACTAAGAGCCATAGCCTAGTATTCCCTTGACTCTAAGCAGCAATGACTTCATGACTTTCTTGATGAATAAAATTGTAGCTATTAGAGAAAGAATTCACCAGATCCTCCCCCCAAATATTACAGATAGATCTTCATGTACAACAGTGCTAGAATCATCAACAAGGCCCCAATCCCTGTTAGACTGCTTTTTACCCATAGATCTCGCTGAGCTAACTTCAGTTATTATCTCATCTAAACCAACAACCTGTCTGCTAGACCCTATTCCAAATAAACTGCTCAAAGAAGCTTTACCCTTAATAGATACATTTGTATTAGATATCATCCTTCTATCTTTAGAAACAGGTTATGTACCACAGGCCTATAAGGTAGCTCTAATTAAACCAATACTTAGCCTTGTTTTAGCCTTGACCACCTGGGTCAAGGCTAAAACACCTTGACCCAGGTGTTTTAGCCAATTACAGACCAATATCTTCCCTTTATTTTTAAAATCCTTAAAGTAGTCGCAAAACAATTATGTGACCACCTTTACAGGAATAATGAAGATTTTCAATTCAATTTCAATTCAACTTTATTTATATAGCGCCAATTCACAACAAAGTCATCTCAGGGCACTTTACAGAATAAAGTCAAGATTATAAAGATATATAAAGAGAACCCAACAATTCCCCCTGGAGCAAGCCATAGGCAACAGTGGAGAGGAAAAACTCCCTTTAACGGAAGAAACCTCCAGCAGAACCAGGCTCAGGGTGGACGGCCATCTGCCTCGACCGGTTGGGGTGAGTGGAAAGGGAGAGAGAAAGAACAGAGCAACAAAAGCAACAACAAAACATCGGGCAGATTGGTAGGACCAGTAGCTGCACGCTGGAAGACACACAGCTTCAAAGCCGGGGGACACCTGCAGAAAGGGACAGAGAGAGGGGGACAGAGGAGGACAAAGACAACTACGGGAGAGAACACACAGAGTTAATGACATACAGTGGTGACAATTGCGGGGTGAGAGGAGAGGAGAGATGGTCAAGAGGAGGAAAGGAGCTCAGTGCATTGGGGGGTGGATCCCCCAGCAGTCTAAGCCTATGGCAGAATAACTATAACTAACTATATGCTTTATTAAAAAGGAAGGTTTTAAGCCTAGACTTAAAAGTAGAGAGGGTGTCTGCTTCCCGAATCTGAACTGGGAGCTGGTTCCACAAGAGAGGAGCTTGATAGCTAAAGGCTTTACCTCCCATTCTACTTTTGGAAATTCTGGGAACCACAAGTAGGCCTGCATTCTGAGAGCGAAGTGGTCTACTGGGATGATATGGTGCTATGAGATCTTCTATATATGATGGAGCCTGACCATTCAGAGCTTTATATGTAAGAAGCAGGGTTTTAAATTCTATTCTAAATTTAATAGGAAGCCAATGGAGAGAAGCTAGTGAAGGTGAAATATGATCTCTCTTGCTAGTTCCAGTCAGCACTCTTGCTGCAGCATTTTGGATTAATTGCAGGCTCTTTAGGGAGTTACTGGGGCATCCTGAAAGTAGGGAATTACAGTAGTCCAACCTAGAAGTAACAAATGCATGGACCAGTTTTTCGGCATCACTTTGAGACAGTATGCTCCTAATTTTGGCAATGTTCCGTAGGTGGAAGAAGGCTGTTCTAGAGATTTGTTTTATATGTGACTTAAAGGACAGATCCTGATCAAAAATAACTCCAAGGTTCCTTGCAGTAGTACTGGAGGCCAGACTTATGCCATCTAGGGTAACAATATGGTTGGACATCATATCTCTGAGATTTTGGGCCCAAATATTATGACTTCAGTTTTGTCTGAGTTTAAAAGTAAAAAATTGTGGGACATCCAGGCCTTTATGTCTTGTAGGCATGCTTGAAGCTTTATTAACTGATTATTTTCATCTGGTTCCATAGATAAATATAGCTGGGTATCATCAGCATAGCAGTGGAAATTTATGGAGTGTTTTCTAATAATGTTGCCTAAAGGAGACATATATAAAGTAAAAGTATTGGTCCTAACACAGAGCCTTGTGGAACTCCATAGCTAACCTTTGTGTGCATGGAGGATTCATCATTAACATGAACAAATTGAAATCTATCAGACAGATAAGATTTAAACCAACCTAGTGCAGTTCCTGTAATTCCAATTTCATGTTCCAGTCTCTGTAATAAAATGTTATGATCAATGGTATCAAATGCGGCACTAAGATCTAACAGAACAAGTATAGAGATGAGTCCATTATCTGAGGCCATGAGAAGATCGTTGGTGACTTTTACCAGTGCTGTTTCTGTACTATGATGAACTCTAAATCCTGACTGAAACTCTTCATACAAATTATTCCTATGAAGGTGATCACATAATTGTTTTGCGACTACTTTTTCAATTATTTTAGAAATAAAGGGGAGATTAGATATTGGTCTGTAATTGGCTAAAACACCTGGGTCAAGACAGGGTTTTTTAAGTAATGGTTTAATTACAGCTACCTTATAGGCCTGTGGTACATAGCCTGTTTCTAAAGATAGATTGATGATATCTAATATGAACGTATCTATTAAGGGTAAAGCTTCCTTGAGCAGCTTAGTTGGAATAGGGTCTAGCAGATAGGTTGTTGGTTTAGATGAGGTAATAATTGAAGTTAGCTCAGAGAGATCTATGGGTAAAAAGCAGTCTAACAGGGAGTGGGGCCTTATCCATGTTTCTAGCACTGCTGTACATGAAGATCTATCTGTAATATTTGGGGGGAGGATCTGGTGAATACTTTCTCTAATAGCTACAATTTTATTCATAAAGAAGGTCATGAAGTCATTGCTGCTCAAAGTTAAGGGAAAACTAGGCTCAATAGAACTATGGCTCTTAGTCAGCCTGGCTACAGTGCTGAACAGAAACCGGGGGTTGTTCTTGTTTTCTTCTATTAATGATGAATAATATGCTGTTCTGGCATCACTGAGAGCTTTTTTGTACGTTTTTAAACTATTTTTCCAGGCTAAATGAGATTCTTCTAACTTTCTGGAACGCCACTTCCTTTCTAACTTTCGTGTTTCCTGTTTTAAGTTGCGTTTTTGTGAACTATACCATGGAGATCGCCTCTGCTGATTTACTGCCTTCTTTTTTAGAGGGGCAACACTATCGAGTATTGTACGTAGTGAGGCTGCAGAATTGTCAACAAGATAATCTACTTGTGCAGGAGTAACATTAAGGAGACTACTTCCCATTGTATTAACATATGGTGAAGCAAATGATGGAGAAATAATTTCTTTAAATTTGTTGACAGCTTTTTCACTTAAGCATCTGCTATAGTGGAATTTTCCCCTAACTGCTATATAGTCCGTTATTGTAAATTCAAATGTTATTAAAAAATGGTCAGACAGAAGAGAGTTGTGAGGAAATATTGTTAAATTATCCGTTTCAATTCCATACGTAAGGACAAGGTCTAACGTGTGACTAAAACAGTGAGTGGGTTTATTTACATTTTGGGAAAAACCAATTGAATCTAATAATGAATTAAACGCAGTGCTCAGACAGTTACTGTCAGCATCTACATGAATGTTAAAGTCACCCACTATAATGACTTTATCTGTACTAAGCACTAAATCAGCTAGAAAATCAGAAAATTCAATCAAAAACTCTGAGTAAGGGACTGGAGGACGGTACACAATAACAAATAATAGTGGTTTTTGAGTTTTCCAGTTTGGGTGTGAAAGGCTAAGAGTAAGGCTTTCAAATGAGTTATAGCTATGTTTAGGTCTAGGGTTTATTGATAAGCTACAATGGAAGATTGCTGCAACTCCTCCACCTCGGCCTGTGCTTCTAGGAACATGATAATTAATATGACTTGGGGGGGTTGACTCATTTAGACTGACATATTCTTCCTGCTGCAACCAAGTTTCAGTGAGACAAAATAAATCGAATTGATGATCGCTTATTAAGTCATTTACTAACAGAGATTTAGAAGAGAGAGATCTGATATTTAATAATCCACATTTAATAGTTTTGGGGTTTTGTTCTGTAAGAGGAGTAGTCTTAACTTTTATTAGGTTATTATGATTAACTCCTCTTGTTGTCATATTTACTTTATGTAATTTAGGTCGGGGAACAGACAGTCAGGGTTTAGAGTTCACCATGGTACAGAAACAGCACTGGTAAAAGTCACCAACGACCTTCTCATGGCATCAGATAATGGGCTCGTCTCTATACTTGTTCTGTTAGATCTTAGTGCTGCATTCAATACCATTGATCACAACATTTTAGACTGGAACATGAAATTGGGATGAAAGTAACTTCACTAGGTTGGTTTAAATTTTATCTATCTGATAGACTTCAGTTTGTTCATGTTAATGATGAATCCTCCATGCACACAAAGGTTAGCTATGGAGTTCCACAAGGCTCTGTGTTAGGACCAATACTTTTTACTTTATATATGTCTCCTTTAGCCAACATTATTAGAAAACACTCCATAAATTTCCATTGCTATGCTGAGGATACCCAGCTATATCTATCTATTGAACCAGATGAAAAAAAATAGTTAATTAAGCTTCAAGCCTACAAGACATAAAGGCCTGGATGTCCCACAACTTTTTACTTCTAAACTCAGGCAAAACTGAAGTCATGTTGTTTGGGCTCAAAAATCTCCGAAATATGATGTCCAACCATATCGTTACTCTAGATGGCATAAGTCTGGCCTCCAGTACTACTGCAAGCACCCTTGGAGTTATTTTTGACCAGGATTTGTCCTTTACCTCGCATATAAAACAAATCTCTAGAACAGCCTTCTTCCACCTACGGAACATTGCCAAAATTAGGAGCATCCTGTCTCAAAGTCAAAAAACTAGTCCATGCTTTTGTTACTTCCAGGTTGGACTACTGTAATTCCCCACTTTCAGGATGCCCCAGTAACTCCCTAAAGAACCTGCAATTAATCCAAAATGCTACAGCAAGAGTGCTGACTGGAATTGGCAAGTGATATCATATTTCACCTTCACTAGCTTCTCTCCATTGGCTTAAAATTTAGAATAGAATTTAAAACCCTGGTCCTTACATATAAAGCTCTGAACGGTCAGGCTCCATCATATATAGAAGACCTCATAGCACCATATCATCCCAGTAGACCACTTCGATCTCAGAATGCAGGCCTCCTTGTGGTTCCTAGAATTTCCAATGGTAGAATGGGAGGCAGAGCCTTTAGTTATCAAGCTCCTCTCCTGTGGAACCAGCTCCCAGTTCTGATTCGGGAAACAGACAAAACCTTCCTGTTTGATAAAGCTTATACTTACAGTAGTTATAGTTATGCTGCTATAGGCTTGGACTGCTGGGGGACCCCCCTCCTCTTGTCTCTCTCTCCTCTCTTCTCACCCCACAATTGTCACTACTGTATGATATTAACTCTGTGTGTTTTCTCCCGTAGTTGTCTTTCTCCTTCTCTGTCTCCCTCTCTCTGTCCCTCTCTGCAGGTGTCCCCGGGCTTTGAAGCTGTGTCTTTTCTAGTGTGCAGCTACTGGTCCTACCAACCTGCCGGTTGTTGTTGCTTTTGTTGCTCTTTTTCTTTTCTCTCTTCACTTTCCACTCACCCAAACCGGTCAAGGTAGATGGCTGACCACCCTCTGCTGGAAGTTTCTTCCGTTAAAGGGAGTTTTTCCTGTCCACTGTTGCCTATGGTTTGCTCAAGGTGGAATTGTTGGGTTCTCTCTATACACCTTTATAGTCCTGACTTCATTCTGTAAAGTGTTTTGACATGACTTTGTTGTGAATTGGCACTATATAAATAAAGTTGAAATGAATTGAATTGAACTGTTGTGCCCTGTGCAGATCCACTTGAATTTGTTTAGAAGTTAATCAGGGTTCTTTATCCACCATTTGAACAATCCTTCGTTGTAATCTTCCAACCACATGCAAGGAAGTTAGCTACAGTGCCATGGGCTGTAAACCACTTGATGATATTGCGCACAGTGGACACAGGAACATTAAGATCTCTGGATTTGAGACAAAATTGTGGAAAAACTTGGACAATCTCAAGGCTACCCACACCTTTTACTTGCCACGTGTGTATAAATACAAATTACAGGAATATCACATGCTTTAAAAGCAATTATTATTTATTTCAATTTTGACAAGGTGCCAATAGTTTTTTCAGTCCATTTTTGAGTTCTGTATGCATTTTTAACAAGTTTGACTTTTCTTCTCTGTTTATTTGTGTTGTTCCAGTGCGATATTTTTGGGGATGACTGTAGCTCTATAAATGGTAAATGGTCTGCATTTATATTGTGCCTTTCTACCTATTTGCATTCAAAGTGCATTCACATGCATGGAGTCATGCACACTGATATGGGAGCTGCTATGCAGCTGGCCCTGAGCAACTAAGTTGGGGTTCAGTGTCTTGCTCAAGGACACTTCGACATGTGACCGAAGGAGCTGGGGATAGAACCAACAACTGCAAGATTGGTGGACAACCGTTCTACCTTCCTGTACCACATTCGCCCCATATAAGGTCCTGGAGGATGATATAGTGCATACACTCACTGGCCATTTTATTATGTACACCTGTACAATCTAATGCAATCCAAAACAGCAGCTCTGCCATGAATCCTACTGTTAAAATGTATAATTAGTCAATTTTTAAGTCAAAACTGTCAGAATGGTGACATTTCTACTCTCTTTATATTATTAGGTCAAAGTGGGTGGCTGAGACATACTGGAGTGCATTATGACAAGAGGTGGTTCTAATATTTATTGTTCTAATGTATCATTAATTTTAAATACGGTGGTCAAGATACTGTACCAAGACATTGAGAATGTGTTGAAGTTAAGTAGTTACATGGTTCTCCTTTTAAAGTTGTATTTATAATTATTTATTATTATTACAACCTTGCAGTTGTTGGTTTAATCCCTGGCTCCTCTGGTCACATGTCTTGTGTCCTTGAGCAAAAAACTGAACCCTGACTTAGTTGCTCCCAGTGAGTGTTGGCCAGCTGCATAGCAGCTCCCTCATCAGTGTGTGAGTTTATGATTATGAGTGTCAATTGGTATAAAAGGGCTATATAAGTGCAGACCATTTACCATTAACCAACCCTTTAAAGGTGGATTATGAGACATGGTGGTTCTAATGTTTTGGCCACCCTATTTAAAATAAATGAGTAAATGGTCTCTGCCTGGATGAGAGAGAGACATCTTTAGCTCAACCTCTCCAAGACCGAAGTCCTTGTCTTCCCATCCAGACCTTCAACGCAACACAGCAACATCAGCATCAACATTGGAGCTACAGTGATTGTCCTCACTAAGTGGACCAGAAATCTGGGTGTCGTCATCAACGACCACTGAGCTTTAAGGACCACATCTCCTCATTCTCTAGGGGCATGGAGATTTGTCCTCTACAACATCAGAAAGATCAGACCCTAACTAACGGAATATACAACCCAACTCATTGTACAGGCGCTGGTCATATCTCATCTTGATTACTGCAACGGTTTGTTACCAGTATCCACAATCAAACTCTTGCAGATGATCCAATACGCACCAGCTCGCCTCATTTTTAATCAGCCAAAAAGGACCCATGTCACACCACTCTTCAGATCTCTACACTGGCTTCCTATAGCTGCTTGCATCATGTTCAAAGCTCTGTCTCTTGCTTACAGGGTGATCACTTCAACAGCTCCTGCTGACCTCAACTTACTCATTCAAGTCTACAATCCTTCCCGTCCGCTGCAGTCTGCCAACGAACGATGTCTGGTGGTCTCAGCACCGCACAGAAGACACAGAGCAAAACTTTTCAGCGCAATGATCCCACGATGCTGGAACGAGCTACCAAACTCTGCACGCTCAGCAAACTCACTCCCAATATTAAAAAAACTGCTGAAAACAGAACTCTTCCGCATCTTCCTATGCACTTAAATCTATAAAAAAACAAACAAACAAAAAACTTCTTTTCTGCTCTTTCTCGCACTTGCATCTCGTGAAATGTGAACACTTTTCTGATAGGACTTTGCTTTGATGTTTTCTCCTTGACTTAGATTCTTGCTTGCCTTTGACCTCACTTGTAAGTCACTTTGGATAAAAGTGTCTGCTAAATGACTAAATGACAAAAAAAAAGACTAAATGTAAAAACGTGAAGGTGTAGAATCCAGCATTAATCTGTTATCTCTATTATAATCACTTATAATAACTGTTATTAAAATGTGTGAAATCAGACTTGACAGAAGGGTTTAAAAAAAAAATTTGGATGTATTAGTTGTGTTGTTTGAGGAAACAATTGTGTTGTGTTTGAGTTTCATGTTTTAATGTTTCGTTATTATAAGAAAACTTATATAAGCAATAATAATAACTATAAGCAAACATTTTTATTTTTTATCATTTCCCCAGTTCTGTTCTTTCTCGCTCCTTTTCTCTCACTCTCTCTTCCTATGGTAACTGCCCATCTTACCTGGGAGTATTATCTGCCACTCCTACTCACTCACTTCAAATTCCATAGTTTTCATTGTTTATAGATTCCTCGCTATTACCTGGTCCAACCTGTTTTCACCAGTTATGTTAATTGATTATTTTTTTTGCTGTATTTAACTCCTGTTCACCTTTCAGTCCCCGCTGGTCCTTCTTGGTTCTTTTAGCTGTTGCCACAGTAACATTAGCTTGCCTTTTCTTTCTCTGATCGTTCTATTCTCCGTCTGTCATCTTTTGTCTGTTTCTTCTACTCACCTCATCTCAGCTAAACTCCAGCTCTCCACCAGCCGCACATCTTCTCAGCTCTGCTCCCTCACTATCTTCTGCCCCAGTTGGTCATCTTCTGGAATCCGTTATCAGGTTTTGTTCACTTCCTCAGTTGGCCCCTGTTCCCCAGTCCCCACTTAGTTATTATACCTTCTCTGACCCCATGGTCATTGTAGCTCCTCTAACTTCATCCACTTAGCATTTACCTTTTTAATTTATTTATAGTTTGCTTCTATGTGCCCCCTGTTATCTCTACCTCAACAGTTTTAGTTGGAGTTATTGTTCCTCCCCATTCCTCATCCAAATTTATCTTATTCTTTTCTTTTCTTTTGGTCATTGAGTTGTTTTTGCCAGCCACTAGCTGTAAATTTTGGTTAATAAGGGTCTTTTGATTTTTCTTTGATTCCAGTTTAGTGGATCGTGCCACCTCCCCTTGTCATTATGCAGTTCCACATTTAGATCAATACTACTTTAAGGTTCTTTGTCGCACGCAAAAAAAAATCCACCCTCTCAACTCAGGCTCATGCCCCTTTAAGAACTTGTTCACTTGGGTCAAGAATTCCAAATCTTCAAAATATGTTTTAAAATTGTGACTTCAGAGTGTTTTCCCGACATTTTATCGAGGGGTTTTTAAATCATGCACACTCTCTGTCTACCTGGTCTCAGGTCATGCCTACAGACACATTGTTCTAGCAGAACAACTTTAATTCAATCTATGAAGAATGGATTTGGAGAGTAATGGATTGAGAACACGTACCTTGCACATAGAGACCCCTCCTGATTCTCTGAACCTTTTGACTATATTATATATTGTAAATGGTGGGATCTTCAAAGTCTACCCAATTTTATGTTGAGGAACTAGTTTGTTTTTAGATGCAATTTGTCACAGATGGTATTTTCTTGTTTAACAGTTTTTCTCTTTGGCTTGGAAAATGTCTGTCCACTCAAAATCACACTTTCAAGACCCTGCTAAAGATAAATCCTGCTGCACTTTGTACCTGGCCTTTTTTTTTTTCAAATGGCCTGTTGAAATACTGTAAAGAGATTTTGTATGAAAGTTACTTCATTCATTGTTGTGTGCAGTTTTTTCTGTGCCTATAAATGTACAGCAAGACTTTAGATTAGATTATTTGAATAAATCAAAATCAGAACCTATTCTAACTGTACTGCATTAGATTTAATTATATTTTCCATATTTAAAAACAGAACAAAATACAGTTTTTCTGTCAATTCTGATGACATTTTGTGTAATTAATGTAAACAATTTTTTTAAATTAAGTATTTTGTTTTTAGCATCTAAGGTAACTTGTGGGGCTACTGTGGCACATGAAGGTAGAGCAGTTGTCCAATCACGCAGTTGTTGGTTCAATCCCCGGCTCCTCTGGTCACAAGTGTCCTTGAGCAAGACACTGAACCCCAACTTGGTTGCTCCCGGTGAGTGTTGGCAAGCTGCATAGCAGCTCCCCCATCGGTGTATGAGTTTGTGTGATTGTGAGTGAGAATGGGTCAATAAGAAGCAGTGTAAGGTGCTTTGAGTGCCAATTGGTAGAAAAGTGCTATATAAGTGCAAAACATTTAACTTATGAAAAGTCTATATTTACTTTACTGTCTGATTCCTCGGATACTAAGTATAGAGCTGATTTTAAAACACTTTTAAAGGTAATCTGTTATTGACTGAAGTATCGCAAATAAAATTGCTTTAGACTACAATAATCCTATTCTAATTTGTTGATTTAGAGATAAAAAGTCATGTTACATTTATAATCTGACCTTAATTTCCCCACTAATTAAGCAATCTGTGAGTCTTTGGGTCATCCTGAACTGTTTCACTACAACTGCATCTGGCCCCAAATGTAATGTCTCTTAAATCAATCACAACTTTTTAAGTTGGCATTTAATTTAGTGGAGCAGTAAGACACCTTTTTTGTTTTTTGTTTTTTTTGTCGTTTCGGCTTATCCCGTGAGTTCAGGGTCGCCACAGCGGTTCATTGTCCGCATGTTGATTTGGCCCAGTTTTTACGCCGGATGACTTTCCTGACTCAACGCTCCCTAATTTCTACCGGGCTTGGACCGGCACTGCACAGCTGGGGCTGGGATTGGGCTGTTACGGGTTCAGTTTCTTGCCCAGAGACACTTCGACATATACCTGGGACCAGGGATCAAACTGGTGGTCCGTGGACAACTGCCTTACCAACTGAGCTACAGCCGCCCCCTGGCAGTAAGACACCATATTTATTTATTTATTCATCTATTATGTTTTTCTATTTATCAATTGGTTTTTGTTTTATTTTTTTTCCTACAGTATTTTAATGGTACTTTTTGTATTTAGACTGCTCAAATAATTTTTATTTGAGTAGTTTATCTTGACATTAGAGTGTGATTGCTGAGAAATATTAGTGACTAAACTCAAAATTAAGTTCTTAACGTCTGGCTAAAAGTTACTAGATTTGTCACATCACTACAAAGTTGCTAAGTTGATAACAAACTGTCACATTGTGACTGTTCTAAAGTCACATTTTCAAAACGGTTAACACACAGGCTAAGACAGAAGCTCACACTAACAAAACAATAACAATTTTTTTTCCCTAAAAAACACAACTTGTGTGCAAAATTTTATACTCTTTTAGTCAGTCAGTACAAAATGAACAACATAATCCCAATCACTGCTCTGCATTTTTTTAAGATCAATTACTCAGTATGATACAACCTGTGTACTGTGTTCCTTCTCCAGTGAAAAAAATGAATTTTTTAATATTTTTTCATATTGTTTAAAAACTGAATACTGTAACTACTAAAGTAAAAAAGACAGAAAAATAAAAACAAACCAAATGAAAAAAATATCCCAAAAATCTAAATGTAAAATGAAAAATTCAAAATTTCACATTTAGTTCATACTGGTCTGGACTGGACTGGACTGGTCAGTAATTGAAAAATTTTGTGTATTTTCTTTGTAATTTTGTGTGCATCTGAAAACAGTTTAATGTTGGAAGGTGGCGCTAAGCCTCATCCTTTGTGAAGGTGTGTTTGAAGGGTTGAATGAGAAAAAAGTAAAGCGCTTTGGAAAAAAGAGCATTTACTATTCTATAGTAAATGTACTATACTGTTGTTTAAGAACACTTGACACTGACCAGAAGCTTGGGATTGAATCAACAAATGCTGGATTGGTGGACGACTACTCTACCTTCCTTGCGCCACAGTTGCCCCTTTAACTTAAGCGCTCTGCTTTATCTTTTCTGTCTCTCTACAGTTCTGCTGGCTGTGCTGACAACATGCGCCCAGACAGAGATGAAGAGGCTTGTTGGAGACAATGTCACATTGCCCTGCCACCATCAGTTCTGGGTGGGTGAGGACCCCACTCTGGACATTGAGTGGCTGCTTCTCAAGCCAACCAACAGACACAGAGTAGTAAGTGTCTCCTTATGTTATTGTAAATGAGAATTGGTTCTCAATTACTGTAACTCACCTAGTCAAACAAATAACATAAATAAATATATTAAATGTTTATTCAGAATTAAACACACTATGGGGTGAGTAGGAGGTAGAGCAGTCATCCACCAACCCCAGCTTAGTTGCTTCCAGTGAGTGTAGGTCAGCATAGCAGCTCCCCCATCAGTGTGTGTGATTGTGAGTGTGAATGAGAATGAAAATGAGAATGAGAAGAAGTGACAAACAAGGTAGCAGTGCTTTGGGTACCAGTAAGGTAGATAAGCACTATATAAGTGCAGACCATTACTATTTGACAACTAAGCTGATAAGTGTGTACAGTCTTACTCTCATCAACTGTCCCATAGATTTTGTTTTTATCTAACAACGAAGGTCAGTTTTTGCTCTATTAGAGATTTTTAATTAATGGAGTGTTTGTGTAAATCTTTCCCACAACCTAGAAAAGTAACTTAATATATCAATGTAAAATCTATGGAGCAAACAGGAGTGCACTGAAGGGGCTGGTGCTGCTAAGCATGTGCAGTGGGCTGCACAATCTGAAAGCAAACCAATAGGCCAGAGAACTTTTTTGGGTTTAACCATATGTGAGTCCAGAATCCAATTCTCACAATATGTTCTTGTGCAAAATACGTATTGCCAATGGGCAAATTAGAACACACTAAGATTTTTAAAAGGGGTTCCCTAAAAAATAGATATTTATATGACAAAAAAATATAACGAGACTGTATAAAGAGAATAATTTTCTAAACTTGAAAGCCTATAAACATTTTTTCTAGATTGCTGAAGAAAATACAATTATTAGAAATGACCTGGAGTTGAGCTCTTGTATAGACTGGCATCCTGTCTTGGGTGTACCGTGCCTCTCCCCAGTGACATCTGGGATTAGCTTCAGGTTTCACATTGTCTCACATGTGTCTTACCTTGTTTAACTTGTTTGTCTTATTACATATCCACCAAGTCATTTTGCTTTCCCCACCAGGTGATCACCTACTTTGCTGGACGTGTTTTTGACCCCAGTAAAGCAGAGCATGGCCGTGTAGCCTTTGCTGGAGATTACTTGAAAGGAGATGCCTCTCTGCTGATAAGTGACTTGTCTCTGACAGATTCAGGAGAGTACAGCTGCAAAGTCAAGACTGGTGCACAATACCACTGGAGCACGATCAGCCTCATAGTTCTAGGTAAGTTACAGGCAAAACTTAGGTTCAATAAAGACTCCAATAAAAACACACAGGAGGAAAGACTCATAAACTGTACAGCTGACATAACATAATATTCTGAGAGACCAGAGTGTGCGTTTGAAAGTTCACACCAGTGAGGCCCCCTCTCACATTCTTACTATGGCCTAGTAGAATGCACTCTCTGGACCTTTTTATTGGGTACACCTGTATGCAATCCAATACAGCAGCTCTGCCATGAATTCTACTTTTACAATGCTATAATTCCTCAGTTTCCAAGTAGAAACTGTCAAAAAGATGATAATTCTACTCTCTCTTAATTATAGAGATCATAGTGGGTGGTGGAGTCATACTTGAGTGCATTATAAGAAGAGGTGGAAGAAGAGGTCTAATGTTTTGGTCACTCTTTTTAAAATGAATGACTAAACTGTTATGTACCTATGGACTATGCGTAATATCTCTGCAATTATACTTAACCGCTTACTTTCATGAGAAAGACAATTTGGCTGGATAATTTTGACTAGGGAAAACTTAAATAATGATATCTGTAATTTGTAACACTTAAAAGATAATATTTTACTAGTTATATTACTAGTCTATATCTGAAATTTTTGACCAGTCAATGTGTCATTGTAGTTTCTAAATTTTAGTTTTGAAAAATGCAAATTCTGACTAGTATTTACTATTATACGTCAACTAGTCATAGTTCCTTTTTGGATATCTTAAGTGATACCATAGATGTCAATGTGTTATATTTATAGAATTCACATATCTACAATGTTTTTAATAACTGGTCAAAACTATAATTTAAGACATCTGCAATAATTAGTTAAAACTAGCCTATCAAATTATGGTCTAATAAAACACTGCACTGATGACAATAATGCAATAATTTGCCACATAAAAATCTTTGCTGTTATGGTTGCCACAGAGCGGTTAACTTTTTTTCACAAGCACTTTAAATGTTTAAAGGAATTATTCAATAAAGACATGAAAGATAATTGTTTATTTGTTGTTAGCTTGAGTACATTGTCTATACTGGTCTCTGCAGTCTTAATAATTTGCTGTAGAGACTTCTTGTTTTCTAAGGTACAGCCAGAGTGATACTGTGATTACGGACAAAATGACTGTAGCTTCAGCTTCTTGAGTCTTGGATGATCTCTTTTGTCTAGGTGGCATTGAGGATCAGGTTGTTGTCCCAGCTACAGCTCACCAAGTTCTCCACTTGTGCTCTGCAGGGTGACTCATACTCATTGGTTATCCTGCCTACCATGATAGTGTCATCTGCAGACTTAGATGGTGTTCATCTTATGTTAGGGTTTGCAGTCAAGTGTATAGAGGGAGAAGGGAGGGGTTCAGCACACAGCTGTGTGGAGATCCTGTGTTCAGTGTGATGGGGGCGGAGACATGCTTCCCCACGTGCACAGTCTTCAGCCAGTAGTCATTCAGTGTCTTAATTGTGACTTATTTGAGGCACACTTGTATGATGACCTGCTCCAGGGCGTGTTTCTACACGCCCTGGTGTTTCCCCTGGACCTGTCCTTGTCAGGGTTTTGGTTAAGGGGTGGACCCAAGAGAGGAGACGGTGCGAGGGATGAACAAAAAAAAAAAAAAGGGGGTTATTTAACAGATACTAAAATGGTGAACAGAAGTCGCTCCTAACAGGAAGATACTAGAGCCCAGATTCAGAACAGAATTTACCAAAACAAATACAGGTAAGACTCAGGAACAAGTTAGACAAGGAAATTAACAAAACAAAGGCTACTAAATGAATAAGGGACAGATAAACGTTAAACTACTAAAGCACATAAACACAAGGGTAAGGCTAAGGAGACTAACAGAAATATAAAAAGACAAACTACTGAACAAAGGAACACATGTAATAATGATTAAAGTAAAACAAAGCACAACTTAAAACACACTGGAAGGGTAAGATACCAAAGTAACAGGTGGGGGAGCACATAAACACACGAACTAAGGGGAGGCAGACATGAACAAACTAAGCATAAAGTTCTGGCAAACTAAGAACACCCAAGCATACCTAAACGTGAAAAAAACAGGATCAAAACTAGGGGAGAAAACGAGAGAGTAGGCCAAACACTGAATTAAACAAAGGCAACCCGAAAACACAAAAACCTGGGAGCAACTGGCGGGGAAAACAGGACTAAAACAAGAAACACTGAGAACTAAAAGCAAACCAAAGACCAAATGACACAGATGCACAGAGTCCCAGAAAAATGTCCAAGAAACTAGAGTCCTGAATGCAAGAGTTCATGAAACATACATACAGATGTGGGGTTGATGAGGGTAATAAAGACAACAGTATCAACAGCGACACTGAAGACAGGATCCACAATGGCAGTGACCACGTTAACAACAACAAGGATCTGGCAGGGGAGTGAGGGGAAGACTGAACTTAAATAGAGGAGGAAACAGGTGCAAACCATCGGGGGCCAAACGAAAGCAAAGCTGGGGAAAAGAACCAAGGCAACCAAGGAAGTAGGGAGAAGGGCCACAAAATAAAAGTCCACAGACAGGAAGTGCAGAGAGATCCTGACAGTCCTGGCACTCCATCTGATCCAGCCTCGTGTGGGTTGATGTTCCTCAGTACCTGTCTGACCTCATGGGGGTTCAACACCAGCGCTCCTGGTGAATGTCTCTGTGACTGCCAACATGTGAAAGTATCTGTGTTTCAATTTAATTGTGTATTTGCAGTAAAGCCATCTAAACCACAGTGCTGGATGGAGGGCAAAATGTTGGAGGGTGGTGATATTAGGATGAGCTGCAAGTCTGCTGATGGCTCTGATCCAATCCATTACAAATGGGAAAGAATACTGGAAATGGGCAAATATATTGGCAACCTGCCTCCACTGGCCCTGATAGGTAAGTTCACTCACATGCATATTTGTCTGCCTTTAGGTTACATCAAGACTCCCTCTATGAAACCACTGCAGACTTCAATATATTCAAGATGTTAGAGCTAATTAAGACAAGGGGTCTGGTGGATCAGCAGGGAGGTGCCTGACTGACTGACCCACTTTTAGGCTATTTTTTGGTTGGCCCAGATATTGCCATCCTTTCATAGGGGTCACCGTATGCCAATTGCCAATTTCACAATATTTATCGGTGCGCCTGCCCTAGTGGTTTATCAGTCGAATGTTTCTATCTGTAAGATTCTTCTAGTCCTAGTGCTTATTTATGTTGTGTCACTTCTGTTAAATGTAGAAATATGTAGAAATTCAGTCTCAAATCTAGCCTCTTTAAATCACCATATAAGACAAGAATCATCTGTTGAGTTGCGTTTCCTCTTTGGTTTTGCTCAGATTTAAAAAATCCGGAGATTGTGACATTGAGGAACTTGAGCAAGGACAGTACTGGAGTCTACAAATGCACAGCCAGCAATGATGTGGGAGAAGAGAGCTGCACAGTGGAGGTCAAAATGCACTGTGAGTGGACAACATCTTACACTTATCAGCCAAAACATTAATACTAGTGGTCTTAATAATGTCATTAAGGACAAGGGTCAGCATGACCACTCTGAGCTTTCTGCAACTAAACAGCCCCATATGCAGCACAATGTGATACACTGTGTAGAGGTGATATGTATGTTAGGTTAATTGGTTACAGTTGTCAGTGTGACTAGTTTACTAGTAGTATACAAAGTAGTCTTTGTATGTCTCTCTGTGTTAGCCTTGATACAGAATAGCCAACCTGTTCTGGGTGTACCCCGCCTCACGGCCTGTGACAGCTGGGATATTTGATTCAATTCAATTAAATTCAACTTTATTTATAAAGTGGCAATTCATAACAAAGCCATCTCAAGGCGCTTTACATAATAAAGACTACACAGAAAAGTAGAGAAAACCCAACAAATCCCCATGAGCAGCCTTAGAACAAAACAAATGTCAGTTTGAGTTAATAAGAAATAAGAAGAAAGGGTTTAATCTCCTGAAATCGAATAAACTTTTTCATCTTGAAAGAAAATAGCCTATTTTCGCTATTTCAATAAATCAAGAGTCAAAGTACAGACTGCTAATGCAGCCTAGAAATCTTTCTGTTATCAGGATTACAATCTATTAGTCACCAGCTCCTCCAGTGACTGTGAATACAAATCTTGATTCCATAAATGTTGGGACATTGTGTAAATATACATTAGATGCCTATTTTTGCTCATTTTAAATTTCATGCCAGGAATACATATTAAAACATTTGGGACAGGAACATGTTTACCAATTTGTTGCATCGCTTCTATTTAATAACACTAGTATTTAGGAACTGAGAAAACCAGTTATCTTTATTTTGAATGCAACTTGTTTCCCATTCTTGCTTGATAAAAGATTTCAGCTGCTCATCAATCTACATCTACTTTTATCAAAGTGATATCAACAATACAATACAAAATGTACATGTATCTTTGTGGATTTTAAACATCTCTTTCTAACAAGAGTGTGTGTATTTTTGTGTTTGTGTGTTGTGTTTTGTGCTGATTATGTGTAGATGTAAGGGGAATGGGTATGGTAGCTGGGGCAGTGGTTGGTGTGTCCTTCGGTGTCTTCATCATAATTTCCATCTTCTGGTTGGTGTGCCACGGAAAGGAGATGAAGAAATACGAAGAAGAAGAGACCCCTAATGAAATTAGGTATATAAGGAAGAGAAAGTTTGTATGTCATAAACCAAAAATAAACTTATAAGGTCAGTGTTTGCTTCTATGTACAGTATCAACTCCAAAAGGTAAATCTTTTCTCAGACTCACTCACTCTCAGTGTACATTTGAAGCATTAAATTGTAGGAGCCCCAAACTCCTGCAATTCTGATGCTGAAGTAGGAAAGCTAAGCTTAATTGACTGGAGACTGTGGCGCAGGAGTAGAGCAGTTGTCTACCATTTCCGCAGTTGTTGGTTTGATCCCCTACTCCTCCCGTCACATGTCAAAGTGTCCCTGAGCTGACACTGAACCCCAACTTAGTTGATTCTGGTGTAGGCCAGCTGCATAGCAACTCCCCCATCTGTTTGTATGTGAGTTGGAGTGCGAATGGCTGAATGTGTTAAGCGCTTTGAGTACCAATGAGTAGAAAAGCGCTAATAAAAGTGCAGACCGTTCACCATTTGAATCCATTGATTTAGGTTACCTTTATTAAATCAACAGTTAAGTCCTATTTTTAGTTCGTTATTGGTTTGTATAACGTTTAGATTTTTTGTGAATTAACTTGATAGAAGTTTAGTTTTTAAACACAACCTGATTTTATCTATATGGTGTTACCAATAATTTGTGCAGACCCATTTTAGTTTCACACTACTAGTGATATTTTATTTGATCTGCTGAGGACACTCTTTAAAACGTAAACATGTGCTCGTTTCAGGGAGGATGCAGAGGCTCCCAAAACTAAACTAGTGAAGCCCAACTCTCTCCCCTCGTCCTGCTCTGGAAGCTCCCACTCAGGCACTTCCTCAACTCAGTCCATGATGCACAACACGGGGCCCCGAGGCCAACAAGTCTGTGTTCCTGCTGTGGCAGCCCTAAAGGAAAACTGCCAAGAAAACTTCTCTCAGTCATCACCTGGTTACAATCGCACCAAGACTCGTGAACCCTGTTCTACACCCAAGATCACTTCTACCCCCAATTTTAACCTTAAGCCTAGCTCTTCCCCTAAATTGAGCCCTGGGAGCCTGACCTGCATGGGGGCCACTCCTGTTATGATCCCTGCCCAAGCCAAGGCTTTCCAGACTGTGTAGAGGCAATTAAAAGAAAAATGTAATTACACAAATAAAAAAAACTAAGGCAGTCTCAGGAAATGACAACCAGCTAAACCCAATTGTTATACAGTATACATAAATATACAGTGACATGCATGCATGTCACAATATACAATATACAGATATAGATATATATATTTCATTTTTTGGTCCACTCATTCTTTTCGAATAGGTTGGCCATTAGAACCACCTCTATTTATAATGCATTGTAGTAGAACTTCACCACTCACTATAAGCTCAATAATAAGCACATAGTAAAATCACAATGGACACTTGGAGAATTCCTGCTTTCTAGTAACATAGCAATAAGCCTCTCTTTTGATGTTTATTGACTATTTATATTTAGTGTTTCCTGCACCATAATTTTAAAACAAAGCTGTTGAAACCCAATGAACATTTGGGTGCTTATGGAAGGAGTGGATTGTATCAACCATAGAGTTAATGGAATAAGGGGAATTTGAAAGTGTGAGACTGAAATCCGGTAAAATAAGGACACTGCATGGTGACTTGGTTCTTAAAAACAACATTTTGTATAACCATTTCAGAAGTTAAGGAGTGGATTCACAAAGGACAGGTGGGGCGTTATTTTCAGAAACCTGACAGTACAGCACATAGCACAGTCAAGTCATTTAAGGTGGTATATTAGTGGTTGTGATTCCAGCTGATTTCCCTTAAGCAGAGGCCAGACTGTTCAGGAATCCTGTGTTTTCCTTAAGAAGAAACACAGGATGTGTTAAAAATGCTACAATCATCATTATTTGTAATGAAGTGCAATTTTAATTGTTATCCATAACCATCTGTTGTTTAATACCACCTTCGCAACATATGTAAAATTACAAAAAGTGTCATTTTATTTTGTAGTCCTTTATCAGGAAACCATTTTTGACTCAGCTTAGCCTGTTGGAAAAGTATTTTTGACAACATTATAATCAAATTACTTAATATTCATACTGTAATCCTGGATTTAGGCACCAATAAATAGATTTTGAAAATGCAGTCATCTCCAAAAGTATTGAAACGGCAAAGCCATTTAAGATCAAAAGATGACTATGATACAAAAGTTGTCAGCATTTATTTGATATTTGGTGGTGATATTGTCGTGAAAATATGACGGTGGAAGGGGAGCTGGGGGCACAGCTGAAATGATCAATTTCTGTGTTTTGATAATTTACTCTTATAGATTGTTAATTTGCAGGGACGTTTTTAAGCCGGTACCCGAACGAGCACTGATGTTGTCCAGTCAGTTAAGGAGTAACTTTGACTTTACCTGAGCTGTATTTAACTATCTGCCACTAAATGCATGCACCTTGGAATTATTTTCTTTATTGTCCCAAATATTGTCCCAGATCTCGAATCTTTGTGTCCCAGGTGCAATTTTTACTGTGTCCAGGAAAATGGGACAAAGTGAATTTCGAGCCCTGGCTCCCTATCTTTCTGTTTCCTTTCCAAATATCAATAAAAGTTTTGCGTGGTCTGTCTCAGTTTTTGTGGCATTGGAGAATTCTGTGGTTTAGGTATCCTAATGTTACTACAGATGATTTAGCTGACATTTTTACCCAGCAGTATCAGTCAAGGTTGCTGCGAAGGGGTGACAGCCAATATCAGAAATCAAACAAGTAAAGTAATTAACTGCATTTGAAGCAGGATGTTTTAAATCAAATCAAAGTTGTGGTCTTGACCAGTCTTGAAAATGAAAAACCCAAGTCTGCCCCGTCTGAAACAAAGACAAGACTGAGCAAAAATGTGGCTGAGACAAGATGAAGACCTTAAAAAAGTGGTCTTAAAACCAATCTGGAGACCACTCTCAAATACTACAACACTACTGTCTTTAATTATATTTCTTTGTTTGGTGGGGTGAGTTATACATAACCTTGATCAAATGGCTAGGTTTTGTCAGATGTTTTTAAGGCTGCTTAGTGTGTGCATTATAATGACTTAGAAATACAGACTTTTCAGATGCCCCTACCATCAGTTAATGATTCTGTGACTTAAAACACCAGGAAAGACATCACTCTTACATTGGAATAAGATGGCTTCCAAACTAGCATCTAGCACCTACTGTAGCTCTACTGCAGACTGATGACTAAAACATGACCAAGGATACCTAGTACTGTGGTACTTGCTTTTAGTGACATCTCCTGATTTGATGAGACTGTCCTGTAAAATACAGCTTTAACCGTCATTTGTATTAGCAGCCAAACAACAACTGTAACCTAACTATTTCTGTTTGGTGACGACTAGTGGCTGTGGTGAACATAATACTGTCACATAGCATTTTCCCGTAAGAGAAAGCCATTGCAGTAGCATATATGTTATATATACCAAATATACCAAAACATTACATTTGAGAAATATTAAATCCAGTATCTATTTACTGTTAGTGTCACTGTAGGACAGGGGTGGCCAACCAGTCAGAGACTAAGAGCCACATTTTTTACTGTGTTACCGCAAATAGCCACATCATGGGCACACATGAACATCACCCCCTCCCAACCTCACACACACACAGACCTCTGCTCAGCCAGATTTATTGTAAAAGTCACACACCAACATGATGACAGAAATTGACTCCTACAGTACTAAGACCACAGGCCAGTAATTTTTAACAATGAACATTGTGTACACTGTCTCACACACACAAACTCTAAGTTCAACCAAGCCCACAAACAAAAATATAATAATTCACAATAGCATGTTTCTTTTACTATGCATGTTGCTTAGTGGGACTTCTGCCATTCCTTGCCTTGCACCAGGTCAGGCAGCATTTTTAACTTACCCTGCAGGGTCAGGTTCAATCTGTCCAAGTGACACAGGATGTCGACCAAAAAAGCCAGATCCATAATCCACTCGGGTCCAAGAGCTTGGGATAGTCCTTGTCATGAACAGTTTCACGGCATCCAAAAGCTCAAAGAAGCGAGAGAGTACGCGGCCTTTTGACAGCCACCTCACAGTGCAGTGCAGCGGCAGGTCACCTGGAAGCCCTTGGTCCAGCTCAGCGATAAGATTCTTGAATTGCCTGTGGTTAAGCGCATGTTTGCGGATGTAGTTTACGATTTCCATCACAGGCTACATGAAGTGTCTAAATTCAATGATTTAGACACGAGTTGCTCCCTTGGGATGATGCAGTAGAAATTCCAAAACTCGGGAAATGTTTGGTCGGCTTTGCACAGCCCCACAAGCCCGTTCACAGATCGGCGCTCCATCCGTGGCTATTGCAGTTAGTTTCGGTTTGGGCAGATTTGCTTTCGCAAATGCAGCCATCATTGTTTCTTTCACATCTATGCCACGGGTTCTGTCTTTTAATGGTACAATATCAAGGAGTTCTTCTTTCATCACACAATTGTTTGACACAGAGCGTGCAAATATTGTCAACTGAGGCTTGTCATGTATGTCACAACTCTCATCTAATGCGACACTAAAATACTCACATGCTTGAAGGTCAGAGTGCAACTGTGATTCAATAGCCGTGTTAATGTCCGATATTCTGTGTTCAACAGTGTGGCGGGACAGTTGAATGTCTGATACCATTCGTTTTAGTTTGTCGTTTTCAGGAGACAAGATTTCAACAATGTCACGGAGGCATTTTTTAACGAACTCCCCCTCATTGTGTGTCTTTTTAGCCCGCGCAGTGTTCCAAGCCAGTGGATACGATGCAATCGTTACGGTCTCTGAGTGCTTCGTGAATTTTTGGAAAAACTGTATCTGCTTTTCTGCCTGACTTTTCAAACTTGTTTTTGCGAAGTTCAGTCCCTTAGCTCAGTTGGTAAGGGCAGTCGTCCACGGACCACAAGGTGAGCGTTTCGATCCCCGGCCCTGGCTATATGTCGAAGTGTCCCTGGGCAAGACACTGAACCCCTAACAGCTCATTCCCCTCCCCAGCTGTGCAGTGCCGGTCCAAGCCCGGTAGAAACTGGGGAGGGTTGCGTCAGGAAGGGCATCCGGCGTAAAAACTGGGCCAAATGCGCATTTGACGAAAATACCGTAATGAACTCAAGCGAAGCGAACACGCACATTAAAAAAAAACAAAACACAAACACAAACTTTGATATGAACGCAAGAGCTGCATGAAACCAGGCAAAGAGCCGCATGCGGCTCGGGAGCCGCGGGTTGGCCAGGCCTGCAGGAGATGGCAACCTCCATTTTGGTGCCAGGCATCAACCGTATCCGTTTATATAAGATGTCTCTCTATGTGGGGTTAATCTTTCAACATTCACCTATATGGGCGTTAAGGTTGGAGGACTTACTAGATTTTACAAACTACTAATGTGATTATTGTAATCCTGTCTTCTAAAATGATGTTCCTATAAAATAAACTGCAAATATGTTTTGTACAGAATGTAATTACAACTGAATTATGCTGGTTGTAAACAAAATTAGGTTAATTTAGCAATTGACATTTATGGCAAATGTTTAAACTGAACGTATTAATTAAACGTTCCCAGACAATTCCTTTCTTTTCAGCCAAAATATCCAGTTTGCCTGCTCAGTGTTATTCATTTTTATGTGTGACTCTGTTTTGCCTAATCAATTTAATGTAACAGTTGCCTTTACACACAATTTTACACACAAGTTGTTTTTTTTACTTTTTAAGATATCTGTAACCATGGTGATTTTCTTGTTTAAACCCAACCACACATGGGACTCTGGAGTCATTATTCTGTCCTTAGAGTGAGTGTTTGTTCAAATTTGGACAGAGAGAAAATGCTGCACAGATATAGGCAAGGGCAGCAGTGCAGTTAACGGATCCTTTACTGTGTTTTCTTTCTCTCAAGAACAGGGCCTTTCATAAAACTGAAACAAGAAGTAAAAACAAACAATATTAATGTTTACAATGAGGAGATGTTTACAAGAAACTAAATAAAAATTACTTTCCTTTGTGAGCAATTCATTGCTTCATAATTAGGTTCCATATTTATCTATGGAACCAGATGAAAATAATCAGTTAATAAAGCTTCAAGCATGCCTACAAGACATAAAGGCCTGGATGTCCCACAATTTTTTACTTTTAAACTCAGACAAAACTGAAGTCATAGTATTTGGGCCCAAAAATCTCAGAGATATGATGTCCAACCATATTGTTACTCTAGATGGCATAAGTCTGGCCTCCAGTACTACTGCAAGGAACCTTGGAGTTATTTTTGATCAGGATCTGTCCTTTAAGTCACATATAAAACAAATCTCTAGAACAGCCTTCTTCCACCTACGGAACATTGCCAAAATTAGGAGCATACTGTCTCAAAGTGATGCCGAAAAACTGGTCCATGCATTTGTTACTTCTAGGTTGGACTACTGTAATTCCCTACTTTCAGGATGCCCCAGTAACTCCCTAAAGAGCCTGCAATTAATCCAAAATGCTGCAGCAAGAGTGCTGACTGGAACTAGCAAGAGAGATCATATTTCACCTTCACTAGCTTCTCTCCATTGGCTTCCCATTAAATTTAGAATAGAATTTAAAACCCTGCTTCTTACATATAAAGCTCTGAATGGTCAGGCTCCATCATATATAGAAGACCTCATAGCACCATATCATCCCAGTAGACCACTTCGCTCTCAGAATGCAGGCCTACTTGTGGTTCCCAGAATTTCCAAAGGTAGAATGGGAGGTAGAGCCTTTAGCTATCAAGCTCCTCTCCTGTGGAACCAGCTCCCAGTTCAGATTCGGGAAGCAGACACCCTCTCTACTTTTAAGTCTAGGCTTAAAACCTTCCTCTTTAATAAACCATATAGTTAGTTATAGTTATGCTGCCATAGGCTTAGACTGCTGGGGGACCCACCCCCCAATGCACTGAGCTCCTTTCCTCCTCTTGACCATCTCTCCTCTCACCCCGCAATTGTCACCACTGTATGTCATTAACTCTGTGTGTTCTCTCCCGTAGTTGTCTTTGTCCTCCTCTGTCCCTTTCTGCAGGTGTCCCCTGGCTTTGAAGCTGTGTGTCTTCCAGCGTGCAGCTACTGGTCCTACCAATCTGCCCGATGTTGTGTTGTTGCTTTTTGTTGCTCTGTTCTTTTCTCTCTCCCCTTTCCACTCACCCCAACCGGTCGAGGCAGATGGCCGTCCACCCTGAGCCTGGTTCTGCTGGAAGTTTCTTCCGTTAAAGGGAGTTTTTCCTCTCCACTGTTGCCTATGGCTTGCTCCAGGGGGAATTGTTGGGTTCTCTGTATACATCTTTATAATCTTGACTTTATTCTGTAAAGTGCCCTGAGATGACTTTGTTGTGAATTGGCGCTATATAAATAAAGTTGAATTGAATTGAATTGAAAATTGAATAAGTAGCTCTTTGTACTGCCATCATCATGTAACAGGATTTAGCTAAGTCATTAATACATTTACAGATACATACACTTTCCACATTCTCTCATTTTTTCATTTCACAAAGGATTCAGTTTAAAAAACATATACCTTAGTCACCTGCAATGCTTTCAAAGCACTAGATGGGCAGGACAATACAGGAGTTAGCTGCTCACAGGGTACTTTTCTAAGAAATTTCTCTTTACACAATGATAGCATCATGTGACTTTTACCAACCGTTAAAACTAAAAAGTACTTTTGGTGCATGTAATTACAATAACAAAAATGTCCACCAGGTGCTAAAAACAGTTCAATGTGTGTAACAATCACTGTCCTGCATTTTAAAGGTATAGTATAATAATAATAATAATAATAACAATAATAATTTATTTTATTTATAAAGCACTTTACATTTGTTAACAAATCTCAAAGTGCTACACAAGCGGATTAAAACCAAGAACAAAACATAAACATTTAAAGCATAGAAACATATAAAACAGCATTAAAGAAAAAGTAATGATCACTTTTAAAATGTTTTTCTGAACAGAAAAGTCTTTAACTGTTTTTTGAAACAGTCCACAGTCTGTGGTGCCCTCAGGTTCTCAGGCAGAGTGTTCCAGAGCCGTGGAGCAGCTGCTGAGAAGGCTTGGTCCCCCATTGTGTGGAGTTTGGATCTGGGGGGGGTAGAGGCGATAAGTGTTGGTAGAGCAAAGGTATCTAGTTGTAGATTGCAATGTGAGGTGTTCCTTAAGATACTGTGGGGCATTTCCATGGATGCACTGGTGGGTAAATAGACAGACTTTGTAATCAATGTGAAGGTGGATGGGGAGCTAGTGAAGTGTCCGGAGAACAGGAGTGATGTGTTCATGTTTCCGCACCCTCATAAGGATCCTGGCAGCGCTGTTTTGAAGATATTAGAGCTTTACAATGAAATTGTTGTTTTTAGGTACTGTCTTAAGTTTGTTTTGTGTGAATTGTGTCAACTACCAGACTTGCCCACTGATGTGTTAAGATTACTCACCCCTTAGATTTATTGTGTACTGCATTGAGCACTGAAGGTAAATTTTGGTTTGTTTTCACAGCAAAGCTTCCTCCTACATCTTTTATAGTGAATGTTTTCAGTTCCAGTTAATATTATAACATTGTTTATGTCCTCCTACTTTCTCTAGAGAGTGTGCAATGTTAGTAGCTTCTCCCTGATGTGTTTTCATTGCCTTTTCATCTGCCTGTGTGCTGTGCACTTTGAGTTAACTGTTTATATAAATATATTGTTGATTGCAAACTCTGTTTTCGACTCCTGCACTTGAGTCCCATTGGGTTATTACAATAGTTGAAGAAAAACTGTTGAAGAAAAACTTAATTTTTCAATTATATTTACATTCTCATCTTAATTTCACCTGCTACTCACCTGTATTTAGTCCATTTTTACTACTGCCTTTAACCACAATGTGTGTAATTTTTTCACCTCTTACTGCTGAATTTTTGCAGGTACCAAGGGTAATGATGGGTACCTAAAGGTAATGGCACTGTTTGCAATTTCCTAGTTTAGTGCATAAATTGGTCATAAAATGTGACCTAATATTAACCAAATTCACAAATATCAACAACCACATATTTTAAAGCACATAACATTAACTAAACCATTAATAATACAAAATGCAGAAAGTATTGGAAAGAATGTTGAAATTTTTTGTAATTCTTTTCTTTTTAACTGCTTCAGATCAGCCCTATCCATAGGAAGTTTAGAGTTTAGAGTAAACTGTATATGACATCAGAAATGTTTGTCACATAGTCAAACAGCGCACAAACCAACCTAGAAAATTAAATTTCACACCCACTTCACAGCCTAATTGGCCAGCTAAGTGTCTTACCTTATGTGACATTTGAAAGTATTTGGGTAAAAAAGTTCACAACTATAACCGATTCGGACAGGATGAACAGGATGTACTAATGTAAATAATGTCTTGTCATCCAATTTCTGTTTTATTTACAGAAGTCTTTGGTGTGGCTATTTCATAAAAGTATAAAACACTGATTTGCCACCGAACCCCACATAATTTGAACCTCCAGACACTAGGGGTGTAACAACAAAAGCGGAAAATAGATCAGTTACAAGACCATGTACAATGAAACTGTGAATCTCAGAACTTGTAGTTTTAATTTAGTTTAAAACTAAAGGGTGCAAGGGGGAAAATCTGTTTTTTGGACTGACTTTAAATGCTGGGAAATTATTTACAAAACAGGAATGAGAAGGGAAGATTGAAGACACCTGACATCAAAACTGTGTAGCACAATTTTGGGTTTTTTAGCATGAAGGCAAAGAAATGATGCTTTGAGCTTGCACTATGGTTTAGTTAGATGATGGGTAAAACCACCAACATACAGTAAGGGAATGCTACACTCACTGTCACTGCTCCACAAAGCTACTTTACCCTTACAGCCCACATTATCTACTGTCGATGAGTTATGAGTTTTGTTCTTCAAACTGCACTGTTTGAATCACACACTGGGACCTGTCAAAGATCTAACCTGCTAAAGAGATTTACATGTTCATTTTCTTAGACATGTCATGTTCCTAAGCTATAAATACAATTCCTGACAACTTTCAACCAAGGTTCCCACATTTATGCCTTATTTTAATGAGGACAGTGTTTACACACTGGGGGCAACTGAGGCTTAGGGGGTAAAGCAGTCATTCACCATTTTCAGGGTTATTTGTTTGACTCCCAGCTTTCCTTTCACATGTTGAAGTGTACTTGAGCAAGACACTAAACCCCGAATTAGTTGCTCCCAGGTGAGTGCAGGCCAGCTAAATAGCAGTTCCCCCATCAATTTGTGAATGTGTGCATGAGTGTGTGTAAAGTGCCTTGTATACCAGTAAGGTATAAAACTGCTATAAGTGCAGACCATTTGCCATTAAATGTAGATTTTTTTCAGATTTATTTAAAGAAAAGCATCTGCAGGCTTGAAAAAAGATTTATGATTTGATTGATATCTTTCTTCTACATGAAAATAAACCAAAAACCAACCAAAAGCTAGAAATCCAAGCAACCACAATCAGAACACCCAAACACATAGAAAGGCCATGGTCTGTCAGGAACATGAACCCACAACCTTCAACTAAAGGCCATGCATCTGTAATAGAAATTTTATGAATGTAAAACACTTTAGATGATTCTAAAATATAGACCTCAAAGTTTAGGTTTAATGCAATGTGAAGCTAACCAGCAATTGACAGTTACAGTGTACATGTAGTTTATATATGACAAATCTATGGGTGCTGCAATAAAAGCAACAATTCATGAAGAAGTTATTTGCAAAATGCAGCTACTTTTTATAAAAAATATTTTTATAAACATAATACTAGAAGTTTTCATCACAATCCATACACATTAAGCCATATTCAGTTCACTGGTGTAGCATTTTATATTATATTTATACAGCTATGATAAAGTTATAATACAGATAATAATGGTTCAAACCAAGCTGAAAAGCATGATTTCAAGTGAAATGTTGTTCTAAGATGCTTGTGAAGGGAAGAATAAAAGTATAAAAGGAATTTGAGTCCTTTGTTTCCTGCGATGTTGCTAAAAGAAGAGGCCGTCCACACACTATGCTTGTAACCACTGAGAAAAAAGAAGCTCACTGGCAGCTGGTTCAACCTGCTGCCACAAGCTATCATCCTTTCTCTTTCTTTTTGTTAAGTGACTTTATTTCTTAAGGTCTAAACTATTCTTGACTCCAGACACCAAATCACATTAAATCAGTTATCAAACACAAAGGGTAAAGAAACAGAACAAGTACAGATCAAGGAGAACAATATTGTGAGCAATGAGCAGTTGGCACTCATTACCACTGGGGGGCAGGCTTAGCTTTAACACACAACTACATCTACATAACTACTGCATGCTGTAAAGGAAAAGTTGCACTTCTTAGTTATTGGTTTTCTAAGAGCATATATTCTGGTCTGTATTATCAATAGAGGATAAATTAATCTTCTGTTATAGGCTGACATACACAACTGGAGTGTGTACTGGAGTGTGTACGTACAGTATGCACATCCCTGTTAATTTTCTGTTAGTATGTGATTCTATGGAGGCAAAAGCCTAAACAAACTGGTGATAACATCTTAACCAGAAATACATTGTTGATAGATACATATATACACTGAATCATGGTTAAAATGATCACTAATAACTACATTTTACTTCTCATTTACCAGATCATGGTGACTAGACTGTAGTCTAGCTCAATGAGACTGCGTATCTGCAGAGCCAACAAAAGGCTGCATGCCTTCATAGGCTCCACCAACAGCTGTCCGAGCAGGACTACACAGAGTGCAGGCAGGAGCAGGAGGGGGGGGGTTGGTTCCAGTCAGACAGCGGTGAGTTCAGCAGTTGAAGCTACAGCCGATGCCTCTGCACTCTAGCTATCAAAGTAGATTTATTTAGCCTCCATTTGTTAGAAATAGGGAAACACAACTGGAGTGTTTATGTCTGCACAAAAGCAGCCAGGCTCCTTTGGAGTCATATTCCCTACGTCCACTCTACCCATGAAAGCGGAGCGCAGTCGGAACAAGGAGCGCCTGGAGGCTAGTCTATCCGGCCTGTGTGAGCTGGAGTTGCTCAAACAGAGGCAAGAATGCAGAGTGCGGAGTGCTCTCTGCCTCGGGGATTCGTCTGTGCCCTGCCGGCCGCCTTGGGGAGCTCTACGGTTGGCCTGCTACACCCTGGACACACCAAAAGGGAAAGAGGCGAATAAATATGACCTCAGTCTGCAGACTGTAAGTTCTGTTAACTGTCCGGCAATATGTTTTTATTTTTTTATAAGGTCAGTATAATCAATGTCCTGGTAGTTTGTTGGCATACAGGAGAGTGCTAAAGTGAGATCTGTTTACACAAAAGTTGCATATGAAGCAGTGAGATCATTGACAACATAACCCGCACTTTATGCCGTTTAGATACATTGCGTTAACTATTCCATGCTGAAGACAATAGGATACAGACATCTCTCTCAGTCATATCAAAAAGCATAAAAGCTTGCATCAAAAATCAAGCTGTTTCCCCTCTCTTAAACATGTAATTGTCCCTACAGCACATAATGAAGTAAATTACAAACTGCATGGACACCTTCTGACTTGATTTTCATTTGCAAAGATCTAATATAGTAAATCACTGCACATCGAGTTTCAGTCTCAACCTGGCACAACCACATTGGGTTATTACTTGTAATAAAAATAATTGAAATAGTTGATATTTGAGTCAGTTATAAGCAGCAAATGGAATTGACACTATGCAGACCTCCAATGTGCTTATAGCCTGCAGTCTGTCAGCTTTGTGGAGTAGCAGTGACACAAATATCTTTCTGAAAAAGGATGTACTGCATACAAAGATAAACTGACTCCTCCCTGTTGACTGTGAACACTTTGAGGCTGTTCATTTGAAGGAAGATGAATATTTTCATCTTTCACTCTTGCTGCAGCATTTTGGATAAATTGCAGGATTTTTAGAGAGTTATTTGGGCATCCCAAAAGTAGGGAATTACAGTAGTCCAACCTAGAAGTAACAAATGCATGGACTAGTTTTAGGCATCACTTAATTAGTTATTAATTTTGGCAATGTTCCGTAGGTGAGAGAAGGCTGTTCTTGAGTTTTGTTTTATATGTGAAGTAAAAGACAAATCCTGGTCAAAAATAAATCCAAGGTACCTTGTAGTAGTACTGGAGGCCGGACTTATGCCATCTGGTTTCATAGATAAACATAGCTTGGTATTGTGTTTTCTAATAATTTGTTTTAAGAGACATATATAAAGTAAAAAGTATTGGTCCTAACACAGAGCCTTGTGGAACTCCATAGCTAACATTTGTGTGCATGGAGGATTCACCATTAACATGAACAAATTGAAATCTATCATATAGATAAGAGTTAAACCAACCTAGTTCCTTTAGTCCCAATTTTGTGTTCCAGTCTCTGTAATAAAATGTTGTGGTCAGTGGTATCGAATGAGGCACTAAGATCTAACAGAACAAGTATAGAGACTAGGCCTCATTGATGATTCTAGCACTTTTGTACATGAAGATCTATCTTTAATATTTGGGGGGAGGATCTGGTGAATTCTTTCTCTAATAGCTTAGACTTTTGAGTGACAAGTTGTCACTAAAGCATTTAAAAATTTAGAAACAGTAGAGCAAAAATACAGAGATTACATCTGCTAGACAATATTTGTTGAACATGAATTCAAAACTATACGGTTTATGCTCAGTGCATTAAATATTGTACACTAATGTAATTCAGTCCTGTGAGCTAGAAAAGGCATTTAAACACTGTGTGTTGTTATATCCTTTCCTTACTTAATTTCTAAACCATGATCCAAGGTTACTAATGCAATGCTGTTTACATTACTGCTGTTTAACATGTTGTTTACTGGGGACTAGTTGATGCATGACATGTCAGGAATTCCTCTGGTGAAGTTGAGAACATCAGCAAAGTGACAAATGTAATATAATAACTATTTCAGAACATACAGGAAATCCAAAAGTCACTGGTTGACCTGTAGCCTGAATGAGAGAGTGCATGACCAGGTCTGTGGTAAAGACCCGCCAATGCAAGAAAACAGTGTAATGAGGAAATAGCAGACAATATATGTAATTAGAGACACAGCAAACACTTTTCAACAGCAGCACAGCTGCTGAATATGTTTCCTATGCATTGTTTCTTTAGTTGTTATTCCATCAGTATAGATTGGATTTTTTTCAGGAATGGCAGATATTTCATTTAGGAGAAGACTGCAGCAAGTCAAGCCAAGTACAGTATAAATAGTTTTGGCTCTGTGTTGACGTCTCAGTTTGCGCAGCCAATGATTTGAATTTGCACCATAACCGTGGTTGTAGAACAGAGTATATTGCTGGAAACAGACCTAAATAAAGACCCTGAGGCACCAACAGGAGGGATACAAGTTTTCTTTGTTCCTTCGGAATTTACTGAAATCGTAATCTAAGGCATATAATAATCTAAGGCATATAATATATATCTTTCATTAAATTAGTAACCATAATAATAGTATGGTGAATATTATTTTTTATATTAATATTAATAGTTGGTGGACTAGGGGGCGGCTATAGCTCAGTTGGTAAAGGCAGTTGCTTACCACAGGGTGAGTGGTTCGATCCCCGGCCCTGGCTATATGTCGAAGTGTCCCTGGGAAAGACACTGAACCCCTAACCCCCCTCCCCAGCGATGCAGTGCCGGTCCAAGCCCGGTAGAAATTGGGGATGGTTGCGTCAGGAAGGGCATCCGGCGTAAAAACTGTGCCAAATCAACATGCTGACAATGATCTGCTGTGGCGACCCTGAACTCACGGGATAAGCCGAAAGGAGAGTAGTAGTAGTAGATTAATAGTTGGTGGACTGATGACAAGATAGTGGACAACCTCAGCAGGAAGTTCTCCACTTTTTAAGGAAGTTTCTCACCCTTCATCAAAACTAATGGTCTTAGGCCTGGCCAACATTAAAGAACAGGCCCAGACCAACAGGAGGGTTAGCAAAAGGAGGCTTACTCCCCTTTGCCAATGTAATTTTAAAATACCTTTGCATCAATGATTTGTGTTGAAGTTTAACCACTACAGTATTCAAGTATTCTTTTAGGTAAAGGAAAATGTAATCAGCCAGGTTCATATATAATTTCAGCAGGTCTTTTAATTTATATTTGGCCTTTCTTACCAGCTGACTCCCTGTAGCATGTCCGTTTCAACTGCCATCCTGTTCATGTCCTCACAGTTCTGCAGTTCTGCTTTAATATGCATGATGACAAACATTATAATTTTGAAGGATGAAGATATTAAACTATTCTCTTTACATTGCTTCATACAATGCAGCAACACCACCTGCATCCTCCAACTGTGACCATAACATTTAATCTAGACCTTAGGCAAAAAATGTAATGCATCAAATCCATCCAGTAATCCAGTATTGCAAAGATGTGAATGTGGGTGCTGTTCTTTAGTTCTTTTAGCTAGATAAACTTGTTAAAGTAGATATTGTAGAGAGAGTGTTTTACACTTCAAAAGTATAGTTTTGTTTTACCATAATACATTCATTTAATTTTGCATTGTTTGTGTTAGAGGCTGAGAATAAGACAATTACATTTACATTTTGTCATTTAGTCATGGCGCTTTTAGCCAAAGAGACTTACAAGTGAGGTACAAGGTAAGCAAAAATCTAAGTCAGGGAGAAAAACATCAAAGCAAAGTCCTATCAGAAAAGTGTTTACATTTCATGAGATTTAAGTGCAAGAAAGAACAGAAAGGAAGGTTTTATGTTTTTTTTTTTAAATAGTGGAAGAGTTCTGTTTCAGCAGTTTTTTGAATGTTGGGATTGAGTTTGCTGAGCGTGCAGAGTTTGGTAGCTTGTTCCACCATCGCGGGATCATTGCGCTGTAGAGTTTTGCTTGGTGTCTACTGTGCGGTGCTGGGACCACCAGATGTCGTTAGTTGGTGGACCACAGCGGACGGGAAGGATTGTAGACCTGAATCAGTAAGTTGAGGTAAGCAGGAGCTGTTGAGGTGATCACCCTGTATGCAAGAGATAGAGCTTTGAAACTGATGCGAGCAGCTACAGGAAGCCAGTGTAGAGATCTGAAGAGTGGTGTGACGTGGGTCCTTTTTGGCTGATTAAAAATTAGGCGTGCTGCCGCATTTTGGATCATCTGCAAGGGTTTGACTGTGCATAACGCTAACACCAACCGCAGTAACAAAGCGTTGCAGCAATCAAGACGAGATAATACCAGCGCCTGTTCAATGAGTTTGGTTGAATATTCCCTGAAGTAGGGTCTGATTTTCACGATTTGTAGAAGGCAAATCTGCATGCCCTAGAGACAGAGGAGATCCCGAGATCCTACTCCATTTCTCTTCCTATCTGACCCATGGTAGAGCAACTTGAACCCTGCTCCCAAGCTTCTAGCCTTGCTATCTTTCCTGGAATTACAGTATGTCCACCTTCCTTCTCTGCATCATGTCAATCAACTCTCTAGCCTTCCCTGTGACAGTCCCAACATTCAAAGTCCCTACTGTCAGTCCTACATTCTAAGCTTTCCTCTTCTCTCTCTGCCTACAAACACACCTTCCTCCTCTCTTTCTTTGACCAACAGGAGTCCAATTTCCACTCATACCCTGTGTAGGTCAACAGCACCAGTGGCAGTCGTTGTTGACCTGGGCCCCGACCGTCATTTTTGGTGTGAAAGTCATGATTCGCATTTTTAATTTGGCATGTGTTTTATGTCGGATGCCCTTCCTGACACAACCCTCTGCATTTATCCAGACTTCGGACTGGTACAAGAAGACACTGGCTTGTGTCCCCTTGTGGCTGCATTAATCTTAATATGAAAAAATACATTTTATAAATCCAAAACATAACAAAATACTTGCTACAGAAAGTAGTAGTTACTTTCACTTTTGCCAGACCAAGACAGAAATCAGGCAGAAAAAAATTCCTTGCTTTAAGCCCTACTCCCTAATCACAGATCAGTATTTCTGATCTGCCACTTTGATAACACCACTCTCAAGACACTGATCCCCAAGTTCCCCCTGATGGGTTCAGTCAAGTACCTGAGAAGCCTATGTTGATGGAATGGCAGGAGTATGAGGTGCATGTACAGAGTGAGCCATAGAAAGTGCCGTTCTCCAGGACATTGCCTCTCTACTTAGACAATTTTTCTAGTGGATGCCTGCCAAGCAGCCTCTAAACCCTCCATCCTCACACACCTGGATTCAAGATGCATATTATCCCCCTGTCATGGCTCTACTTACATATACCTCTGATCTTTTTTATCCACATAATGCACACTACACTTCATATTTGGACACTGTGACATTATTTCAATTTGCAATTGTAGTTTTCAATATTTCTGTATATTTTGTTATGTTTTGTATATATTCCATATTGTTTACAGATGCTTGAATGTCTGCCATCCTTTGCTAGGGCAGTTTTACACCCGTTTCGATGTGTGGTACAGTTTGTTTTAAAACTTTTTTTCTCTACTTTAACTCCACATTGTCTACAGTCCATTATTTTACTTGTATTATTACTGAATTACTGTTACTTTGACTAATGGACATATGCCTCTTGTAAGTGATGTCTAGATTGCAAAATGGGTAGTACTGCTTCTCAAATCTGGTTTCCTGTATATTGTAGGCTACACTACCTCAACACTACCTCAAACTGTTGGAGCAGGGATCCCCAACAACCTACAGAAATCTTTGCTCATAGCTTGTAACAGCTATGGATGATAAAATTGTTGAGTTAATATATAATTGTTTATTGCAGTAATGTGACCTAAATAACATCTTGTGCAAATGCACTCTTTAAAAAAATCATATTAATTATGTGTTGATCTGTTGTAAAGTAATTGGCCCATAGTTGCTTTATGTAAACAGCAGAGTGTTTCAGAGACCAACAGTTAGATACTGTGGCTTTTCTGGGCTGAGCATTTGTGCATTTGGTCTGGTGTTATCTGTGTTTATGTTTTTGCTGTCATCCCATGTACTGTAAGTCTCTAGTAGAGACCAGTAGCTGTGTGACCAACTGGCCACTATATAGTGCATTCGGAAAGTTTCCACAGCACTTAACCTTTCCACATTTTGTTATGCAACAGCCTTATTTCAAAACAGACAAAATTCATTCTACAGACAATACACTATAATGACAATGTGAAAGAAGTTTATTTGAAATCTTTGCAAATAAAAAAATAAAATAAAAGCTTACAATACTTTGTTGAAGCACCTTTAGCACCAATTAAAGCCTCAAGTCTTTTTGAGTATGATGCTACAAGCTTTGCACAGCTATTTTTGGGCAGTTTCTTCAAGTGTTCTTAGTAGTACCTCTCAAGCTCTATCAGGTTGGAAGGAGAGCGTTGGTGTACAGCCATTTTCAGATCCCTCCAGAGATGTTCAGTCGGGTTCAAGTCTGGGCTCTGGCTGGGCCACTCAAGGACATTCACCGAGTTGTCCTGAAGCCACTCCTTTGTTATCTTGGCTGTGTGCTTAGGGTAAATGTCCTGTTGAAAGGTGAACAGCCCCAGTCTGAGATCTATAGCACTGTAGAACAGGTTTTCATCAAGGATGTCTGTGTACATTGCTGCATTCATCTTTCCCTCAATCCTGACTAGTCTCCCAGTTTCAGCCACTGAAAAACATTAAACATGAGGCTGCCACCACGATGGTTTACTGTAGGGATGGTATTGTCAGGTGGTGAGTGGTGCCTGGGTTCTTCCAGACACTCAGGACACCATTCAGGCTAAAGGGTTCAGTCTTTGTTTCATCAGACCATAGATTTTTGGTCCTTCAGAGAGTCCTTGAGAGTCCTTCAGGCTGATTGTCAAGTGCCTTTTACTGAGGAGTGGTTTCTGTCTGGCCAAATGGTTTTCTTCTGGAAGGTAATCCTCTCTCCACAGAGAAATGCTGGAGCTCTTTCAGAATGACCATCGGGTACTTGATCACCTCCCTTCTCTCTCGATCGCTCAGTTTGGCCTTCCATTTACGGATGTTGGATACCACTGTGCTCATTGGGACTTTCAATGCTGCAGCAAAGTTTCTGTACCTTTCTCCTGATCTGTCCTTGATACAATCCTGTCTCAAAGGTCTACAAACAAGTGCATGGACCTCATGGCTTGGTATGTGCTCTGACATACGCTATTAATTGTGGGACCCTAAATGGACCGACATATGCCTTTCCAAATCATGTCCAACCAACAGAATTTCCCACAGTTGGACTCCAATCAAGTTGTAGAAACACCTCCACGATCAGTGGAAACAGGATGCACCAGAGCTCAATTTTGAGTTTCATGGCAAAGGCCATTGCATTGAAGCAAAGTGCTATTAGAAGTGCTTCTGTTTCATGAAATGCAAGTGCAAGAAAGAGCGGAAAGACAGTTTTTTTTGTTTGTTTTTTTTAAGACGAAGAGTTCTGTTTTCAGTGTTTTTTGAATTTTGGGCTACAGTAGGTAACTTGTTCAACCATCATGGGGTCACTGAGCTGAAGAGTTTTGCTTGGTGTCTTTTGTGTGATTCCTGGGACCACCAAACATCATTCATTCGTGTGTGTGTGTGTGTGTGTGTGTGTGTGTATAAACACACTTACTTCAGGAATACAAGAAGCCATTGAGCCGGTGTGGTCTCATTTAAGTAGCTAAACCCATACACAGCCCCTTTCATACACGAAATGCATGACATAAGCCCAGCTTAATTCAGCATGTGCAAAATGTCATAACTTCCCTTAAAAGTCCTAACTCAGTTAGGAACTTTCTTGGAACCAAAAAAACATTTTTACACACAGACACACACACAGACACAAACATAATTTTGGCATATGTTGTGGTGTCACAAGTTAATTTGCATGTTGAATCCTTAAAAGACCCCTTCACTCATATTAAACTTCTTTTGGTTTTAGTTTTGGTAGTGCATCAATCGGAGGAACCTTTAGTTCAGATAATGTTATCTTGAGTTTGTAATCATGGTCAATCTGCTTCTCCAGATGATATCATCTGAACTCCTAATGATGAAAAACTCCTGCTGATGTCTTCTGGAGGAACTTTTTACCTAGAAGCAGAGAATAATATAATAATAAGTTTACTAAGCTCATATTAAACGTACTTAAATATATTACGTAAACTGGATTTCCATTACCCAATTTTGTTATTGTACATTCACCTTAATTTAATGATTTAACTTCTACATACTAAAATTAAGTTTGATCTAATTTCAGTGGATTCAGTAAAAGTAAACCGAACAATGTTTAAAACACTGACTTTATTTAGACTTATTCATGTAACAATAACATCTCAACCAAAATGCAGTGTTGGAAAACTTGCAACATTATTTCCTCTATTAGACAGGCATGTGTATAGTTCAGCTTCCATCGATTGTAAACCTCACCTCTTAATATTGTAAGGTAACAACTATTATGAAATAAAATGAACTAAATACTGACAAATTTGCCAGTATAATGTTTAGAAACAGACCACAATTGCTCTTCTCCCATTGTTCACAGTCCATTGTCCAGGAGCAGCTTGACAGTAGCATGAGTAGCTTTCAACAACATGCAATTTTAGTACGAAAAATAAACAAACAAACGAAAGCAAGTAGCAGAAGAATTCATGATGAAAAAAATATGTACCAAAGTTAAGTTCAGTGTAAAGATGACATCCAGCAAAAGCGCTCAAGCTCACGCTACAGAACCAGTGTGGTACAGAACAATAATCACCACCTTATCAAAAAGTCTCACATTACAGAATCAGGTCATCTTCAGGTAAAAGAAGTCTAAACTAAAAAGAAAATAATCTTTCTTAGATATTTGCTTTGCCGGGAACAAGGTTCTTATGCTGTTTATCCATTTCTATGACATAAGGTGGTTCTGACTATCTCTCTTTTGATAAGGAATGCATCATATGAGTGCCAGGGACAAAACATGGATCATAAATCTGGTATTATTGAGGTCCAGCAGCTAATGTGTTAATTTAGACAACCATTAATTCTCCTATATTAACATCATAACCTCACAGTATACTGGTAACTACTACTTCAGTAAAGTTAAAAAATGTCAGAGATAACTTAAAACAATATCCAGTGTAGACAATAACGGTGAAGTAAGGCAGCAGTTGCAAGAGACTATCAAACTTTTGGAAAACAAACTAAGCAAAAAAAAAAAAAGAACTTACCTTGGGGTTTTCCAACATTGCCACCACACAGGCGAAGCACCTCGCAGCTCTTAATACTGTCAGCTACATGGAACAAACAGTCTCTAGCCACCCGGCTGTTTGTTTAGTGACTCAGGACCCCGATGTGACACTGCTGTGGTCTGGCCCTGTTGCTTTCGCTGGAAACACGGTACCAACCCGCGGCCTTCTGGCCCTGTCGGACGACCAATGGCCTGTCCCGACACGGGCCTGCTCCTCGCCGCTGACACTGGAGGCCTGGATCCCGGCTAAAAGGAGACATTGGACGACACCTGCTGCAGCTAATCTGGTCAACCAGTCCATTGGATCACCTTCCCCGGTCCTGATGGATAAGCGTTTCACTGTTCTTGAGGAGCTGGAAAGGCCGACTTCCCCGGCGGTGGTTCCCAGTGACTGCCTGCCCCGTGAGATACCACAAGGCTCCACCTCCCGCGGGCAGTGCGGTCGGAGCATGCTGCCGGGGCTGAGAAAATTGTCCTCGGCGTGTCAGTTTCCGGAAACTGACTGACCATTGAAAACACCTGGTGGCTCTGTTGTGCTTACCTCTCCTGCATCCTCCGCTCCAACCCCCAACAACATCCACAGGTATAAACAGTCCGAGACATTTATAGAATCTGACGTTACCAACAGACAAAACGCAGCTCTTATGGATTCTAATTTTTTACCCAGGGAATTTTATTATTTTGTTGAATGTTATGATCTTAACCACACTGCTCTTTGCCCAATAGAGAGTATGTCTGTTCCACGACCACCTAAACCTTTTAAACCAACAATGAACACAAGGGGAGTTGATCATAAAAACCTAATACAAGTTAAGACTACTGCTCATACTGAACCAAAACCCAAAACTATTAAATGTGGATTATTAAATATCAGATCTCTCTCTTCTAAATCTCTGTTAGTAAATGACTTGATAAATGATCATCAAATTGATTTATTTTGTCTTACTGAAACTTGGTTGCAGCAGGAAGAATATTTCAGTCTAAACGAGTCAAACCCCCCAAGTCATATTAATTATCATGTTCCTAGAGGCACAGGCCGAGGTGGAGGAGTAGCAGCAATCTTCCATTCTAGCTTATCAATAAACCCTAGACCTAAACATAGCTATAACTCATTTGAGAGCCTTACTCTTAGCCTTTCACACCCAAACTGGAAAACTCAAAAACCACTATTATTTGTTATCGTGTACCGTCCTCCAGTCCCTTATTCAGAGTTTTTCATTGAATTTTCAGATTTTCTATCAGATTTAGTGCTTAGTACAGATAAAGTCATTATAGTGGGTGACAGTAACTGCCTCAGCACTGCGTTTAATTCATTATTAGATTCAATTGGTTTTTCCCAAAATGTAAATAAACCTACTCACTGTTTTAGTCACATGTTAGACCTTGTCCTTACATATGGCATTGAAATTGATAATTTAATAGTATTTCCTCATAATTCTCTTCTGTCTGACCATTTTTTAATAACATTTGAATTTACAATAACGGACTATACAGCAGTTAGTAAAAAATTCCACTACAGCAGATGTTTATCTGAAAATGCTGTGAACAAATTTAAAGAAATTATTTCTTCATCTTTTTCACCACCATGTGTCAATGCTATGGTGAGTAGCCATCTTACTCTTGTACAAGTTGATTATCTAGTTGATGATTCTGCAGCCCCTCTGAAAAAAGGCAGTGAATCAGAGGAGCTGACCTCCATAGTACAATTCACAAATGCACAGCTTAAAGCAGGCATCACGAAAGTTAGAAAGGGAGTGGCGTTCCACTAACTCAGAAGAATCCCGGTTAGCCTGGAAAATTTGTTTAAAAATGTACAAAAAAGCTCTCTGTGATGCCAGAACAACATATATATATTCACATATATTCAGCACTAATAGAGGAAAACAAGAACAACCCCCGGTTTCTGTTCAGTACTGTAGCCAGGCTGACTAAGAGCCATAGTTCTGCTGAGCCTAGTTTTCCCTTAACTCTGAGCAGCAATGACTTCATGACTTTCTTTGCTAATAAAATTGTAGCCATTAGGGAAAAAAATCACCAGATCCTCCCTACAAATATTACAGATAGGTCTTCATGTACAACAGCTCTAGAATCCTCAATAAGGCCCCAATCGATCTTGGACTGCTTTTCATCCATAGATCTCACTGAGCTAAGTTAAACTATCGCTTCCTCAAAACTAACAACGTATCTTTTAGACCCTGTTCCATCCAATTTGCTCAAAGATGTTCTACCTTTAATAGACTTGTTCATATTAGATTTGATCAACCAATCTTTAGAAACCTTCTATGTACCAAAGGCCTATAAAGTTGCTGTAATCAAACCATTACTTAAAAAGCCTTGTCTTGATCCAGGTGATTTAGCCAACTATAGACCAATATCAAATCTCCCGTTTATTTCTGAAATCCTTGAAAAAGTAGCAAAACAATTATGTGACCACCTTTATAGGAATAATTTGTATGAAAATTTTCAGTCAGGATTCAGAGTTCATCATAGTACAGAAACAGCACTGGTGAAAGTCACCAACGATCTTCTCTTGGCTTCAGGTAATGGACTTATGTCCATACTCGTCTTACTAGACCTTAGTGCCGCATTTGACACCATTGACCACAACATTTTATTACAGAGACTAGAACATGGATTTGGGATTGAAGGAACCACAATGGTTCCACATTGGTTTAAATCTTATATGTCAAACAGATTCCAACTTGTTCATGTTAATGATGAATTCTCTTTCTGCAAAAAAGTTAGTTATGGAGTTTCACAGGGCTCTGTGTTAGGACCAATACTTTTCAATCTGTATATGTCACCTTTAGGCAAAATTATTATGAAACATTCCATAAACTTCCACTGCTATGCAGATGATACCCTGCTCTATTTATCTGTGAAACCAGAAGATACTAACCAATTAGTCAAACTTGAAGCATGTCTAAAAGACATAAAGACCTGGATGTCCTACAATTTCCTACTTCTAAATTCAGACAAAAATGAAATTATTCTCTTTGGACCTAAAAAGATGAGAAATATGCTGTCTAACAATATAGTTACTTTAGATGACATAACTTTGGCCTCCAGTACTGCGGTGAGGAACCTTGGAGTTATTTTTGACCAGGATTTGGCGTTTACGTCACATATAAGACAAATCTCTAGAACAGCCTTCTTTCACCTACGGAACATTGCTAAAATTAGAAGCATCCTGTCTCAAAGTGATGCCAAAAAACTAGTCCATGCACTTGTTACTTCTAGGTTGGACTACTATAATTTCCTACTTTTGGGGTGTCCTAATAAGTCTCTAAAAAGCCTTCAGTTAATCCAAAATGCTGCAGCAAGAGTGCTGACTGGATTAGGGAAGAGAAATCATATTTCACCTTTACTAGCTTCTCTCCATTGGCTTCCCATAAAATCTAGAATAGAATTCAAAACCCTCTTCCTTACATACAAAGCTCTTAATGGTCAAGCTCCATCATATTTAAAAGCTCTCGTAGTTCTGTATTGCCCGATTAGACCACTTCGATCCCAGAATACAGGCCTACTTGTGGTTCCCAGAGTTTGCAAAAGTAGAATGGGAGGCAGAGCTTTAGCTATCAAGCTCCTCTTCTGTGGAACCAGTTTCCAATCCAAATTTGTGGGGCAGACACCCTCTCTACTTTTAAGACTAGGCTTAAAACCTTTCTTTTTGATAAAGCTTGTAGTTAAAACTGCTCAGTCAACCCTGAACTAGCTCCTACTTAGGATGCTATAGGTTTAGAGTGCAATGAGCTCCCCTCCTCTTTTTCTCTATACATTTATTTGTCACCACTGTATGCTATTAATTTTGTGTCCTACCAACCTGTATAATGTTTTGTTGTTGCTTTTTGTTGCTCTTTTCTTTTCTCCCTTCACTTTCCACTCACCCCAACCGGTCAAGGCAGATGGCCGCCCACCCTGAGCCTGGCTCTGCTGGAGGTTTCTTCCATTAATAGGAAGGGAAAATTTTTCCTGTCCACTGTTGCCTAGAGCTTACCATAGACTACCAAATAGGATGCTCATTGTCTTTACCAGGCCTTGAGAATTGCTGTCCTTTTAATGTTGACATCAATGCTAGGCTTTGTAAAAGTATTCAAATGATAAAAACGGTCCTAAATACATAAATACTTTTCTGTTTTTGTCCAGACCTGCATATAAAAATAAAAAATATATCTCTGGGGTAAGAAGGTCCTTTGTCACCATTTTTACATTTTGTAGACTAAATTAGAAAAGAATTTCGGATTAATAAATTTTAAAAAATGTTAGTTGCTGTTCTAAAAATGCTAATATAAAAGTGTATACATCTCTTGCAAGACCAGCTAGCTTCTGTCTAGTGCAATAAAATAAATTAATCAATCAATCAAATAATTCTGAATGGCATAAAATGTCCCCAGGATCTATTAAGGGTTGAAGAACATAGTCACATGTAAAATTAATGCTTTCTAAAATGTAGAGAGACTAAAAAGAAAACTCAATTAAATGTAAATTTCAATTCAATTTGGTTTGTAATACATAAATTGAAACTAGACAATATAATACAGTGTTAAACCATGCTAACAAAACAATGTTATACATATTCTGTTCCTCCTGACACTTTAGAACATTAACAAGACTCACTAGGATGTGACTGAATCCACCGGGCCTTTCCTCATATGGCTACTGCAGAGCCACACATAAACATAGGACATAAAACTACTTATGTTATAGAATTTGGTTTAGGGTTTTTACAGTTTTCACCACATTAGCTGAAATGTATCTATAAGAACACACAGCTGAAAGCTCAAAACCCAGAACATTCTTTATCAAAACATATTTTGAAGTGTAAATAGGTTTATGATAAAGTAAAACTATGGTTACAAAATGCTTAACAAAATTAGAGGAACCCTCAATTCAGAACACATGGAAAGTCCTAGTGAAAAGAAAAAAACAAAATGGCGGCATGTTTGTGGGCATGCTCAAACTGGGCAGTGGGCAGTTTTGCATATATCTTTCTACTTACTCTTAATTAAGTAAACTTACTTTGTTTATAAATTGGACAATATATCCTGGAATTAGTTTAATGTTATATGTAGGATTAACTTACACATTCCAATCTAAGACATAAGGCATCTTCTTGTTTTCTTTTCGGCTGTTCCCTTTCAGGGGTCGCCACAGCGAATCACAGTTTCTCCTCTGAACATGTCCAAACCACCTCAATCTGGCCTCTCTGACTTTATCTCCGAAACATCTAACATGAGCTGTCCCTCTGATGTCCTCATTCCTGATCCTGTCCTCCTCGTCACTCCCAAAGAGAACCTCAACATCTTCATCCTCCAGCTCTGCCTCCTGTCTTTTTTTCAGTGCCGCTGTCTCTAAGCCGAACAACATCGCTGGTCTCACCACCGTCTTGAACATCTTTCCTTTCATTCTCGCTGATACTCTTTTTATCACACAACACACCTGACACTTTTCTCCACCCGTTCCAACCTGCCTGAACTCGCCTCTTCACCTCTTTTCCACACTCTCCGTTGCTCTGAACCTTTGACCCTAAGTACTTAAAGTCCTGCACCTTCTTCACCTCTGCTCCCTGTAACCTCACTGTTCCACCTGGGTCCCTCTCATTCACACACATGTATTCTGTCTTACTGTGGCTAAGCTTCATTCCTCTGTTTTCCAGAGCAGACCTCCACCTCTCTAGATTTTCCTCCACCTGCTCCCTGCTCTTGCTACAGATCACAATGTCATCTGCAAACATCATAGTCCATGGAGATTCCTGTCTAACCTCATCTGTCAGCCTGTCCACCACCAGAGCAAACAAGAAGGGGCTCAGAGCCGATCCTTGATGCAGACCCACCTCCACCTTGAACTCCTCTGTCACACCTACAGCACACCTCACCACGGTCTTACAGCCCTCATACATGTCCTGCACCACTCCAACATACTTCTCTGTCACTGCAGACTTCCTCATACAATACCACAGCTCCTCTCTTGGCACCCTGTCATACGCTTTCTCTAAATCTACAAAGACACAATGCAACTCCCTCTGACCTTCTCTTTACTTCTCCATCAGCATCCTCAAAGCAAATACTGCATCTGTTGTACTCTTTCTAGGCATGAAACCATATTGCTGCTCACAAATGTTCACCTCTGTCCTTAGTCTAGCTTCCACTACTCTTTCCCACAACTTCATTGTGTGGCTCATCAGCTTTATTCCTCTGTAGTTGCCACAGCTCTGCATGTCTCCCTTGTTCTTAAAAACTGGCACCAGTACACTTCTCCTCCATTTCTTGGGCATCCTCTTAGGTTTCTCCTGAATGACAGTTTTGAGATACAAAGATAAGGAAAACAGTGGGATTGTTATTGGATCTCAGTAGTATGTGGTTTTGATATCAAATACATAATAAAATGCTCTTAATGAAAAAAGCATCCCACCTACTGGGAGCAATTTGCCCAAGGATATTTCAGCATATGGGAGTTGGTAAAATCTGTAAAATGAAAACTGATGCATAATTTATTGCATGTAGTTCATTTGGTTATCCGCCTAGGATTTGAAAGGTTAAAAGCAAACTTTGTAAATGTAGAATATAATTTAAAAACAGTTGGGTTGAAATATTTGCATCCCCTAATTTAAAATGTCACCAAGAGCCAGCCACCTAAGTTGTAGAAGTCAACTCTCTAGGTCCCAAGCGCAAAATAAGAAAGAAAATTTGGGTGGGATATAAAAATGAATCGTGAATAAGTGGAATAATACAACTCAGGCTTACATTGGTGGGCTGCCTGTGGGCGATTTAGTAGGCAGAGATATAAACCAGTCTTTTGATCTTAATGGCCTTAAAGGCCATTTAATGGCCTAAGAGTCCATTTGGCCCTAATCTTTGTTAAATCTCACTGTATTGATAGTTGAAATAGCACCACCTCGTGGGGAGGCACATGTCTGTTGCAATTCCACTCCTTTTTTGCTAGGCAACAAAAATCTAAAATGGCAGCCAGTTTTACTCACATTATTTCAGTAAAACTGACCCAAAAATGTGGAACTTAAACTGTACAAATCCAGTTTACGACTGTGGCGCAGGAAGGTAGCGCGGTTGTCCACCAATCTCGCAGTTATTGGTTCAATAACAGTGTTTCAATGTCAAAATGTCATTGAAACACTGAACCCCAACTTAGTTGCTCCCAGTGAGCGTTGGCCAGCTGCGTAGCAACTGCCCCACTGATGTATGAGTGTGAATGGGTGAATAAGAAGCAGTGTAGAACGCTTTGAGTGCACTCAAAGTGCAGACCATTTACCATTTATCTGCTGATACTCCCAGCGAAACTGGACAATTCTATATCCCATAAGAAACAAATGATTGGTCTTGTTTCCTGGAGTTCCCAATAAAACCACAGACTGTAAAATCATGGATGCACTACGGTAACACATTTACCATGCACACATACTAACGTTACCGCTTGCAAACATTACACTTATTTTAGCAGTAGGAGGTTACCTGTTCTGCTCTGCCGACCCACACTGCATTTAGAGGAGAAACTGAAATATAAAAGTGCAAGACAGTCCTGCATTTTCACAAACACCCATTTCATTAGTTAAGCTTATTTGTTTTTTCACTACTATTTCACTGCTGAAGTGTATTGGGACATCACTAAACTGGTCCTAAACTCACTCAAAATACTTTCTTAATATTTTGACTTGCTAACTCAAAACAATTGGATACTATCTCAATACTTTGAGTTACTAAGTCAAAATAATGAGATATTAATTCAAAATATTGAGAAAGTATCTCATTATTTTGTCTTTGTAATTCAAAACATTATGAAAGCAATCATTATTAGATTAGATTCAACTTTATATTCATTACACATGCAGTACAAGGTGATGAAAAGTAGTTTAGTATCTAACCAGAAATAAAATAAGCAGTGCAAATATACAGTGTCTACAATATGTACAAGATAGGCACTATTATGGACATATGGACACATGTGGAAGTACTATGGACTAATATATAGATCGAAGTACTATGGACTTAATATACAGATGGAAGTAGTATAGACTTACAGGTGGAAGTACTATGGACAAAATATTATACAGAAGGAGGTACAATGGACAAAATAATATACAGATGGAGGTACTATTATTGAGTTAATTGGGTACAATAAAATATTTGTTTCTGTATTTTATGATTTACAACTTTAGAGGCGAGTGCAGGCAGGTTGGAAAGGGTGGAGAAAAGTGTCAGGTGTGTTGTGTGATAAAAGAGTATCAGCAAGAATGAAAGGAAAGGTGTTCAAGACTGTGGTGAGACCAGAGATGTTGTTCAGCTTAGAGACAGTGGCACTGAAGAAAAGACATGAGGCAGAGCTGGAGGTAGCAGAGCTTAAGATGTTGAGGTTCTCTTTGGGAGTGATGAGGATGGACAGGATCAGGAATGAGGACATCAGAGGAACAGCTCATGTTAGATGTGTTGGAGATAAAGTCAGAGAGGCCAGATTGAGGTGGTTTGGACATGTTCAGAGGAGAAACTGTGAATATATCGGTAGAAGGATGCTGAGGTTGGAGCTGGCAGGCAGGAGGTCTAGAGGAAGACCAAAGAGGAGATTTATGGATGTAGTGAGAGAGGACATGAAGTTAGTTGGTGTGAGAGAAGAGGATGCAGAGGACAGGGTTAGAGACACTGTGATTCACTGTGGCGGCCCCTGAAACGGAACAGCCGAAAGGAAAAGACGAAGATGCATTGTAACTAAAATTTGTACTGTATTTGTGCAAAATCACATTTGTAACTTTTTCTACACAAAGAAAAATCTTGTTTTGCAATCTTGTTTCAGATCAGATCTCATGTTGTGCATTTGCAGATCTCATCCTGTGGATACAAAATCTTTTTGCACTTTTCTCTTGTGGGAGGGAGGGGAGGGGGGGGAAGCCACATGCATATTAGCCAATCAGATCACTGTTCCTCCATCCAATCAAAGAGCTGTGGCTTTTGAACTCTGACTGCTTAATGTAAACAAGATGGAGCTAACATGCTAGCAGGACCTCCAAGGAACATCTTGGTTAATGTACAAGTGAGTTCATATTTAACAAACTAAACATTTTGATTCAGTATAGAATTAGCATTGATATATAGTTTCTGCCATGTCAGTCTGTGTTTATTGTACCTTCATTGAGAAAATGTCAACTAAGCAGCTACATTAGCATGATAGCGTTAGCCACCAAACTTGGAGGAGGCTAGTTAGCATGCAGCGGCCTGCTAACATGAGATTCTTTGATATATGAACTCAGTAACTGATATGAATGGGTGATAAGTGGCTCAGCTTATCACAGTGTCACTGCCTCTGATATATGGGCAGATGCAAGTGAGTTTGGATGTGTCTATAGATACATAGTTCTCCGTTTGCTCTTTAAAATACCTCCCAAGCCTGGCCAATAGCATCTCTGCTGAATGCTGCATTTGGCCCAGCAGACGCCAGCCTCTGTGCTGTAGTGTAAGCAGGAGCGTCACTTTATTTGTGGGAACACTGCCTTCAGACAACAAAAATACTCTTTGATAATACCAACATTTCATGCAGATGTAATATCGTATTAAGAAAAATAATACGATTTACCTGTGAGTGTGCGGTCAGCATCACTGCTGAAAGCATTATGTCTAAACCTTTTCCCCTCTGCGTTGTCTATACCTTCCAACCCAGAAGGTATAGACAACACTTCCTAACATGATGGGTTGATGTTAAGACAAAAGATACGCATATGCACAGATTAACAGATTACAACAGAGGGACAGGGAATACGACACGGTCAGCAGTAACACCGTTTCCTAAAACACAGGGGTTTTTACATGCACAAAATAGTAATTTAGCATTGTGAACTACATTAGAATAGGTACATTTGTGGTGTTACTCTATTATTGTTAGCTTATTTGAAGATTCATATTTGAAATTTCTATTTGGCAATAAGATAAAACGCTTCCAAATTGTTGGTGTACTGTTAAAAAGTAAATCTCATGATTACTCCGATCATTTATAGGGAAACCCTATCAAAGTGCTATAGAAAACAAAACATATACAATGCTGTTAATATACAGCCATTAATGTTTGCTGCCAGTTTGATATTTATGAGTGGATGGGCCATGTGAGGCAAATTCATATGGTCATAGCGCAAATCAAGTGTTTCCAATGCACAGCTGTTAAAAGCTTGTTTTCAGGTATCACACTTGAAGGTGGAATTTGAGCTACATGCATGCCCCTCACAAGCAAGAATGAGCACAGTGGGATTTCTGAAACTTGAGTGCGACTGTGGCACAGGAAGGTAGAGCGGTTATCCACCAATCTCACAGTTGTTGGTTTGATCCCCAGCTTCTCTGGTCACACGTCGAAGTGTCCTTGAGCAAGACACTGAACACCAACTTAGTTGCTCCTGGTGAGCGTTGGCTAGCTGCATAGCAGCTCCCCCATCAGTGTATGAGTGTGATTGTGAGTGTGAATGGGTGAATAAGAAGCAGTGTAAAGCTCTTTGAGTGCCAATAGGTAGAAAAGCGCTGTATAAGTGCAGATAATTTAATAGTACTTCCTCCTATTCATCTTCACTTTCAGCACAAGCCCTGGTTTGGAATAGACGTCCAACTGATAACACACTGTAGACATTAGTATGGTTCTTTTTTTTTTTTGGAAGCTTATCACATACAGACATACAGTTTCAGCCGTTCCCTTTTCACTTTTATGAATGCAGATCGCTACATATAGTCAAGCCTGCAAATTTTAGGAAATTGTTGTGACACTAAAGCACAGTTTTGAAACTATGTACTGTTAGTGAAGGCTAGTTTTCCCCCTTATATTTTGAAAGTAAATTAAAAGGTAAGACCTTAACAGTACCACAAATGGCCTCCAAAACTTTTACAAAGTCTGTATCTGTATTTAATGGGCACTAAGTGTACAGGGATAGGGCATAGCATCATGACCCACTCTACTCATGTAAATAATAGAGTGTATAAATATCTGTACTTCATATACTTTTGATTCAACAATAAAAAGAAAAAGCTGTCTGTATAACTCTCATTCAGTAGATTTGATTCGGTGTTCTATACAGCTGACAACTGCTAACAATCAACAACATGTGCAAAAAAATAAACTCAATTTTAATATTTCACATTACATTATAACCAAGAAATAACCAAAATAAAATATATATAATTTTATGTTAACATTGTTTGCTTTCGTAAACAAAACATTCTAAATAGATATGATTAATGTACAGAGAAGAACTGTGCAGAATTGTAACAACATAGACATAGTGCAGAGAAACCAAAGCCTTGGCTTTTCAGGAAAGAATACAGATGTTGGATGTAGCTTCATGTAATGGGTTGTGGACTCCAATGTCACTGCAAACCAGATAAAAACAAAAACAAACTAGATGTTTGCATTATGTCTCATTAGAGGCAGAAGGTACGAATTAATAGTTTCATAACTGACAGTTATTCTTTTTTAGAATCTCGAGAAACATTGAGGCAGTATTAGTGCTCCAACCCATAGTGGACTGCGTACAAAAGACTGAATCAAATAAAGTACATTTTGTATCCTACACTGCCACCTAGTGACACTTGACACTGTCCTAACTGCATCAGTTAGTGTCAATTACGAACACACTTACTTTGAAAACAATTACTCATTCTATGACAACTCTCACTAAATTTATATTGTAGCTTCATTAAATGTTGGTATTATCAAACAAACATGTTTTTATTGTCTAAAGGCAGTAAAACAATTGCATTTACTGTTGTCATTTGGTATAACTGGATTTATTATTGTTTCTTTCATAAATCATGATGATGGTAACGATAGTAAAATTGATTGGCAAACTGTGGTCCCACTGATAAATGGTCTGCACTTATATAATGCTTTGCTACCTATTGGCACTCAAAGCGCTTTACACTGCTTCTTATTCATGATACGTAGCTGGCCAACACTCCCCGGGAACATCTAAGTTGGGGTTCAGTGTCTTTCTCAAGGACAGTTAGACATGTGAAAGGAGGAGCCGTGGATCGAACCAACAACTGTGAGATTGGTGGATGACTGCTCTAACTTCCTGTGACACAGTCGCCCCAAAGTGACACTCCCGCTGACACTATGGCTCATAGGCTGCCCAAGCACGGCACACAGGGGGCACACTGCTGGCCACACTGCAGGCCAGGGTCGGGAGGTAATTTAAGTAGAAAAAAAGAGAACTAACATTAGTCTACATAACCAAATTATCACCAGCTATCCAGCTACCAAGGCATTTTAGTTTAGTTTAGTTTAACTGAGGTTGTTATGATTTCTCACATAAATCTCAATAACAGTAATTGATACTAATTGATCGCACTCTGAAGAATGAATGATGCTCCCACTGATGTTGCCTCATTCACTGCAAACCATACTGTGTAGAGGCTGGTGTCTGCTCGGCCAAATAGTGCTGCGCAGTTAGCAGAGATGCTATTAGCCAAGTTTGGGAGGTATTTTAAAGAGAAAACTGAGACCTATGTCCCTATGGAGATATGCAACTTCGCCTGCATTTGTCCAACTATCAAGGCGAACGCAAGGCAGCAACACTTTCATCAGCTGGGCAATTTATCACCCTTTAATAGCCATACTGACTTTATAAATCACAGAAAGTCTTGTCAGCAGAAGCTGCATGCTAACTACCCTTCTCCAAGTTGGGTGGCTAACGCTATCATGCTAATGTAGCTGCTTAGCTGGCATCTTCTCAACTAAGGCACAACAGATTGACATGAAATAAACCACATATTCATGATAATTTCATACACAATCAAGATATTTAGTTAATTAAATACAAACTCACCTGCACATTACCCAGGATGTTCCATGCAGTTCTTGCTAGAATGTTAGTTCCATCTTGTTCACTTTATGCGGCCAGTCACAGCTCTGGAGGAAAAGCGATGTGATTGGCTGATATGCATGTGGATTTTTTTTCCCCCCTCCCACTGGAGGACAATGCAAAAAAGATCTCGGTGGCTAACAGGTTTTATATTCACAGTATGAGATCCACAGATGATCAGTTTGAGATCCAGAAATGTGTATATCAAGTTTTGTTCTGGCAAAACAAGATTTTGTAAACAAAAATTTACAAATGTGAATTTGCACAGTCAAATACAAGTAAAAATTGTATTTACAATGCATCTTAAGTTGTAAGTCATAAAATAGAGATATAAATATTTAGTGCACTGAATTAGCTTCGTATACTATGAACATAATATACAAATGGAGTTCTATGGCAATAATACACATCTCGACTTAGTGACTCAAAATATTGAGATAGTGTTATTTTGGTTAATAAATGAAGTTATTGAGAAAGTATTGATATTTTTGATTTAGTAAGTCATTCTTTTAAGATTCAGGATCTAGGTTTTTTCCCTAGTGGTGGAAATAGATTTCCATGGTAAGGCCAAAGCAAAGAATTGAGATTGGGCCCACAAAATGCTCTAATACGTTTCATGTAAATGGTAAATGGTCTGCACTTATATAGCGCTTTTCTACCTATTGGCACTCAAAGCGCTTTACACTGCTTCTTATTTACCCATTCACACTCACAATCACACACATTCATACACCGATGGGGGAGCTGCTATGCAGCTGGCCAACACTCACCGGGAGCAACTAAGTTGGGGTTCAGTGTCATGTCCTCCCATTGCCTTTATAATCTCCTCCAAACTCTTTGGATACTCTCTAGGCAGCCATTATATACTTTTAGGCACAATTGTAGCACATAAATACACCTTAAAACACTGTATTGAGTTTACCTATGACAAAGCTGTTAGATTGTCCTTAACAATTCTTTTAGGAATATCAGGACCCATGTTAATAAAAAAAAAAAAAATTGAAATCAAGAGTGTGTGTTCTCCAATAGTCTCTAGCTACCAGCATATGATGTGTAAAATTTGTAATCCACTGTCTAATTTACCAGCCTTTATCTACCCTCCTTTCAGTCTCTCAGTGCCTGTGTCCTTTGAATCACACCCACTTATAATTGTGTTTTTCTTATGGGAATCCTCCACCTCGTCCACTCTGATCCAGGTCTTCATTTGTCTGATCTTTTCAATTTATCAATAATTTTAACACTCACACTTTCATTAAACCTGCTAGCTGTGTCCATATTGCCATTTTACCTTTACCTTACTTAGAAATTCTAGGTTGAGCTTTCCATGGTAGCATTTTTGCATTGCTATAGGCATGCTACATCAGGAAATTGAATGTGGAAGATGAATATCAAGGGTGAAAGCATGGAGTATTACATGAATGAGAAAGATGGAGGGCTCTTAGAACACAAACACGGGCTTGTTTTATCATAACACATTGCCATTACCAAAGGAATAAATTTGAGACCTTATTACGAGATCCATTACGAGTTACAGAACTACAGCTCTCGTTATCTTGTAATTATGATTTAGGGAACATAAATATGAGAATGTTTCAGAACCTGCCTTAGAATAAATCTGGTTTTTAAGATGTCTTCACTATCAAAGAAGTCCAGTGACAGTTTTCAATACTTCCAAAAGTCCTAAATGTAAAACAGAAACGATGATAGATAAATTGTTGGCTTTCTAAAAAAAAAAACGTATTCTAATCCAGGTTCTGAAACGTACTCATGAGATTGCTAATTCAAAATTACAAGATCTAGATTGTATAAATATGAGATCCTGATCTCTCGTAATCTGTAATATGTAACAAGTAAGGTCTCTTTCTCAATGTTCTGATAAGGCTTCTGGGAATATACAGCCTCGAGTCTTACTTTGGTCTTTGCTGTGTATTTCAGAGCCATATCCAGTGTTCTCCATTGGGTACAAAGGAGTCTTTAGAACAGCAGGTGGCAGAGCTAAAAATAAACTCTGAAGTAAAATCCGCAGATACTGATCTGGAGGACAGCCGACACATTTCAGGTAAAATCACCAACTCAGCATCTCCTACACAGAACATCACCCCACTTGGCACACAGTTTAAAGATGGACAACCTAAAAGATGTGGTCTTGCTACTTTGTGACTGTTTTATACTCCAATATGTTGCACCACACAGGCAATATCAGAATAAGATTTATTTGCAAAGTACCAGTTACAAGAATGTCTTTGTGGTCCAGTCTCATTTTTAAAAAATTAAAAAAAAAGGAAAAAGGAAAGGAAAAACTCCCTTTAATGGAAGAAACCTCCAGCAGAACCAGGTTCAAGGTGGGTGGTCATCTGCCTTGACCGGTTGGGGTTAGTGGAAAACGGAAGGAGAAAAGAAAAGAGCAACAAAAAGCAACAACAAAAAATTGGGCAGGTTGGTAGGACCAGTAGCTGTGCACTGGAAAACACACAGCTCCAAAGCCGGGGACACCTGCAGAAAGGGACAGAGAGGGAGAATGAGAAGGAGAAAGATGTCGTGGCAAAAACTGTAAGGCAAGCTAGGAGGCAAAAGGCAACTCACAAGTGAAAGATAATGGTGAATTTAATCAGCAAAATGGAGAAACATGCAGAGCATGCAACTACACTCAGACTACCCTCTTTAGGAAACCGCAATTCCCACCATTCAGTCAATTGGTTACAACTACCCTTATATTTTTTTGACATTTCTTCACATAATGGTGACAAATCAGTTGGTAGACTGTGCCCAGGCCAGGCGCTTATTTCTCTTCTAGTACCCAGTACTAAACCCATTTCTCTAGTGGCCGTTCTTTAGTGCTATCTTTCCTCGTGCGACTCAGAATTTACTGCGCTGCATACAACAGTAGTCGATAACACAATGGTTCAACTATGACAACATCTTGTCAACTACCCAACCAGTAGTGAGTTTTATAGAGCTCTCTTACCTAGTTCTGGTCTGCTCGTGTTTCTCCGTTGCTATTTCACCGCTGTATTATGGTCCGTATCGCTACTGGATTGGATCGGCGGGTGGGCTTCTTAGGAGAAGAGCTTCTCAACCATAGGGACAAATCAACTGTTACTTGTGTGCACTGCAACTGTTCGTCCATCAGAGTCCAGACCACGCGTCCAATCCCACTTCTGACACCAATTCTGTCGTGCCAAAAACTGTAAGGCAAGTTAGGAGGCAAAAGGCAACTCACAAGTGAATGATAATGGTGAATTTAATCAGCAAAATGGAGAAACATGCAGAGCAGAACAGAACTACACTCTAGAGTGGGCCAAATCAGATTTGACCCAGATGTGTAGGTTGTTCAGCCTTTTATACATTTAACTCAACAGCTGGGTTTAAACAAAGGGATGAGTAAATGCAAATCAACCTTAACCTTAATGTCATACAGTAGTGACAATTGTGGGCTGAGAGGAGAGGAAAGAGGGACAAGAGGAGAGGGGTCCCCAGCAGTCTAAGCCTATAGCAGCATGACTATAACTAACTATAAGCTTTATCAAAGAGGAAGGTTTTAAGCCTAGACTTAAAAGTAGAGAGGGTGTCTGCTTCCTGAATCTGAACTGGGAGCTGGTTCCACAGGAGAGGAGCTTGATAGCTAAAGGCTCTGCCTCCCATTCTACCTTTCGAAATTCTGGGAACCACAAGTAGGCCTGCATTCTGAGATCAAAGTGGTACTATGAGGTCTTCTATATATGATGGTGTGTGACCATTCAGAGCTTTATATGTAAGAAGCAGGGTTTTCTATTCTAGATTTTATGGGAAGCCAAGAGAAGCTAGTGAAGTTGAAAATATGATCTCTCTTGCTAGTTCCAGTCAACACTCTTGCTGCAGCATTTTGGATTAATTGCAGGCTCTTTAGGGAGTTACAGTGATGATACAACATAAATAATGATTTTAATTAATATGACAACACAATTAACACTTTTGATAAAGTGTAGTTATGATAATCAATTTGTCACATTGTCCAGTTTTGAGAATATATAGTACACATATTACTGTTCCAAACCAACCACTATAACTTAAAAACTGTAATTTACAAATATTGTCACAACTTTGCTCTGTAAATTCTGTTAACCTTACTTAAAAAGCAAACAAACATGCAAACTGATTCCCCTAACAAAACAAGTAAACTGAAACAGGAATTTTATTTCGTATTTAAAAATGCTTATTAAGTGTAGTCCACTTACATTGTAGTTTACACAACCAAAAAACAGTGTATGGGTAATAGCACCACAAAAACATGTTACATCCATCTTCGTAATATTGCTCGCCTTCGTCCTGTTCTTCTGTCCTTATCCACTCTCTGGTCACATCCCATCTTAACTACTGTAATGCTCTTTTATCTGGTTTTCCACACAAGCTTCTCCATAAACTCCAACTGGTTCAGAACTCTGCTCATATTTTAGCCCAGATTCTCACCATAATAATAATAATAATATATTTTATTTATAATGCACTATAATGAAGCAAATCTCAAATTGCTACAAGGAAGATGCTGGGGGAAAAAACTGTATAAAAATATCTACAATGACGACAATATAATACAATAATCTAAAAACATATAAGAAAACAGTCTAGCTAAAATATGATTTCCTAAAAAGGAAGGTTTTCAGTCCTTTTTTAAATCATCCACCATCTGTGGTGCTCTAAGGTGGACTGGCAGGGTATTCCACAGACAGGGAGCAGTGGATTCAAAGGCCTGTCCCCCATTGTTTTGAGTTTTGTCCTGGGTGGGCAAAGACAGTGCCTTTGGCCTAAACTTTTTTTTTTTTTTTTTTTTTATTATCAGCAGAATAACTGAATTTGTCTACTGGGAAAAGAGTGCATACATAATACAGATACAGTAAATTCAGAATAATTCATAACATTTTGTGTAGATGCAGATTCCAGTAATAATATCATGGGTGTCACAAAATCCCATGGCACACATTGACTTTACTTACAGCACACCATTTGGGAACCATGGCTGCCTATAAATTAAGCTTGAAGTAATAAGAGAAAAGTGAATTCCACAGACTTTGAAGTGCTACAACAGTATGTGTACTTATTTAAATAAATACTTGAAAGACCATTATTTAAAACTCAGGAACCTTATTACTAAATTAGTTCAATACATTTTCATCAAGTTTGATATTATTGTAAGAATAACATTTACACACTGCGTTTACAAATGGAACACACTATATACACACACTAATATTAATTCTAGGTATATTCATTAAAAGATGTTAATGGTTAATATCTCTTTGTCAAGAGACAATTCTGATCTTTTTCATTGTTTTTGCTTTTTTTGTCAGGAGAGGTCCTTGAAGCCAAGCAAAATGAATGTCCTGAACCAAAGTACCATTCTGTGGTTCCCTGTTCCTTGTCAGCTCCTGCGGGGACAGGGGAGACGGGGACAGGAGAAGCATGGTTGTCAGAGCGTGCAAGGAGGGCCACGGCTACTGATGTCTTTGGCGAGATTAGAGGTGTTGAAATACCGGAAGATTTTCAACAACTACAAAAGGCAGAGACTTTTATATTTGAATTGATCCAACGTAGATCTTTACCCACACGCCCATCAAAGCCACGTACCAGCATAGCACATGATGCCCGGACTATCAGTATGGTCAAGCAGGGCCGCAAAGAGGAGCAACAATCACCAAAAAAAGAGTCTGTTCCAGTGAAATCTAGTCTATCCCAGTGTTTAGAGGGAACTGCTTCAAAGGCATTCAATAACCTGAATCCGGACCATTACTTAGACATAGAATGTCCTGGAGAGGCCCATCCCCCATACCACCACTACATTCAGCAAAGTGGCCAGGATCGGCCAGAATTTTATCAGATGCCCAGACAAGCCTCTATGATTAACCCCTCACACTCAACCTCATTGGACTATCCATCTTGTGGAGTAGTGCAAGTCCACCCAGACTCCAGCAACAGCGAACTCGATTCATCCCAACATTTCCACAGCTACCCTCCCCCTCCAGGTCTGTTAAAGCCTTACCAACCACCTTCGCCTGAGGAGCAGCTGGTCAATGCTGAGTATATTCCAGCCCAGCCCTGCCAGGCCTCCACCAGAGCTTATGCCCATCACCACTTAAACCGACACAATGCTCCTGGGGTGCCTAAATCTAACCAAAGAACATTTTCTCCAGAAAGAGGCCACCATACTCAAGAGCAGCAGCCCACAACCTCTCAGGTCCAACCCTCCAGATGCCGAGGGGGGCCCAAGAAGTGTCGTTCGATTGAAGACAGAAATGGTGCCACCAGAAAATTGGGAAAGAAGGCTTGTAGGTCTCAGTCAGAGAACAGTCTACCAAGATTTCCGGAACGTAAGTACAATACAGTAGAGAGGGATGGTGGAGAAGCTGGAAGTGGCGGGAGGGGAAGCCGCAGTAGCCAGTCAAAGACTAGGAAACAGCAGCAAGGAAGTGGTAACTACCGGTGCTGGAAGTCTACGCTGGAGCTCAGCCAAGATGAGGCTGACCAGCCACCTACACAAGCCCCCATGCATGGCTCTTTAAATTCAAACCCAAAGGAGAATTTTGCAAGGCGCACACGCAAATCTCGTTCTACACATACATCATATGCCTATCCACATCGCAACTTCAACCAGCACCCGCACTCCCAACATCATCAGCACATGGAGTACCAGTTAGAGAGGCATGAAGTGCCAATATGTCAACCTAGTGATGACTACAGTCATCCACGTCAGGGTGAGTCTGAGTCCAGCATGAGTGAGGCTGACTCTCCTGACTCCAGCTCTTTGTCCACTGACTCAGATGAAAGTGGCGGTCTGGTTTGGCCCCAACAACTTCCCCCTCAACTTTCCCTCCCATCACCTCCTGCTGCAACTGGAGCAACACTCCAACCCAAGGCTTTTGTCAAGATCAAGGCCTCACATGCTCTCAAGAAAAAGATAATGCGATTCCGCACTGGTTCACTGAAAGTAATTACCACTGTATGAAGTGGAATACTAGCAAAACTGAAGAAAAAGGAGCTGCAAAGCTTTGGACTATATAGAATGATGGACCAGGAGAACGTTAAACTAGTGAACAGTGAATATATAAATGGAGCATTATTGTTTTCATTGAGCTCACATAAATGTTACAATGAAAACCTTTCTCGCATTTAACTAATCCCCCTGGCGGGGAGCAGGGGCCCCGGGGGAGCTAGCACTGAGTGCCTCACTCAAGGACATAAATGCAGACTTCTGCATCCCAGCCTGATGCTTTACCATTGAGCTACCAGGCTGCTCAGTATTAATAAAAAATCTATTTGTACTTGGAAATACTATGAGCTGGAAAGAGTGGATTGGGTGGATGGTGTTACATGTACCTTTAAAAATAATGACGTAACTGGGGATCACTCTATCAGCCATTTTCTGTCAGGAATGACGTTTAAAATACATATGTATTGTCATATTACTATAATCATTTAATCATGTTTTTTTAAAGGCTAATCTATTTTTGTCACACTATTCATATAGTATTCCTAGACAACCACTGTGGCCACATTTTAATCCATGCATTTCAATTTACTATAGTGTGGGCGACTGTGGCGCAGAAAGGTAGAGCGGTTGTCCACCAATCTCACAGTTGTTGGTTTGATCCCTGGCTCTTCCGGTCACATGTCGAAGTGTCCTTGAGCAAGACACTGAACACCAACTTAGTTGCTCCCGGTGAGTGTTGGTCAGCTGCAAAGCAGCTCCCCCATCGGTGTATGAGTGTGTGTGTGATTGTGAGTGTGAATGGGTGAATAAGAAGCAGTGTAAAGCGCTTTGAGTGCCAATAGGTAGAAAAGCGCTCTATAAGTGCAGACCATTTATAGAAGAGTCCTGTTCCACCACCTTTGTTAGAAGGTTCAAATGGTATATGAGAATTGAAAAAAATTCACAGAAGTTTATTAATCCCCAAGAAAAAAATAGTTTGGTTACAGCTGCTCTCTGCTCAAAAACGAAAAGGAACCATACCAACAGGGGGACTGTTTCCCACAACACAGGGACCCTCTCCAGATGCAGGCTCAGGTTGACGATTAAAATGACAAATATCTTGTTGTGATTAAATTTGGAAAACAAAGTCAGGATTCAGAGTTTAAAAATTTTAGGCTAGTTTATCACAAATGTTAGGTTGAAAGGTTGCATTGTACTCTGCATACAATAGCTTACAAAGAAGCAATGTGATTCATGCCATAAAGTGAATGGTAGGAGTCATTGACATGTCATTTCTGCAATTGTTTCCTCTTACAACCTAACAACCAACTTTCATACAGTAAGCAAAGTTGGACCTCCTGGCGCAGACATTGTGTCACCAAAATCAGCTACGTAGACAAAGTAATGGGTCACAGGTCAAGAGATAACCCCTAAATTAACTCTAAATTACTCTGCAGTCCTAGTTCTAAATAGACAAGCTCCACATTCCGGATCCTTATGATAACACACATGCTCAGAATCACATAAGAAGACCAAATGAGATGTACTCAAACTATATTGAGGATTGCTGTCCTGATATTACATTAAAAGCTTGCTAAAAATAAAATAATTAAAAGTTGATCTGAAGGTTTAAAGGTTAAAACCCCACCTAACAAACATTCTTCTCCTAACTAACCTCAGTGCTTTCTTAATGTGTTTCAGGATGGCCTTGTCCATGGTGATTCAGCTTGCTGTTAGGTAAAAAGCAAATTGTTGTGGAGATACGTGTGTCAGCACAGAAATTGATGTAGTCTGTGACACAGTCTGTTAGAGCATCAGTGTCTTTACCCTGTGGCTTACAAAGTGCCTTTCAGTCTGTAGCCTCAAAGCATCACTGCAGGTCAGCATTGGCCCTTCCCACAATGATGATTGTGGTGGTGTATGGTGGTGCATGCCATAGTGATAATAGCGAAAAAAGGGCCACTTGTCAATTTGGTCATACCTAAGAATAAAATCAAGAAGTACAAAATTGATGAAAGGCACAAATGTTCTTAAATTGTATGTGCCAGTTAAGTACAAACCTGTTAACACAACTGGCTCCTGTATTAGGCCACACTGATCTGGATTTTACAACTTTTATTTTATGTACAGATTAATCAAAACACCTACTACTGTAGTAGTGTTGTGACTTTTGCAAGACCATTTTCATAATCGAATATTTATTTGTTCTTACTTGTGTAAGGTTGGTTGTGTTTGTTGTACTTATTTATTTTTAATCTGTTAAATTGGAATCACAATTAAACTCCAACTTATACATTTCTAGCCTTTGTACACAACTCCTCCAGGGTCTGGATCACATTAAAAAAAGAGTTCCCTAAAATGCAACTTAAGAACCTGTTGGTGTTAAATTATCATTTCAATTTAGCAGTCCTTTAAGTGTGTATTTGTATAGTCTCATGCCAGCACACTCACTCATTGACTCATACTAGATACATATTTTAATGCTTTGCAAATGGATCAATAGACCAATGCGTATTAACATTTTAATGTTTAACATAGGATCGTATGTCATTTTTTCCTTTCCTTTCCTTTTTTTAATTTCTCTATCTAATTTAGTTATACGTGTGCACATTGGAAACATATTACTAATACTGTACATTGTAGTATTACAGTGCTGAGGCTGGGCACTGTTTTTATTTAGACTGACTGCAATTGTTGCTGAAATGATGCATACCTGTTATTGTGAAATTTCTAAGTCACAGTGTAATTAAACAGGAGGCTAATGTAAGGCAAACAGCCAACATCAGTTCATGCTTCTTACATTTGTCTCCTCATAAACATACAGATATTAAATATATTGTGGATAGAAGTGAATGTATCTGTCAGACATGGGGAACTGTTGAACTGAACAATAGATGTTGTGTGGTTGTGAAGGAGTGGACTGGTTGATTGTACAGTATGAGGTTTCTGTAAGATAGTATATCTGAGATCCAAACAAAGTAACAGTAAACTTTTCACCAGAAAGCAGGCTGTGAAGTTTCTCATTTTTGGTCAACAAACTCAGAAATCAATTAACTATTCCTAAAGGACACTGTATAAAATTAAATTTTAATGATAGTGTAGTAGACTAAGAAAAAATTGCCTAACTTGCTCTAGCCAACGGACTATTAGTTATGTTTTGTATGAAATGTGTTTTATAAATCTGAAAATGTGGTGCATGAAATTAAAGTACAACAACAAACAAAAAAACATGTCTGAAGGTGAAAGTTTGTATGATAATACCAAATGAGCAACCTATTTGTTTGTTCCTAGGCAGTCCACACATAGTTACACTGGAAAAGAAAACACACCCACACACATAGCACATGTGAGTGATAGAAGTGCTGAGTGATTAAAATGTGGATGTGGCCATTTGACAGATATGGGCATTATAGCAGAAATTTGAATAGTGATGAGTAATAAAACATTTGTCTCTTTAACTACACTCAAGGCACAAAAGGATTAGTTTACAGTAAAAGTTCTTTGTCATCTGGATTTTATAATCATTTTGTGACACAGATTTTGTGCTTTTACAGTCTGTTTTGTCTTCGGGGATTTCAGTCGAACTCAAGTCATAAATTTGATGGCTTAAGACTCGACTTTAAAACATCATGAAAGACTTGCAACTGGATTTGGACTTTAACGTCAGTGATTCATGACTTCACCACTATATATAATAGATTATACCAGTAAGCTTACTAGTAAATTATTTGTTGCCTTCACTGAAATCCAATACCGAAAAAGTTCGAAAAGTTCAATTGTTAAAATTTCAATCTGACGTAATTTACTATGACTAACCATCCAAAGTACAGACTCTAACTGTAGGTACTGTATTTGTGTGATTGTTGGTGTATCAGGTAAGGGACCATCTGCCTTTTACCAATATCTCTATTAAAAAAAAACCTAAGTTGTTTCAGCAATCTGTATTTTTCTTTGATGTTAAAATCAACTCTTCAAATTTACAATGTCATAGTGTAGGCTTTATTTAATTTATATGTAATAAATTACATTACTCCACGTACCACACACAAACACAAACGTATACCTACACAATTACCACGACTTGCTTTCCATATTGATAATGTTTTTCCTACGATATTACATACTAAATAAACATGAAATACAAAGACTTGTTACTCCATCCATCCATTATCGGTCACCCCTTATCATGTTATACTGTATCCTGAGTACCCAGAGCAAACCCACACACACACAAAAAAAAAGATAATTTAAAAAGTACTGATTAGTAGGAATTATTCAGCTATACATTTGTCCAAAAGATTGCAGCTGTCTCACAGCCAAAATGGTAGATGGACTTTTCTAACTATTGGTACTCAACGAGCTTTACACTGCTTCTCATTCACCCATTCACACTCACATCCACACCGATGGGGGAGCTGCTATGCAGCTGGCCATCACACCACGAGCAACCCCTGGTTTTTTTTTTCAGCACTGTAGTGACGCTGACTTAAAGCCATAATTCTGTTGAGACTAGTATTCCTTTAACTCTGAGCAGCAATGACATCATGACATTCTTAATGAATAAAATTGTAGCTATTAGAGAAAGAATTCACCAGGTCCCCTCCCAAATATTACAAATAGATCTTCATGTACGACAATGCTAGAATCATCATTAAGGCCCCAATCCCTGCTTTTTACCCATAGATCTCGCTGAGCTAACTTCAACTATTACCTAATTACCAACTATCATCTAAACTAACAATGTGTCTGCCAGACCCTATTCCAACTAGACTGCTCAAGGAAAGCTTTACCCTTAATAGACACGTTCGTATTAGACATCATCAAGCTATCTTTAGAAACAGGGTATGTACCCCAGGCCTATACGGTAGCTGGAGTAAAACCACTACTCAAAAAACCCTGTCTTGACCCAGGTGTTTTAGCCAATTACAGACCAATATCCAATGTTCACTTTATTTCTAAAATCCTTGAAAAGGATTGCAAAGCAAATAGGCTACCACATGTACAGGAATAATTAGCTTGAAGACTTTCAGTCAGATTTAAAGTTCATCATAATACAGAAACAGTACTGGTAAAAGGCACTAGCGATGTTCTTTTGGCCTCAGATAATGGGCTCGTCTCTATACTTGTTCTGTTAGATCTTAGTGCTGCATTCGATACCATTTATCACAACATTTTATTACAGAGACTGGAACATGGAATTGGGATTAAAGTAACTGCACTAGGTTGGTTTAAATCTTATCTATGGTAAATGGTCTGCACTTATAAAGTGCTTTTCTACCTATTGGCACTCAAAGCGCTTTACACTGCTTCTCATTCACCCAATGAATAGCAATTTCCATTGCTATGCTGATGATACCCAGCTATGTCTATATATGGAACCAGATGGCATAAGTCTGGCCTCCAGTACTACTGTAAGGAACCTTGGGTTTATTTTTGACCAGGATTTGTCCTTTACTTCACATATAAAACATATCTCAAGAACAGCCTTCTTCCAACTATGGAACATTGCCAAAATTAATAACTAACTAAGTGATGCCTAAAACTAGTCTCCTTTACGCAACATTATTAGAAAACATTCCATAAATTTCCATTGCTATGCTGATGATACCCAGCTATATCTATCTATTGAACCAGATTTAAAAAATCAGTTAATGAAACTTCAAGCAAAAAATCTTAGAAACATGCTTTCCAACTATAATGTTACTCTAGATGGCATAATTCTGGCCTCCAGTACTACTGCAAGGAACATTGGAATTATTTTTGACCAGGATTTGTCCTTTACCTCACATATAAAACTAATCTTTAGAACAGCCTTCTTCCACCTACAGAACATTGCCAAAATTAGGAGCATCCTGTCTCAAAGTTATGCCAAAAAGGCAGTCAATGCATTTGTTACTTCTGTGTTGGACTACTGTAATTCCTTACTTTCGGGATGCCCCAGTAACTCCCTAAAAAGCCTGCAATTAATCCAAAGTTTTGCAGCAAGAGTGCTGACTGGAACTAACCAGAAAAATCATATTTCACTTTCACTAGCTTCTCTCCATTGGCTTCCCATAAAATCTAGAATATAATTTAAAACCCTGCTTCTTACATGTAAAGCTCTAAACGTTCAAGGTTTATCTAATATAAAAGACATCATAAGTACCATATCATCCCAGTAGACCACTTCGAATCACAGAATGCAGGCCTACGTGTGGTTCTCGGAATTTCCAAAGGTAGAATGGGAGGCAGAGCTGTAACTTGGTTAAAACCAGGCCTTATCTAATTTAATGTTGCCCTTCTATCAGCTCAAACAAGCCGGGCCATTGTCCTCTGACCTCTGGCATTAACAAGGCATTTGTGGCCAGAAAAGAAGAGACTATCAGACCATTCTCTGTAAATCCAAGTAGATTAGCAGCCTGTCTGTCAGCAACCACAATGCCACCTTCAAAATCAGATGAAATACCTTTCTTCTCCATACTTAGTTTAAACTTCAGCACATCATCTTGACTATGTCTACATTCCTAAATGCACTGAATTGCTTTATTGAACAGTTGTAGTGTAGTGATGAGTGATGTATTTACTGTTATATGTACAGTACTTCTTGTTCTTTCAACTGCTCCCTTTAGGGGTCGCCACAGCAGGTCATCCATTTTCATCTCACTGTCCTCTGTGTCTTCCTCTGTCCCCCCAACCTCTCACATGTCCTCTTTCACAGTGTCCATGAACCTCATCCTTGGCCTTCCTCTTCTCCTTCTGTTTAGCAACTCAATTCTCAACCTTTTTTCCCCAATATACTATGTCCTTCTTATGCACATGCCCAAACCACCTGGTGGTCCTTTTTGTATGTCTAAATACTGAACTTGTATTGGGTTTCTAGTATCAAGTGAGAGGTTTAACAAGTTAAATGTGTGTGTATGTACTTGTATGGTATGTACACCTAGTAAAACTTTAGAATATGGGACAGAGGACATTTTGGGACAGTGCACGCATTTTCACTGATGGTCAGAGATGTGTGACAGGTTTTAGGGTTTGGATTAAAGTTAGGTTAGGGTTAAGGTTTTTAAATGTTTTTGTATGACTTCATAGAGTGTCCTGTGCCATGTATTCTGTTGATTTGAGTGGATGTAGATTTCTTTTATCTTATGGTTTTTATCATATTTTCTATCTGTGAGATATGTCTGTGAGATATGTCAGTGAAACTGTCATCCCAGAGAGGCCACGTCATGTTTACTCCCGTGAAATACTGCTACAAATGAACTGTACAAGTATCAGAGTGGCGGATGTCATATTACAGCTCCCATTGTTCATTTAGAAAAATATAAGGAAAGATCTTGGCTCTTCTCAAGTTATGTCATCTGGAGGCATTTTTCAGCTAGAAGTAGAGACATATTTTAATGTAGTGAAGTCAAAGGGAAGTTTATTGGCATTTATGTACTACTCAAACTAAAACCAAAAGCAACAAGTTTAAAATCACTGAAGGCATCCCTTAGGATTCAGCTCCAGCAGTTCTCTCAGTTTATTAATCTGGTAAGGAGAGAAAATAGAAATACATGAAGAGTATAAATGGCATATAATTCTTTAATGCTATAAAGGGAAAGCAACATTTGAAGCTCTTTGTCATCTCAGCTATCTCAGTATGGGTGGCATTTTTCCAGCTGCCATCTTTTTGCTTTTATATCCTACCCTTCCATCCTTCATCCCTACATCTGTTAGTGGTTAGTGAAAACATGCTCCCTCCAGGGCCAGGAACCTGAAGTATTTCCTGCTTTCCAAGAGACCAAGGGGAAGAGAGGCAACAGAAGAGGAGGAGGGACTGAGGAAAGAACAGAGAGGCACTGAGTCTGAGGAGGAATCCCAGACTGAGTTAAGAGAAACAGAGAGATGGAGGCAGGAAGGGGGAAAGGAGGAGGAGGTTGAATCAAGGCCTCGTAAGCATACATCTGGCTTTGATTAGTAAGGAGCTGGAAACAACTCTGCTGTCTCTGTAGACAAAGCAGCAGAAAAGCAATTGAAGGTGCGGCCCATTTACTTCTCCATCACTGTGTATTTTCTTTTTTCCTACACCAGTCACCTCAATTTCCTTCACACACACATAGTCACATATGCATAAGTACAAATAGACTATACATATGGAAACAAACTGCATGCTGCCTCCATTTCTGACACACTTTTATACTCAAATCAGGACTTTGTGGTGCCAATGTGGGCAATGCAACACAAGCCTCTAATGCCTACTTAGCCCAAAGACTGTACTGATGAACCTTCTTCTTATACTTGATTGTTACCCATGGCCTACATAGCTCTTGTCACTTGCAGTCACTGTCATGGTGTCTGTCATATTAAACTACAGATAGGGACTCTTAATTCAAAATACAAAACTATGATTGGTAAACAGAAATGGTAAATAAATTAACCAAAACAAACATATAAATAAGATAAAATAAAGAGGAAAATAGAAGATTTTCAGGTAGCTTATGTGTAATTCTGGCAGGAATTGAATTAACTAGTTTCTTGGGTGTGTGGACTACTGTGGCTAGTTCTAGCATAGCTGTTGTGGAAAATACTGATCGGACATTTAAAATTTGATGTTTAATGCATAACTTTTGTTAAAATGTGTGATTAATTGCTAACCAAGAGTGTTCAGATAGCCAGAGTTTTACTGAGTGTGTGCTTTGGGTTTGTATAATTAGTAACATAATGTACATTCAGTTGTCTGGTCCAACTGTAAATTATCCATGTGCTTGTTGTTTTATGCTAAATTAACTACTTATGTGAAGCTTGTTTGAGGCATGTGAAGTTATGTAGCCTGTGTTTAAATTAGTGAAAAGTGAACATGAAATAGCAAAATGTTTTATGTTGTATGTGAGAAAAAAATAAAAATAAAATGCAATATAAATACAATAAACATATTGTGGTTTGACCTATATGGTTTTGACCTGATCTTTGTGCCTATTTATATCTATCTTTGTAATACAGCCTTTCCAACATCAGCATGAGCAGCAGACTTTGAATTGTTTTAGCTTTGTCATCTCAGTCAAATATTCAGTCCTGATATAATATGCAAACAACCAAAGTCCTGAGGAGTGACGAGACCCATCAGAGTAAATTGTGATAGAGTAAAACTCAAAAAAAAAAAGAAAGGAAAAAGACTGAAACTCATATAGCTTAGTTTTTCTCGTCCCTGGGAAATGTCAACCAAATTGCTGACAGTTTCTCCCCAGGGATCCCCATCCCCCAAACTTAAAATTCAGGTCTAGTCAGTGTTTGCTCATGTATATCAAACATAACAGCTGTTAGGTCTCTGTGAAAAAAGGGGAACATTTCAGGCTTGAAGTTGAAGTAGATTATTGTTTATTATATAGTTCTATTATTACTTTAGTGGTCCAACTTCTTTCTCATAAGTTTGCATTTTAGACATATTTATACCAAGTAATTAAATTACAAACATGTTACTGTATCTAGTGGGAAAGTGTGGAACTTATGAATGTGTGGAAAGTGAAAATTCCACACATCCATATTTGGAACTTTGAAACTTTATGCAATGTTTCACTATGAGGACTTGGACTTCATGTCAGTGTTCTGTGTGGCTCTGCTTCCCTCTAGAGGCCTTGTGCTGTAAAAACATGATCACTGGTGTAACTTGATAGGGCATGCTATTTTTGAGACTTTATCGCCAGTTTAGTTGACCCTCTAGTTGAAGTTAACTAGACAGGCCATAAATTACACTTAATAAATTAAACTGATACACAACAGAAAATGTATTTCTGCTATGCTGTTGTTGTAAGTTGCTTATCTGATCTGAAGATCTGTAAATAACAGATTCAACTCAACATGTAGACCTCCAGACTTCAGAATAAGTAACTGGACTTGCCTGATTTCCCAAAATAGTGTGGTAGGACCCTACACTATAGGTATGAGCCTTTATCAGTGTTATTGCCTATTTATATGCTTTACATTTGTTGTTTTGGCTTTAGGGCTTAGGTTTCTGTCTTTTGCTGTTGCACCGAAAGTTGCATTTTTGTGCTGACACACATAAGACTCCCATCACATAACAACAGATTCTCCTTATCATCAGTCTACAGTTCTACATACATTTGTATTAAAGAACAGGAGATAAGCACAAATCATTAAAACTACAGCAACATAGCAATACTGGCAGTCAATCTTCACAGAGGGCTTCTATTTTATTGGGATAGCAAGACATACAGAGGTAGCACATTTTAAAGGTAACACACAGTTCAGGGTGAAGTGCAGTGGTATCAGTCCATGCTGGTTGTACTGGTTCAGCTCTTCAGATTGGGTGGGACAGCCTCAGGGGTAGTTGGGGAGGCAGGAGGGGTCAGTCGGGAGATTGACAATTGACTCTGGGATGGTCCAAGAGAAGACTTCCTTTTAACAACACTGCAACATTCGAGGTGGAGAGACAGTAGATGGTATGTTAGATACAAACCTGCAAAACCTTCACTTTTAAAAATAATTTTCAAATTGCGGTAGCACTTTATAGCTTGGTAATAGCAGGGTATCAATGAAGTGATATTGAAAGAAATAACAAGGTAATATGGGGTAATATCTAGGTAACAGCACAGTAACACTGTAGCAGTATTCAATTTAATTCAATTCAACTTTATATAGTGCCAATTCACAACAAAGTCATCTCAAGGCACTTTACAGAATAAAGTCAAGACTTTAAAGATGTATACAGAGAACCCAACAATTCCCCCTAGGCAACAGTGGAGAGGAAAAACTCCCTTTAATGGAAGAAACCTCCAGCAGAAGTAGGCTCAGGGTGGACGGCCATCTGCCTCGACCGGTTGGGGTGAGTGGTAAGTGGAGAGAGAAAAGAAAACAGCAACAAAAGCAACAACAAAACATTGGGCAGGTTGTTACGACCAGTGGCTCCACACTAGAAAACACACAGCTGGGGTGGATCCCCCAGCAATCTAAGCCTATAGCACCATAACTAGAACTAACTATAAGCTTTATCAAAGAGGAAGGTTTTAAGCCTAGTCTTAAAAGTAGAGAGGGTGTCTGTTTCCCAAATCTAAACTGGAAGCTGGTTCCACTGGAAAAGAGCTTGATAGCTAAAGCCTCTGCCTCCCATTCTATTTTTGGAAATTCCGAGAACCACAAGTAGGCCTGCATTCTGAAGTGAAGATGATATGTAACTATGGGGTCTTTTATATATGATGGAGCTTGACGGTTCAGGGCTTTATATGTAAGAAGCAGGGTTTTAAATTCTATTCTAGATTTTGTGGAAAGCTAATGGAGAGAAGCTAGTGAAGGTGAAATATGATCCCTCTTGCTAATTCCAGTCAGCACTCTTGCTGCAGCATTTTAAATGCAGATGTTGCAAATGTTAAATACGGAATGTTTACGGAATTACTGCGGTATCCCAAAAGTTGGCAATTACAGTAGTCCAACCTAGAATTAAAAAATGCACGGACTAGCTTTTCAGCTTCACTTTTTTTTTGGCCCAAATACTATGACTTCAGTTTTGTCTGAGTTTAGAAGTAAGAAATTATGGGACATCCAGGCCTCCATGTCTTGTAGGCATGATTGAAGCTTGATTGACTGATTTTTTTTCATCTGGTTCCATAGATAGATATAGCTGAATATCATCAGCATAGCAATGGAATTTATGAAGTGTGTAAAAACTATTGGTCCTAACACAGAGTCTTGTTATAACTATAACCATAGCTAACCTTTGTGCGCATGGAGGATTCATCATTAAAAGGAACAAATTGAAATCTATTACATAGATAACATTTAAACCAATCTAGTGCAGTTTCTTTAATCCCAATTTCATGTTCGAGTCTCTGTAATAAAATGTGATCAGTAGTATAAGGATTGCTAAAGGCCTGGATGTCCCACCATTTTTTACTTCTAAACTTAGACAAAACTGAAGTCATAGTAATTGGACCCAAAAATCTCAGAAATATGATGTCCAACCATATCGTTACTCTAGATGGCATAAGTCTGGCCTCCAGTACTACTGCAAAGAACCTTGGAGTTATTTTTGACCAAGATTTGTCCTTTAGCTCACATATAAAACTAATCTCTACAACACCCTTCTTCCACCTACGGAGCAGTGCCAAAATTAGAAACATCTTGTCTGAAAGTGATGCAGAAAAACTAGCACATGCATTTGTTACTTCTGGGGTAGACTACTTTATTACTTTATTTCCCTACTTTCATGATGCCCCAGTAACTCCCTAAAAGGCCTGCAATCAATCCAAAATGCTGCAGCAAGAGTCCTGACTGGAACTAGCAAGATAGATCCTATTTCACCTTCACTAGCTTCTCTCTAATGGCTTCCCATAAAATCTAGAATAGAATTTAAAACCCTCAAGCTCCATCATATAAAGAAGACCTCATAGTAGCATATTATCCAGGTAGACCACTTCGATCTGAGAATGCAGGCCTACTTGTGGTTCACAGAATTTCCAAAGATAGAATGGGAGATAGAGCCTTTAGCTATCAAGCTCCTCTCTTGTGGAACCAGCTCCCAGTTCAGATTTGGGAAGCAGACACCCTCTCTACTTTTAAGTTTAGGCTTAAAACCTTCCTCTTTAATCAAGCTGATAGTTAGTTATAGTCATACTGCCATAGGCTTAGACTGCTGGGGGACTCACCCCCCACTGCACTGAGCTCCTTTTCCAGTGTGCAGCTACTGGTCCTACCAACCTGCCCGATGTTTTGTTGTTGCTTTTATTGCTCTTTTCTTTTCTCTCTCCCCTTTCTACTAACCCCAACCGGTCAAAGAAGATGGCCACCCACCCTGAGCCTGATTCTGCTGGAGGTTTCTTCAGTTAAAGGTAATTTTTCCTCTCCACTGTAGATAGGGCTTGCTCAAGGGGGAATTGTTGGGTTCTCTTTATACATCTTTAAAGTCTTGACTTTATTTTGTAAAGTGTTTTGAGATGACTTTGTTGTGAATTGGCGCTATATAAATAAAGTTGAATTGAATTGAATATATGCATTGCTTATACCAAGCTAATACCAAGTTATTACCTTAGTATGTACAATCATATTACTATTTTTTATTGTCAGCATAACAATCCTGTTATATAAATATTACAGAAATATTGTGCTTTTACATAGTTACTACAATAATATTAAGCTGTTGTACCTAGTTATTATTTACCCCACTATAACTATTACTATTACCTATTCCCACTATGTTACCTTGTTATTTCCAAAATATTATTAATAAATTAATATGAACTGATATATGAATTCATGAAATAAATCTGAAGTTTGTAGCTTCTTTTACACTCAAGGACAGAGTGATCCAGACTCACTAAACAGCAATGGCAGCAAAATATTTTTAAGTGAGGCTTACCCTTCTGACCAAAAAGATCTAATGAATAATTTCTGCTTGACCTTTAAAGTATTATTATTTGTTGTAAATTAATAATAATAATACCAGAGCAGGAAACCAAGAGTGTGGATTAATGGTTAGTCTTATGTTACCACTAGCTTGATTGTCAAAAGTTGCATATTGGAGGTTTTGTGAGTGGACAGACACTTAGAGAAAGTGATAACTAGTCATAGTATGTTTGAAAGGTAGAATCAAATGTAATACAATTTCAAGTGGCAATGGCACTAAATGTTGGCAACATCATTTCAGAAATTCAATGTTGACAGTAACTGTAGAAGTTCTAACGCTTTGATCCTTACCCTCCCTCCATCCCCAGATCCTCATGCTGCTCTTGATTTACAGAGCCCTCTGCATTATCAGTTCTGCAGAACTGTTCCTTCTCCACAGTGTTGCTCATTTGGCATCGTAGAGGCCAGCACAGCTGCTCGCTCTCTGGTTCACTGTGATCTGTGGGCTCTGTGGGCTCCACAACAATAGAGGGAAGACGCTCCCTCCGATAAAGGAAGTCTTCAGGATAGGAACTGCAGTCCAATTCTTCTTCCATGTTGGCTTCAGGAAAGATCTGAAGATGTATGGTTTATGCATGCTTTAGTTAGATTTAAACTAAAACCAAATCTTAAAATTGATGATTTATGATTTAAAAATGCACATCTTTGCATCCTATAAAGTGCAATTTACAACCTTATAATAACCTATGTACTGAACATCATTAGCTCCATCACAGAAACGATAAGAAATGTGTCTAATGGGCAAAACTTTTACTACTTTACTTCTAGTAAAATCACCTAGTGAAATTAGTAAAATTCCCAAATATATTACCTAATATTTTCTTTATAAAATCACCTAGTTGGTATATGATTTTTGTATGTAAAACAAAAAATGGAATTTGAACCCAGACTAAGGTACAGTAAATACATTATTTTTAAACAAAGTTAAATAAAGCAGGGCACTGAACATGTCAGCATACCTGGTAAACTCTGCTCTCTCTTCTCTGAACTGGACTTTCCTCTATCTGAGGTTCGACTTGAGTGAGAATGGAGTTCATACTGCAAAAAAAAATACAGAAAAACATGTTTCAGTTTAATTTGGATCAGTTTGATTTTATTCAGGGTCATTATCAACATTGGCATCAGCAATTTCTGCTGTGCTCCAAGTCTACCCTATATTTATCTGAAGGTTCCAGGCAAGAACTACATCTGGTGGTTCTTATTATAGTAACTAGAACTGGAAACTAGAAACCATTTTATAATAACTATTGAATAAGAGTGTGAAAATTGTGCCATTTTGGATACATTTTAAGAAACAGCAGCTGCGTTTTTGTGAAAAAGGCACAATTTCAACAGATGCCTGCTATTTTACCTAACCCATTGATCTATATGGCAAGTACCAATGACATCTTTGGGCTTTAAAGACAAAGTGTGAGGAGTGTGTTACCATATGTTCTACTCTCCAAAACACAAAAGTAGAACAACAGTGTGTAGGAAGGGAACTGGAAAGAGGTTCTTCTGCTGTGTTAATCTGCAAGTAAGCACTTAATGACATAAGAGACTTAAACAACAAGTGGAAATAAAAAAAGAAGACCTGAGATAATAATGAGGAAATTTAAATAAATTTTAATTCACTAGTTAAAATACATCTACATGATTGTCCAGTTGGTGACTTACTTATAAGGTGATAACAGAATGGTCAGTCCTGGCCATTACTTTTTAAATTAGAATTGGCGTGATTAATTAGTTTACAGTAAGTGTTTATATGCAAACCTTTAGGTTAGATTAAGTAAAACTTAGTATACTATAGGAAATTAACATTTGCATGTAAATAGACTCATTTGTATTTTACCACCACTTTATCACATAGTTCTTTTACAGTTAGTTACCTTACATAGCATGTATCTTTAGTGACTATTGGTATATTTCAATAATGCATCTTACCTGTGAGAGGCAGGAATACAGCTCATTTTTACTTGACCTAATAGCGTGGACCTCTACAGTGTGAAGACAAAAAATACAAAAAATAACTGACTTCTGTTAAAAGTACTACTAGTACACTTTCGTTTGTTTTTTCTGTCTCTTGGCAATTACATGTTCAGCTTAATTTCCTTCATCTCTGCTTCTACTGCTTTTCTGTTTCTCTCCTACTCTCCCTTCATTGTCCCCTCAATGTCCCCTTCAGTGACGGGCGCAATACATCACATTGACACTGACGTGCAAACCTGCTTTACAAGCTGAGAAGCTTAGTGTCAGTTTCAATTTACAAACAAAGCCTTGATGTAACATGTGAATGTGCAGCCTCATGGGGCCATCTACCTACTAATTAGCAGGTGAGCAGTTCTGGCACTTGAAGATTATTTTATGAATCATGAATAATCCAAGGGGCTTTTCCTCAAATATGTCCAACTATTTATATTTCAGCAGAGTTGCTGAAACTATGGCAGATAAATAAACCACATGAGCCTACCTAATAGGGCAGGAGAAAACTATTTCCAAAGGTGGCTAGAATCCATAATGTGAAAAAGTCTTAGACCCGATGGTACTGTACTTCATGAACATTAAAAACATAACAAAGGCACAAATGTGCTCTCAGATACTTAGCATTGCTTTGATAACTTACTGTAGATCACTTGGCTGATGGTTAATGCCTAGTTGTAGCACCTGGGCCCAGTACACTTAAAAATCTAGGCTCTGTAGTTTTTTTCCCTCCCTTCCCTACAGGACACTGTAAGAGAGGTGTTCCCATCATATCCAAAAAATGTGTTCCACTCTAGTTGGCACAGTATTTACCCTTTGCAACTCACAGCAGCATTGAGAGGGGGCCTGAGGGATCAGTGGAAGAGCATTGGATTTGGATAGAGAAGGCAGAAGGTTCAAATCCCACCCCACCAGGTGTAGTCCCAACCAGCCAAGGGCAGGTCCCGAGCACAGACAAAAATGGGAGGGTTGTGACAGGAAGGGAATCAAGTGTAAAAACTTATGCCAAATCAACATGCAGAACAAATTCTGCTGATGCGACCCCTAAAGGGACAAGCCAAAAGCCGCTGACTTAACTCAGGGCAGCACTGTAATAATGCCCAGTTACCCAGAGTGGTGCTTTCTCGTATAGGCATTTTTTTAAACTGTAAATGTAATTTTAGTAAAATAAGTTATTCTTCTGTGCTGTGGTTGGCAGGCATCACTTCCCCATTTCTCTCTCAGTAAATTACAGTGAGTGAAACAGGGCCTACTGTGGTAAGTGAAGCCTGAGGAGGCCAGCGCGAAATAAAAAAAAGCAAAACAAACAGATGAGGTTATCATGATGCCTCTGCCAAACTGTGATTAGTCAGGATTATGCCAAGAAAAGTCAGTCACCCTTTGGCTTCATAGCACTCAAATCACAGCATGTTATCAGTCACTGTTTGCCCTTAGAAAACAGCATTAGAAATATTAGCAAGGGCAGTCGAAAGTATTTAGAGTTTGTTATTATTTCAATCACCAGAACAGCAGAAACTTAAAATTAAATTTGACAACAGGCCAACTCCAAAACTAAAGCTGTGTCTTCTTCTTCTTCTATCTTCTATCTTTCGGCTGTTCCCTTTCAGGGGTCGCCACAGCGAATCATGTGCCTCCATCTAACCCTGTCCTCTGCATCCTCTTCACTCACACCAACTAACTTCATGTCCTCTCTCACTACATCCATAAATCTCCTCTTTGGTCTCCTCTAGACCTCCTGCCTGGCAGCTCCAACCTCAGCATCCTTCTACTGATATATTCACAGTTTCTCCTCTGAACATGTCCAAGCCACCTCAATCCGGCTCATGAACATGAGCTGTCCCTCTGATGTATTCATTCCTCATCCTGTCCATCCTCATTACTCCCGAAGAGAACCTCAACATCTTAAGCTCTGCTACCTCCAGCTTTGCCTCCTGCCTTTTTTTCAGTGCCACTGTCTTGAACACCTTTCCTTTCATTCTCGCTGATACTCTTTTATCACACAACACACCTGACACTTTTCTCCACCCGTTCTAACCTGCTTGCACTCGCCTCTTCACCTCTTTTCCACACTCTCCGTTGCTCTGAACCGTTGACCCTAAGTACTTAAAGTCCTGCACCTTCTTCACCTCTGCTCCCTGTAACCTTACCGTTCCACCTGGGTCCCTCTCATTGACACACATGTATTCTGTCTTGCTGCGGCTAAGCTTCATTCCTCTGTTTTCCAGAGCAGACCTCCACCTCTCTAGATTTTCCTCCACATGCTCCCTGCTCACACTACAAATCACAATGTCATCTGCAAGCATCATATTCTACGGAGATTCCTGTCTAACCTCATCTGTCAGCCTGTCCATCACCACAGCAAACAAGAAGGAGCTCAGAGCCGATCCTTGATGCAGACCCACCTCCACCTTGAACTCCTCTGTCCCACCTACAGCACACCTCACCACGGTCTTACAGCTCTCATACATGTCTTGCACCACTCTAACATACTTCTCTGCCACTCCAGACGTCCTCATACAATACCACAGCTCCTCTCTCGGCACCCTGTCATACGCTTTTTCTAAATCTACAAAGACACAATGCAACTCCCTATGACCTTCTCTGTACTTCTCCATCAGCATCCTCAAAGCAAATACTGCATCTGTTGTACTCTTTCTAGGCATGAAACCATGTTGCTGCTCACAAATGTTCACCTCTGCTCTTAGCCGAGCTTCCACTAGTCTTTCCCACATCTTCATTGTGTGGCTCATCAACTTTACTCCTCTGTAGTTGCCACAGCTCTGCACATCTCCCTTTTTCTTAAAAATGAGCACCAGTACACTTCTCCTCCAGTCCTCAGGCATCCTCTCACCCTCCAAGATCTTGTTAAACAAACTTGTCAGAAACACTACTGACACCTCTCCTATATACTTCCATACCTCCACAGGTATGTCTTTAGGACCAACTACCTTTCCACTCTTCATCCTCTTCAACATCCTCCTTACTTCACTCTTACTAATCTGCTACTTCCTGCTTCACACCAGTCACCTCATACAACCTACCATACAAGTCCTCATATCCTCTGTGTTTGGCCTTTGCCACCTCTACCTTCACATTACACTGCATCTCCCTGTACTCCTGTCTACTCTCTTCAGTCCTCTCAGTGTCCCACTGCTTCTTAGCTAACCTCTTTCTCTGTATACACTCCTGAACTTGATTCTAATTTTTGATTTGTCATGTGTTTTACGTCGGATGCCCTACCTGATACAAGCCTCTGCATTTATCCAGACTTGGGACTAGCACAAGAAGACACTGGCTTGTGTCCCCTTGTGGTTGCATTTCATTTTGACAACAGGCCAACTCCAAAACTAAAGCTGTGTATGGAGGACAAACATTTCCACGAGGAAAATTAAGCCGATGAGATTAGCTGTTTGTTACGGCGACTTCACCATTTTTAAACTTGCTCTCTAGGCTTTTAATTTAGGATGTAAATGTACATCAAGAAAAGGTGATGCCATCTGGAGGCATTTTTTTAGCTAGAAGTAGAGATATATTATGATATAGGCAAGTCAGTGGGAAGTTTAATGGCATTTATGTACATGTACTACCCAAACTAGAACCAAAAGAAACAAATTTAAAATAAGTGAAGGTGTCCTTTAAACTTTAGTGGATATTTTGCTGGCTGCATCTTTATGTATGGCATGAGTCAATTCGTGAATGAAAGGTACTTATCTTTAAAAGTGTATTGGCACAGATGACAGATACGGTATGTGCATTTCCAGCATCTGTATAATAAAACTATGATGCTAACATTATGATACCAGTAGATTGCTACTGTATGTTTCAGAGAATTTAAATGTGATGGTGTAGCTCTATTTGCATACTAATATTTTGCCAATTACACAGGCTAATTGTGCTTGTCTGGTTCCGATATGAGGGTAACATGTTATTCCAGTTTGGGAAATTCAGAGACACAAAAAGAATAATTATTTTTTGACTATTAAAGTGGTGTTCAGCAATGATTGGCTGATCCGAAAAAGGTCAGCAAAGTGTGGGTGAAAGTTCAATAAATTTTAATCACAGTCCCACTCTGCTTGGCCTCTTCATTTGACCTCTTCATTTGTCTTACTTTTCTTTAATACACCTAACAAAATTATATACACCATATTTAGTCACACATCAATTCGACACCTCATTTACATTTAAATTTTACACATAATTTATGTAGTCTTGTCTAATAAACGTGTATCTTCAACAGTGTTGTGTAGTGGTGTAAAAAGTTACAAAAATATTTTTAGATTCCCTCTGAAAATACCTTGATGCATTGTTACTTTTCTTGTTACCATGACAAAGATTGATTTGAAATTTGATGTTCATTATCCGTATTAGTTGCTCTTAACATCACCTTAGGTAAGCTGGTGTGGATAATGGAAGTGCTTACATTTATTGACTGGAAATGGACATTACTTGGATTTTGTTGGAACAAAAGGTAATGACATTATTGTAATATGTAAATTGGGTGAAGGTATCCGAAACATTCTTTCTACTGGGAAATACACGATGCTAAAAACACTTTAAAAACTTAAGACACCACAAAGAAGTAAAGCTCATGGAGATAGACCCCATGATAGATAAGCCCAGTGCAGCCGTGGCGGATGGCTGCAAACTTTAATAGCTGAACAACTAAAACTGGATTTAATCATTGACAGAAGCCACAACAGGCAACAAAGCATCAACGAAGCTTGAATATGTGATGGATTATTTGTTGCCCATTTACACTATTACCTCTCCATCTCTCTTTTAGACCCTAAAACTGTAGAAATGAAATATACAGTAATTAGTAAAATAATAATGATTTTGAAAAGAGTAATACGTAGTAAATTTTTTTTGAGTAACAAGCTTAGCACTAATCTTTAATCATTTAAACAACGTGTCTCAAGTTTTTTCAAGCTTGAGCCATGTTGTAATGAGCAGAATTTGTATCTAACAGAAAGATATATTTTTTCTCCTTTATCTGACACACACTATTTTTAGGAGCTTCTTGATTCAAACACTAGAGGCACTGTGAGTAAAAAGTCCATTTTAGGAGATCCATTGATTTTTCTCTGTTTGTGAAAATAATTTTTCAACTCCACATACAAATTTTACACTCCTGCCTGCTGAATGCTGCACTGCAGAAGCTGGCTGTAAAGAAGAACAGGCCCTACAGTCCAGCATTTAAGAGACTTGTCCAGAATGGATATCTGGCCAGGGCCTTATCTCAGACATGACAATTATTTCATTATACTATTGCGATAGCCTGAGTAAAAGTAACTATAGGTGTTGAATGGTGTTTTTTTAAACTGTGAGGACTGCACAATCTCAGTGATGGGGGCATAAAATAATATATTAAATTTCTTCTTGGATTTGTCCTAAAGTCAGGATATATGATTTACAGGCATTCATTGCATTATAAGTGGAGAGTGTGAAGTTTTTTTACCGCACTTTGGCAGCTGTGGGATATTTACTATACAAAGAGAGGAAGAAGGCTGTCCACTTGAAAAACTATCAAGACAGTCAGGGAGGAGAAAGAAAGAAAGGTAGAGGGCAAACTAGATAGTGACTAAGGAACAGAAAGATTAAGTGAATCAACTGCAAAAAGTGAAGGATTGTTAAAACTAGGGAGCTGGGTGAGAGCAAACTATTTGCTGCTTCCTTTAAAAAAGAGTGAGTGAGAGAGACATAGGAAACCATGACATGAGGAAGACAGATGGTTGACAGATCAGAGGGTAAGGGCAAGCCAGTGAGATACAAAAAATCTAAAACATCTAAAAATGTTTGAATGGTTGACAAAATAGAAGATTTCCAACCTCTTACAATATAACTAAGTTTACCAGCATTGATTCATGTCAGTGGTTCCTGTTTGCTGGGGGGAAGAAGAAAGATGAAAAGCAAACAAGAATTGACACTAAAAAATGGATTTATAATAAATGAAAAGAGGAATTATGTCAGAACATGTACATACTTCTGTTCTCGGTTTGTGTGTGTGTGAGAGAGAGGTAGAGAGTGAGAGAGAGAATGAGGAGAGATGGAGACTCAAACACCAAAAAAGGTCTGGAGTTAGAGCTAGAGGAAATGCAGGCTTGACAGATGCTGCACAGCCATGAGGAGAGAAGAACAAGAAACATAAACAGACTGAGAGGGAGAGGAGGGAATTGACATATGAAGTAAAGGCATGGAGGAGAGCACAAAGTGCAAATGACACAAAAGAAGAAGCCAGGGAAGAAGAGGGAACATGAACTGTTAAAAAAGGATGTTTGTATAGCAGACACACACACCATGTACTGCGATCAAGCAGACTGGCTAAAAAGAAAAGACATATTAGGAGGGGCAGGGGGTGGGGTTTTGTGGTGTATCCAGAAAGCGATCCAAATAGCGTGTGTGTCAGTGGAGGGTGCGGTTAAAAAAAGAGAGTGAGGGTGAATATGAAGAGACCAGAACAGCTGTAAACCAAAAGAAAGAATATCCAGCACGTTTATCCCATACAGAATGAACACCAGTGTTTTATTGCAACTTTAAACCAAATACTTACCTCACCTACTGGACGTCATGTCGACGGGCCCTGGCCTTGGTGCACACGACCTGGCTGAGGGCCCCCAGGCCACAGGACCTGTAGGGCTTCAGACCCTTTTGGACCTGCTGGTGGGTGTCTATCATGAGTTCTACTCCTCACCCTTTGCAAGAGAGAAGTATGTCTCTGGTTTCCTAAAATGGGGTGAGTGTTTTGCTTTGATTTATATATGTATGTTCAAGTGTGTGCTTTTTTCTTTAATATATCAAAAACTTCTACTTCAATTGGTCTGATTGACACATTAAACTATTAAGGAATACCAGACTACACTATTAGCATTTTAATGATTTAAATATTAACATGCTAACCCACATCTCACTACACATAATACAATGTGTAACTAAGCAACCAAATGGTGTTTATGCTGTTCATGTGGGACATTCCTGAGCTGAAAAACATGACTCTATTTATTATTAATTAACTCACTGACTGATTAACTTAGACACCTTAGACACTATTTTAAAACTGGGAATAGTTTTACATAGACACTTTTTTAGTGTTAAATCAGATTTAATTTAGTTTTTAACTTGCTCTAATGCAATATATTACCGTATTTCTATGGTAAAAATCAACCTTGTCTTCCGTCCCAGTTCTAGTTATGAAATTATTTGTGTTTGTCTAAGGAAACTGCCCTGAGCCTGACTGATGAGTTACTGTAGCATAAGTAATGAGAAGAACAAAGCGGCTGTGTGCATGAGTGTAATTAGTTTGACCCAAAACAAAAGAAATGAGAAATGGTCACTTTCTTTATGAGTCATACCTCAATAACTCAGAGCTGTTGAGAGGTACCCTCAAATAAAGATTCTTACTGAGTGGTTACTATGTACCTGGTCAGTTGTTTTTTTGGAATAATCACAACTATTACCAATTGGTCCTAGTATAATAATAATGATAATGATTATGATAAAAATGGTTCCTAAATGGATCATTCTTTATTTACTGATTCAATAATATATATCCTGGTCTTTTGTCTACTATGTAGCCTAGTTCTTGACTCTATTATACCAATGGTGAAAACAAAATAACCCAGTAGCTTCTTTGCATGCCAGCTCTGACAGAGCTGGATTTTTCTGGTAAGCAGTGGTTTTCTAGTAAGCAAATCTTAACCCAAAAATATAGTTTAAGCAAAAATAGTAATCAAGTGAACCAATAGAAAAAACAGTGGTGAAATTCTCTCACTCTTCTTAGGAAGTGAAGCCATTGTTTTGACTTCTGATGATGTACTGTGTGTTGTGAGAGCAAGAGACATCATCGCTGATGTGCACTTCAAGGAATTTAAAGGTTTTTGACTCTCTTCACCTGCATCTCTCCAATGTAAAGTATGGGGTGCATTTCAGTCCTTCTCCTCAGGTCATTAATAATTTCCTTGGTCCATTTCCCTTGTCCAATTCAAAGAGAGATTATTGTCACAACATTAGGTCACCCGGTCTGCCACCTTTCATCTATATGCTGCTTCAGCCCGACCAGTGATTAGTCCAATGTCGGCTGTGTTGTCAGCAAATATATTCATGCTGGTGTTGTTGTCACACTAACGTGTATATTTAAATTTAGAAAAGGACCAAAAAGAGGAGACGGCGAAGAGGTGTTACGTCAAATGAGAGTTTAATTGACAAAAGACAAACAACTAAAAATCACTCCACGAGGAGGGCAGGAAAACACACGTTGTACTTACTAAATAAACAAAGTAAAACAGACCAAGTACTAGTGTGAAAAAAGAAACTAGTATGAGGTAAACAGGGAAAAACAGACAAACTAGGCATAAATGCAGACTGACACCCAGGGACAAATAAATAAGCAAACACAAAACCTGGACCAAAGTAGTGGCAGTGGCAGCTGAACCCCTCTAGGGAACTGACTGGAAGCCAGGCTGGAGAGCGACGGCAGCAATTGAACTCCCATGGACCAGCGTCGACCAGGACAGAACTTGGCTTTATTGGTGTAGGAACAGAATGGATGGTAGCCGGCCCAGAGACAGTTTCAGAAATTGCTGGGGCTGCATCCGACCCAGGTACAGACGTGGTGTCGACCAGCCCATGAACAGTGGCAGCAGGATCATCGGCCGACCCAGCCACAGGAGCAGGAACAAGAACTGGGTGAACAGGAACTGGAAGTGCACTGGCCAACCTCCGTGTTCGGAACAGGACCTGGAAGGACACCGGCCGACCTCTGTGCAGGGACAGGAACTTGGTCAAACAGGAACTGGTGGTGTGGACAGAATGTGTCTGAAGTTGGATTACAGAAACTGGCATGCTATGCGAGAGCCAGGTTTCCAAGAAAATCAGAGCAAAATCCCGCTGATTTTGGGGGAGCGAAAGTTGGCTAACAGCAGGCTAGGTAGTGGTGGTCTCATAGCCCTAGCCTTTAGCCTAGAATGTAGCCCACCTCTCTTGCCACGTGTCCTTCTTGAGTTCTTTGTCCGTTTTCTGCGGTGCTTACACGGATCCTGTGTCAGCGAGACTAAGTGAAAGCTCATGGAAAGCTGTACCTATTTTGTAGAAGTGCATCTCTGCTGTGCCTTATTCTACCATATGAGTACTGTACATTTAAAGTAAATATTTTTTCAATTCAATTCAACTTTATTTATATAGCGCCAATTCACAACAAGGTCATCTCAGGGCATTTTACAGAATAAAGTCAAGATTATAAAGATATATAAAGAGAACCCAACAATTCCCCCTGGAGCAAGCCATAGGCAACAGTGGAGAGGAAAAACTCCCTTTAACGGAAGAAACCTCCAGCAGAATCAGGCTCAGGGTGGACGGCCATCTGCCTCGACCGGTTGGGGTGAGTGGAAAGGGGAGAGAGAAAAGAACAGAGCAACAAAAAGCAACAACAAAACATCGGGCAGATTGGTAGGACCAGTAGCTGCACGCTGGAAGACACACAGCTTCAAAGCCAGGGACACCTGCAGAAAGGGACAGAGAGAGGGGGACAGAGAAGGACAAAGACAATTACGGGAGAGAACACACAGAGTTAATGACATACAGTGGTGACAATTGCGGGGTGAGAGGAGAGGAGAGATGGTCAAGAGGAGGAAAGGAGCTCAGTGCATTGGGGGGTGGGTCCCCCAGCAGTCTAAGCCTATGGCAGCATATAACTAACTATATGCTTTATTAAAGAGGAAGGTTTTAAGCCTAAACTTAAAAGTAGAGAGGGTGTCTGCTTCCCGAATCTGAACTGGGAGCTGGTTCCACAAGAGAGGAGCTTGATAGCTAAAGGCTCTACCTCCCATTATACCTTTGGAAATTCTGGGAACCACAAGTAGGCCTGCATTCTGAGAGCGAAGTGGTCTACTGGGATGATATGGTGCTATGAGATCTTCTATATATGATGGAGCCTGACCATTCAGAGCTTTATATGTAAGAAGCAGGGTTTTAAATTCTATTCTAGATTTAATGGGAAGCCAATGGAGAGAAGCTAGTGAAGGTGAAATATGATATCTTGCTAGTTCTAGTCAGCACTCTTGCTGCAGCATTTTGGATTAATTGCAGGCTCTTTAGGGAGTTACTGGGACATCCTGAAAGTAGGGAATTACAGTAGTCCAACCTAGAAGTAACAAATGCATGGACCAAATATTACTACTAAAATAACAAAAATCAGCCAACTGATAAGGCTGAAAGATAAGCAGCAACTACCAAAAACCTGCACGTGAGCTGAATGGGAAGAAAGGGTCCAGGCTAATAACACCTTTTGCCCTGCAGGTCATCAGGTACCCCGATAGCATAATAAGCTGGCCAAAAGAGGAGATAGAGGCAAAGTCAAAATGGGATGCACCTCTAAAGGTGGAGGTGGTTCAAGATACAGACTGATAAACTTGTTATGGCCAACCAACCAGACATAGTAGTGTTGGACAAACTGAAGAAGAAGGCCGTAGTGATAGATGTAGCAATCCCAGGCACTAGACCTCTTAGGAGCTGTTAGAGCACTTACATTTCTCTTTCTCTACATATATACAGATTTCTATAAATATATACAGTACATCCAGAAAATATTCCCAGCACTTTTTCCACATTTTTTGTTACAATATTATTTTAAAATTGATCAATTCTTTATTTTCCCTTAAGTTCTACAAACAATACTGTATAATGAAAATGTGAAAAAAGTTTCTTTGAAATCTTTATTTGAAAAAATAAATAAATAATTTTTTTTTTTGGGCAGTTTTTCACGTTCTTCTTATATTCTTATTCTTCTTGTAATAATAATTTTCAAAGTCCATCAGGGTGACTTGGGGGCAGGAAGGTAAAGCGGTTGTCCACCAATCTCGCAGTTGTTGGTTCAATCCCCAGCTCCTCCAGTTCAATCCCTGGCTCCTCCTGTCATATGTCAAAGTGTCCATGAAGCAAGACAATGAACCCCAACTTAGTTGCTCCTGGAGGGCATTAGCCAGCTGCATAGCAGCTTTCCCATCCGTGTATGAGTTTTTGTGTGATTGTGAGACTCCTCCATTTACTGATGGTGACCATTTACCATCAGTAACCATTTACCATCAGTAAATGGTATATTGTTAAGGTATATCCTCAACAATATACCATTTACTGGTTGAGGCATATCATCAACAATATACCATAGCCATTTTCAGTTCTCTCCAGAGATGTTCAACCAAGATTAAGTCTAGGCTCTGGCTGGGCCACTCAGAGACATTCACAGAGTTGTCCCATAGCCACTCCTTTGTTATCTGGGCTGTGTGCTTAAGGTCCTTGTCCTGTTGAAAGAACTGTCGCCCCAGTCCAGACCGCTCTGGAACAAGTTTGCTGCATTCTTCTTTCCCTTAATCCTGGCTAGTCTCCCAGTTCCTGCTGCTGAAAAACTTTCCAACAACATGGTGCAGCCACCACCATGCATCGCTGTAGGGCCAGGTGGTGAGTGGTACCTGGTTTCTTCTAGACACGATGCTTGGCATTCAGGCCAAAGACTTCAATCTTTGTTTTATCAGACCAGATAATTTTGTTTCTCACGACTGAGAGAACAACTGAGAGTCCTTCAGGCGGGCTGTCATGTGCATTTTACTCGTAGAGTGGCCAGACGGAAACCACTGAGGAGTGGTTTCAGCTGCAGAGATGGTTGTTCCTCCGAAAGCTTCCCCTCTCTCCACAGAGAAACACGGGAGCTCTTTCAGAGTGACCATCAGGTTCTTGATCAGGCCCTTCTCTCTCATTCGCTCCGTTAGGCTGGCTGGCCCACTCTAGGAAGAGTCCTAGTGGTTCAAAACTGCTATTTACGGATGATGGAGGCCACTGTGCTCATTGGGACCCTCAATCCTGCAAACATTTACTGTGCCCTTTCCCAGATCTGTGCCTTGATGCAATCCTGTCTCGGATGTCTACGGACAATTTTTGGACTTCATGGGGGTGACTGTGGCGCAGAATGGTAGAGCGATTGTCCACCAATCTCACAGTTGTTGGTTCAATCCCCGGCTCCTCCAGTCACATGTCGAAGTGTCCTTGAGCAAGACACTGAACCCCAACTTAGTTGCTCCCGGTGAGTGTTGGCCAGCTGCATAGCAGCTCCCCCATTGGTGTATGAATGTGTGTGTGATTGTGAGTGTGAATGGGTAAATAAGAAGCAGTGTAAAGCGCTTTGAGTGCCAATAGGTAGAAAAGCGCTATATAAGTGCAGCTCATTTATCATTTATCATGGCTTGGTTCGTGCAATGACATACACTGGTAACTGTGCCAGGTGTATGCTTTTCCAAATCATGTCCAATCAACATAATTTCCCACAGGTACACTCCAATCAGGTTATAGAAACATCTCAGGGATGATCAGTGGAAACAGAATGGGCTATGGCCAGGATGGCAAAAGCCATGATTACTTATGTTCATGTATTTTTTTTTGTTTTTTATTTTTAATAAATGTGCAAGATTTCCAAAAACTTCTTTCACATTGTTATTGTGGGGTATTGTTTGTAGAATTATGAGGAAATTAATTAATTTTGTCTGTTTTGAAATAAGGCTTTTACTTAACAAAATGTGGAAAAAAATTAAGCTTTCTACTTTTTTTTTTTTTTTTTTTGTCCTTTCGGCTTATCCCGTGAGTTCAGGGTCGCCACAGCGGATCATTGTCCGCATGTTGATTTGGCACAGTTTTTACACCGGATGCCCTTCCTGACGCAACCTTCCCCAATTTCTACCGGGCTTGGACTGGCACTGCACAGCTGCGGAGGGGAATGGGCTGTTAGGGGTTCAGTGTCTTGCCCAGGGACACTTTGACATATAGCCAGGGCTAGGGATCGAACCACTCACCTTGTGGTCCGTGGACGACTGAGCTACAGCCGCCCCTTTCTACTTTCTAGATGCACTGTATATATAGACTAATTAAGTGAAGAATGTGTCATGAGTATAATCAACAGTATAATCAGCATGTACAGTATATACAGTTGGCCAAGTTTACTATGAATGTGAAACTGGTGATCAGAGTGAATGGTTGAGAGCATGTAGTAAAGCACACATGGTGATTGGGATCCCAGTAATGTATTTTTGTCTTACTGGTTTATGAGTTATAATGAGTTTTATGAACCTTTATGAACTAAAGTGTGTATACATGGTCTCTAGACAAAGAATATAGCAGGGCATATAGTGGGGTTTTTAAAGCTTGTTGTGAATAAATTTATCTAGCAAACTCAACCATGTTCAATTGAGAGGCTACATCGCTTTGGGATAAATGTCCTAATAGCACCACTGTTTCACATACTCAGACCTCAGCACAACATCAATTTCACCTGCAGTCACTGGAGCAGCTGAGATTAAAGGTCTTGCAACATTTGGCCTTGCTCAATATTGGCGTGTAGTATTTTGTAGTTAATATAGAAATTCATATTGCTTCCAAACATCAGTTATTAGTCTTCTTAGATGGTGGATTGATTACTAATAACAAATATTGGTATTATCACTGAAAAATAATGTTCTATTTAATGTCATATTTCCAGTTTTTCACCTGCCACATCCATCCATCCATCAGTTATCAACAACTGCTTATCCTGTTCAGGGTTGTTGAGGGCTGGAGCTTATCCCAGCTGTCACTGAGCAGTGGTAACCACTTCACCATGGTGCAGTGAAACAAATTGTGGGAAATAAGTTGTGGTTCACTAATAATTGGTCAGTGTTTCCTATTAGTGAAATTATCGTTGGACATTTTGTATGCAATGTGATGTCAGGATATGAAAAAAAAAAAAAGAGATAATGAAATGAAAGAGATAGTCAAGCTCTTAATACAAACATCAGAAAACAGATCACTGAAACATTTCTATGGTTAAAAAAATCTGCAACAGTGTTATTATTATTAAATTGTGTCAAACAAATAAATAACAAATTTATCTAAAACCATACATACTTCATTTGAAAGGGCCATTAAAGCTCAGTACCACTACAAATCTAAAATTGCACAGTTTTGGGTACAGGATATGAAGTGGACTGAGCAGACAGAGCTGAGCAGCAACACAGACCTGCTTCTGTAACCTCTGTCTTATGACCCAGAACACATGGTGCTTAAAATCAAAAGGAGACAACAACAAGGTCATAAAAGGCAACCCTCTACTGCTTGCTTTCTTCCATGACCCGCCTGGGGATTATTCAACACGTGCCATGTGTAAACCCATGACTCAATGACAGACATACTGTACAGTCACATGTGGAGAATAATAGATAAATAAGAGAGAACCACATTCATTGCTTATATTTTGTGATGGTTATTTTAACAATTTTGTTAGTTGAGAATATATAAACACAACTACACAAAACATTTTATGGCTCGTAATTCTACCCTTTCAGAACTTTAACCCATATGTCCTTGAGGTGAAAGCTTTCATCTTGTGTCCACAATGACATGACAGACATCCCAAATTTAACTACAGCATGTGTCCTGGAATGAGGGGCCTGTGTTGGATTTGTCCGGCCTATCTGTGAAGAAGCTTCTGAGTAAATCTGTTTCTTGCAGCTGGCACAGCTTATAGAGGCGTCAAAGGTGGTGGAGGAGTTGGGGGTAGTGCTAGTATGATTGTCTAAACTAAATTTCATGGCCATCCATTCAATAATTGGTGGGGAATTTCAGTCAAAAACAAAAATTTGGACTCACAATGTGGGGTTGTCATCTCTAGATACATGCCATTAGTGAGACTAACTGCACAACATTTCCCCATACCCAAGGTCACATATTTAAAAAAGCTTTAACACATCAACAAAAACTGGTGAACTAAATAATGACAATTTTATATTACCCCCAGTTCTGTGCATTTCCAGATGAGGCCTAAACTGCCCAAAGTCTGGATCTCCTGCTCCATAACAGAGTCTGGGGACTATCCACAAGAAAGATCCTATAATGGTTTGCCACTTGTATACAACCTGTAAAAACCTTCCTGCAAACCCCAAAGGTCAGACCCATCCAGAACTTTAGGATCCTGAATGCTTGTGCAAGCAAGTTTTCTCCAGCATGAACTCAAGGATGAACTTAAAAAAAACCAAATTTCTCGCCTTACAAATGAAAGCCTGCAGCCTTGTTTAAACATTATTTAACTATTTATTCTAATAATTCCATAATTTAATAAATTGCTGAGAATATTGCATTATTGTAATGGTTAAACTAGTTAAACTATCAAATATCCCAATCATCAGCCTTTTTGAGATGGCTTTGTTGTAAATTTACACTATATAAATAAAGTTGAATTGAATACAATAAAGTTGAATGACTGAATACTCATTTGAACCTGTTAGTTATGTTGAAAAGCTAATTTAGAGCTATCGCCTGGACCCCACTATTTACCAGTGACCAGCTGGATTATTAATTAGTGCAATACGTAAAATTATTTATAAGGTTTTGTTAGTGGGGTTTTGGCACTTGTTATAACTCTTTCATAAGCTAGAAATGTTAACTCTGTCTGTGTCAGGTTTGCTTATGGTCTGGTTATTCCCTGCATGCCTTTCTTCACAGGAGAGCTCAGTAATACGTACAGAGCCAGAGTCAACATTTACAGAAACTAACAATGGTGTTTTTATCTTCTCCATGTTATTCCCTCAAATGTATTATTAGTAACAGCAAGTTACTAACTGGTTTGTTACAGTGTGGTCAATTTAATGTTTTGTGGAATATTAGGGCTCTTGCTTGTTGTGATGTCTTTCTGCCTTTAATGTGTTTTTAACCAAGTGTAATCATGTACACTTACATTTAGTCATTCGGCAGGCGCTTTTATCCACAGTGACTTACAAGTGAGGCACAAGGCAAGCAGTTGAGGTTACTGACTTGGTATTTTATTGTATTTGTCTGAATTTTAGCATGCGGAAATCTCCTGTATTTCTGCATTCATGCTGTAGCTTCTGTCAGCAGTGAAATTAAAAAAGTGCCACTATGCCACTTGTTCAGACAGCCACATGTGTCCAGGTCATAAAACCAGCACAATGTTTGACAGATGACAAGTGCCTTGGTTTCTTTCAATATTAAGTTAAACCTACTTAAATTAAAGCTTAGTATGCTTCATACTTCAATGTAGTAGCTACTATTTAATTAAAATTGTATGTACTTAAGCTCATAAAACAAAAATAACTTCAAAAACATATAGTCTGGACCATAGGTCTGCAGTAGATAAGGGATCCTTTTCACAAGATTGTGTTGTTGTTTCAGGAAACCTCTGCAGGGACAGACAGTATGTGTGCCTGAAGTTCTTCTCTTTTCTCTTCTTACATTTACTGTATGTGCCTGCCTCTGCCTCACATGCGTTTTTGAAGAGGTGGAGAATGACAATAAAAATAAAGGATGGAAAACTTTCCTCGATTCATAAATGATAGCTGCTATTTTTAACTTAACAGAGTGACACCAATTCACACAGTTGCTCTGTTGAAGAGTAACTCCCTTTATGGCAAACACAATCCCCGTTCAGCTGGAACACAAAGCAGCAGACTGTATTCATTCAAGGAGGCGAGCCAAATAACTGCAGTTACTGCCCTGGAGTTACTGTAGCAATGCTGTGTCAATTTCAATACAATAGGTGGAAACATTAATCCTTAAAACAATAGGCAAACATTTAGTTCCATATTCAAAAACGAGGGGGGAGGCATCTTCCCTGACTTGTACAAAATTATGTAGAAGTTGTGGATTTAGAAGACAGTGAATTACTTTATATAAAATTTACATATTTTAAAAAGTGGACCTTTCTATGAGGACAGCTAAACCCACATACATAAATAATTACTTTCATTTGAGCTTACTAGTACCACTTTAAGAGGCCAGTAGTTTGTCATACTTGTCATATTTATAATATTATAAAGTTTTAATTAAAAAAATATATATACATTTTACTTAATTTTGTAAAAATTCTATCTTAAAATCCCCAAACTATTGCTATTACAATCTCTAATTTTTCTTGGTGATGATACTGATACCAGCAAATCTTTATTCCTATAATGTGTGCCATGACATAAAGGCTAAATCATGGTACAATAAAAATGACTTTGGCATCTCTCCTCTATCCACAGCTGAGCCCCTGGTGAGGCAGGTAAAAAAGACTCGCATCAAAAGAGAAGACTTTCACATTCTAAAGGTGATTGGCCGAGGCACATTTAGTGAGGTGAGCAGATTTGGAGCAGTAATTATATTTTATTTTAGTATTTAGTCAGCATGATCTGACTATGATCGGATTTGTTTCCAGAAAAATATGGATTCTTTATTTAGTCTAATGAAAAAAACAAGACTAAACGTAAAAGAAGAAAAATTTACTTTACAACTACTTTAAATTTAACAAATCCTTTGTCTTTTCTTGAGTACTGTTACTGCCATAACACCATATGTTAAACATTTTTTTCTTAAACATCCCTCCTAGCAATTTTAATTATACTTTTCATTTTATTGTTTATTGTGATGTTTTCAGTGCATGTGGTATCCAGTAGATTGAAAGGCCGTATTCAGCCATGGAAATATCTTCTAATATATAATGATCCATTTGGTTCTTTCTTTTCCAGGTAGCTGTGGCAAAGATGCGAAACACACAACAAGTATATGCTTTGAAGATAATGAACAAGTGGGATATGCTGAGGCGAGGAGAGGTACACATAAACAAGCCTCAAGTAATATGGATAGTTCTGTATCTGTATTCATCCTATGTGTTTTGGCAACAAGGAAAGTCTTCCAAAGTACACCTTAGTCTTATCTGCAACAGAAGTGATACAGTAACACATTTTTTGCATTATGTCTGCAGCTTGTGGTCATCTTGCTCCTAAATTAACAAATTATTATAAAACACTATTAAATATTTGCCTAGTTTTATAATCTGATGAACAATGTTAAGAACTTCTACAGCTGTAAAAAGATGAGACATACAGTTTGACAAACACAGTTGCACTATTTACACTTTGTGAAGTGGCTGATTTAATAAGAGAGGCTGGATGAGGGAGAAGAGATAATTCAATGATGAGACATTTCAAGTGCATGACAAACAGGTAGTCAGTGGTAAGGTAAGTAGGGGAGAAAGATGCCAGAGGTTAGAAAAGTCCAGATATTAACAGTTTCAAAAATCATGTAATTGTCCTTGAGTATTTCTGTTTGATATCTAACTCCACTGTATTGTGTGCAAATATCTGTATAGTGTCTTGTCATCTGTCAATCTACTTTTGTCCAGTTATTATTTGTGTCTTCTACAGACAGCCTGTTACCAAGAGGAAAGGGAGGTTTTGCTAAAGGGGGACAGACACTGGATAACAGAGTTGCATTATTCCTTTCAGGATGACAATTATCTGGTATATACACAATCCATTTTGTCTAGTAACTGTACAAATATGTCCTAGGTTATAACACTTACTGTCTAATTTTCATCCCTTTGCCATCTTTTCCACCCATCCACTCCCCTTCTAGTATTTGGTGATGGACTACTATGTAGGGGGAGATCTGCTGACTTTGCTCAGTAAATTTGGCGACCGGATCCCAGAGGACATGGCTCAGTTCTACCTGGCTGAAATGGTCATGGCCATTGACTCTGTCCACAGACTGGGTTATGTGCACAGGTAGTTGTCATTTTCACTTATGTTTAGATTTATGATATTTCGACTTTTACTAAAAATAAGCATGTAGCTATGGCTTTGATGATGCTGGATGCATCCTGAGCATAATTACAGAAATTTATATCATGATCCATGAAATACGTTGGGATCTTTGCCCTTAACACCTTGGTGGAGAATAGCATGTTATGCAATAATTACTGAAACTTTGAACAGTCAGACACGTGCATTCAAAAGTTAACATTAGGTCAAATTAAGTTCACCTCTAAAAGTTATGGTGCATTTTAGGTCACTTCTGAAATTTTAGAGGAATTTATTCAGGGAAAAGACATTTTAAAAAGTACTCCAAGAAGATTTAAGGATAGCAGAAGAGGTTTGTGTTCAACAGATTTTTGAATAATAGGAGTAAGCCTGCTGAGCTTACAGCGATCCACAATTGTGGGCCCCTTGAATCAAAGAGTTTTGCTTTGAATATTATGAATTCAATTAGGAAGATGCACTGAACCTGATGTGGGCAAATACTGGAAGCCAATATAGACATATGAAAAATTGTATGACATGTGTCCTTTTTTCCTGGTGAAAAATAAGACAAAATGTGGCCACCGAGGGTGTGGCCACTGTTAAAACAAAAAAGGTGTATACTTTGTCCCTCAACTGCGATACAAAGAGGGGGAAAATACTATAAATATCATATGACATTCTTTATATTAATGAAATCTCACTTTCACCTTTCACAGGGACATCAAACCTGACAACATCCTGCTGACAGCAGATGGACACATCAGACTGGGGGACTTTGGTTCCTGTTTGAAGCTCACAGAGGACGGGATGGTAAGACACAGTTTCACAAAACAAATGTTGGAAATGCAGATCATGAACTTGTGGTCTTGATACTGTTTTTGGCAATCTGTCAGATTGTGGATTTTATTGCAGGTTCACTCGTCCTTAGCAGTTGGAACTCCTGACTATTTGTCTCCAGAGATTTTAAGAGCAGTAGAGGGAGGTGGAGGCTATGGTCCTGAATGTGACTGGTGGGCTCTGGGTATATGTGCCTATGAAATGCTGCTGGGGACTACACCCTTCTACTCAGAGTCCATCTCAGAAACATATGCGAAGATCATCCATTTTAAGGTAAATAAACACATTATCCGTCCACAAACACATTTTTTAATTTTAGAATTTGAATCAGATGCCAAACAATTAAACCTCAGCTCAGACTTGAAGTTACCTTTTACACGCATTCAAAATTAATCACCCAATGAGTCTCTACACAGCTTTCAGGTAAATAGACACAACAATAAGTCTTTAGATGTAGAAAGCCGGGAAGAGCAAGCAAGGAGGAGCAGGTGAGTAAGTATTAAATCATGGGGATGGAAGGTGATCAAGGTTAGCTGTTGGCATGGTGGTGAAAAGATTGGACTGGAAAAAGTCTGGACTTGACCTGACCTCCTGACTTACTGTTTTTCTGTGTTTTGTTTACCTTTATCAGATGCCCTAAAAGTCCTTTGTCTTGCCAATGTGGAACTATGTTGGGGGAGTTGGCCAATCATTCACAGCTGTTCATTGTCCCTATGATCCTCAGTCCCAAAAATCATGCAAGACAAGCCTAAATTCATGCAACAACAATTCCTAAAAGCTCTACTTAACTACTTAACAGAGGCAGTAATCCATACTGTATAGACCTCATTACAAATGATAATCAGCTGTATTATTCTCACTTTGCTATACTTTTATCCTTGTGTAGTGGTGGCTTTGGTAAAGTTGCAGACAGAGGAGTAGCAATGGCAGTAATGCTACTAGTAATATTACAAGTAGAAATATAAACAACACTGCGCTACCTAAATGTTCTATTTTTTACAGGAGTATTTTGAGTTTCCTCCTTCTGGCCCCGACATTTCAGGTAAGGCTCATTCCTTCATCACTGGACTCATCTGTGAGAGGGAAATTCGTCTGGGGAGGAAAGGCTCCAGTGACTTCAGGAACCATCCATTTTTCTGTGGACTGGACTGGGGTTCCCTGCATAAACTCCCTGCCCCCTACATGCCTGAAGTATCTAATCCAACTGACACCTCCAACTTTGACATTCTGGATGACTGCCTTAGTGAAATGGTATTGTATTCTTAGATGCTAGTCACCATATGATACTGTACACTTATGCTGGAGCAGATGTTGGTGCCTAAAAGAAAACTTAATAATGGCCACGCTGATCAATGTAGTAAATGGTTGAGATTTGGTTCAGAGGTAGCAAGAACCCTCACATTTCTTAATGCAAATTACTAATAATAATGTGCATTCATTAAAATTGAACACAATTGTGTATTTCATATTTCACACTCCATATGTCATATCTATAATCGATATATGGTCCAGATAAAGTCTACTCTAGATACTCTTGGATTCAGGTGCAATATCTAAAAAATAATATAGATTGTAGCTGGTATACAATTTGGCATCTGTTCTGCAGGAGACACTATCTGATGTAATGGACAGAGCACCAGTAGGAGTACACTTGGCTTTTGTTGGATATTCTTACACTGCTACCAGGTGAACTTAAATTTATCATTCTATGTAATGTGCATTACTTCCTGGCCTTAATATGAAGTCTTGCTCTGTATTGTTTAATTGCTTTCTCTTTTATAGTCAGACAGGTGCCATCGACCGCAGTCAAGACATCATGATGCAAATTGACCACACAAGGCTAAAAGACTGCAAAGCTCTGTATGCAACAGAGAAACTGGTAAACTTTATCACCAGATATGATGCTACAACTCATTTGATCATATAGGGTGCATCAGTCACTTAAAATCATGCAGCATTTAAAAAAACATATTTTTACAAATGTAAAACAGAAATTGTTTATTGTGTTTTCTTGTTGTGCTGGGCCTAATGTACTTGTGGGCTGAATTTAGAGTCAGCTGTGGCAGCTCACAGAGACCCTACCAGACAACCTGCCTGCCCTGCTGGAGCTCCCACTGACATTGGAACAAGGTTCTAATGCACCCACCACCACCACCACCGAGGAAGAGGAGAAAGTTAATGAAATATCAGGACTTGATGAGGACTTGCAGAGGTATGTGATCTTAGGCTGATCTATGCAGTAAAATAAACTAAGAAGTTCATGCTAAATAAAACTCATTTTTAATCAGTGCCTCTCACATTGCAGTATGACTTATTTGTGTACTTAGAAAACACTAGATAAAGGTAGGGAGGCTAGAGGCATCTAATTTTAAAGGCACTTATGCTAAGAAACACTCTCTAAAACAAAAGCATGTCATCCAGATTTTTACAAGTAAATCACATAAACCGATCTATACTGACTATGTGTTGGCTTGCTTGTGCTTTATGCACGTAGCTGCTGGCCAAAGTGTAATTTACACTTATGGTCTTATTTAGAGTCTACACATATAATGCCCAATTCAGCAAGGGAACTTTGTATCATCTGTTATGGACATCCCCCAAGTTATTACTTTCAATTATTTTCAAAGAAAATGTGTGACAAATCACTACAAACTGAATTCTTGGTGCTCTGAAAGACGTGCTGTACTTGAGAAAAACACAAAAAAAAATTATGTATTTTAAATCAGAGAATAGTGAAGGTCCCAAATTTGAACTGGAAGCTGGTACCACAAGAGAGGAGCTTAATAGCTCAAGGCTCTGCCTTCCATACTACATTTGGAAATTCTGGGAAACACAAGTAGATCTGCAATTTTATGTGGGTTTTGCCATGGTCAGGGTTTTGTGTATGGACCCAAGTGTAGACTACGTGAGATGGATTGTGGTATAATAAAACTTTAAAACACAGGAAAAAAGGAATAAAACTCAATTTAACAAGGGCTAAGCTGATAAACTGTAGATTCAAGAAATAAACAATACATCAACTAAGGGAGCCAAGCTTGACACTTGGACAATGGAACAGAATAGAAACACAAAGCCAGGATTAGTGAGGTTAGTGATACGAACAAAATTAATGGAGATATACTAGGGCTAATGAAACAAAAAGTGTGAGAAATAGACAGATTTATTTCCAAACGCAGGATATCAGAGGTAAACTGAAAATCACTCCAGAAAGGAGGACAAACTCTGGCTTGCCCGGTAGAGGGTTACAATACAAATTGTGAACGAAAAAGACAAACCAGGAGAGACTAAACACAACATGGTGTCAGAATTACTGGGAAATGAACATAAGGAAAGGGAGACAGAACACAAATAGATGGGAACCAACTAAAACAAAACTTAAAAGGAGGGGACCAACTGAATAGATAATCTACAGGACTGACAAGACATGTACACCATAGAGCAGATCAGGAATCAAAAAATAAACCAAACGACATCCGGTTAACATATTGAACTGAACGTACGACAGAACTAAATAAAGAACACAGCAACCGAACCTCAGACCAAGATAACAGGCAACAGAAGCCAAATGACACGAGACAGGTAAACCAGAATGCAGAGTGTTGCATGTAGTAGCAAAAATAATGATCTAGGGAACAGGGGGAGAGCTGGGTTCAAAAAGGCAGGTGAACAGGTGTAAACAATTGTGAAAGGTGATGAGTGGTGAAGCTGGAGAAGTGAACAGGAAATGGGAAAAATGGGTACAAAATAAAAGTCCAGGACCGGATGTGAATATGAAGCCTGACCTAACAAAACCTTGTGTTTGCTCAGGTTGCCTCTGTATTTAATGTTCGATTTATTTTGAAGATCTGAAACAGTGGAGCAGATTTACCCTTCAAAAAAAGACAAGCATCCGATGCAGAGGCAGTCTATAATTGTAGCTTTAATAAAATCCCTCGAAGAAATAGAATATGATGATATAAGAAACTCAGTCTTTTCTTCTTTATCAAGCAGACGGTTACAAGAGGCAGAAAAAAGATACTGTGAGTTGGAGAACGAAATGGAGAGACTGAAGGAGGAGATGCAGGACTGGACAGCCCCCAAAGAGAAAGGCAAGCTATCAGCACCCCTGCTTTCCCTTCACAGCATCTTCATTGTCATCATAGTCATCCCTCTGTACAGCCCAGACTTTTCCTTTCTATTTCATTTAATATAGTATGGTATCATTAGAACCAAAGTCATTTTGTTACTTAAAAAACCCCCACCATGGAATGTCATTCTTGATATAATAATAGGTTCATTGTTGGTAAAAAACAATGAAATCCACAGGGGAGGCCTAGGGCATATAGAGATGCTGCTTTAAACTGAACTCAGTCTGTTAAAAATGTTGTTTTCCAGGTGTCAGGTAGGATTACCTAATCCTAGAAACATCCACACAAACCAAAAACGTCTTTAATGTTTAGTCTGTGAAGAACAACATAAATGTGAGGTGAAAAGAGTTCCAGACAAAATGAGCCACTCTGAACAAACACAGAGTTGCACAGTCCCAGCAGCATCTGTTTATACTGGAGCCCTGAGTCAGAACATGGTGATAAATACCCACTCTAAGAATAGCCTTGGCATGCAAGAGCTTGGATTTCAGTTTCCATGAATCAATACAGTGTCCTTACTACACAGTGTTGTTACAGAAGCATGTAGACATAACAGCATGTAGTAGACGTCACTCCATGCATAATGATAAAACACAACAGCGACTTATTTTACTTTATTGCTGCTTTCTCCATCACCCCTTCTCTCCTTCTTTTCACACTCACGCCATCATCACTGCTATTACAGTATGTGCTATTGTTAGTTTTGTTGTGTTTCTTTGTGTTTTACTACAAATCTGGCTGGCCAGCAGTGTACCACAACCACAAAAGCGCTGCAGCACATCATGGCCTCTGATGTTCCTCTCTTTCCTCTGATCACAGAGCTGAGTATCTTCCCAGAATCTCTTGCCCTGCCTGCCCACTGTGTGGATGCATCAGGGGATGTAAGCCTACCTTTAATCCACTTCCATATTCTCCTTCTCTGCCTGACATTAAAAACAAAAACACTTTTTTCAGTTGCAGAGGCTTTGCAGTTGTTCTGTAAGTAACTACAACAAACTTTTCCATAGCAAACAGAGTTTGTGTGTATGACATGAAATGTGTACAGCTGGTAAGCTTTTTTACAAAGCTGCTGCTAGTTCACTAGTCTGACATGCATGTGTTACAGAGGAAGAGATCGCCCCCAGCCTGCCATTACCCACTGGTGATTCCTCTCCACCGTCACCTGCTCCTATTCCACAGGGTACAGACAAATACAAACAGCAATTTTTCATTTAGGATTCAATTCCTTTTGCTTATGTAATGCAATAATTGTAATATATACTACTGATATTTTATTTTTGTTTTGTAGCTGTATATGGGAGATTACTTCATCATGAGTGGTGAAAGAACTTAGTTACCTTAGTAAAAGTAGATAAAATATGTGAACAAAATATACCAAAACTAAATTTCCTTACCACTTACCATGTATCCTCCTAGTAATAAATTACATATAAACAGTATGTGATATTGTAGCTGGTTAGGAGGCGCTAAGTTTTAGTACTTTATCTACTATTTGCCAGTTTAAAATAGGAATTAACAAGTTATACATACTTTCAAATGTAGTTTGTTCATTTCTTTGTTGCAATATTGCTGACTGAAATAATTATTCATAAAATGTAAATACGTAAGTAATGTAATGTACCTACTATTATTATTTTTTCTGACTTTAATAACTATAACCTAGAGGTAAAACAGCTGTTCTTCACAAGTATCTGTGAATGTACATATTAGAGCCCCTAAACACTCGTAATCGAATCCCACAGTTTATAGTACTTAACCCTCCTCTCAGTAGTCTCTGGGCCTGTGCACACAACCCTGTCTCCTTAGTAGGACAAGGATACAATACAATATGTTCTATGTTAAAATGATTTGATCTACAGTTCAATATCATTGTTATGTTTACACAGATACAGCACTTTGTTAGAGCTAGAGAAAGATTACGTTCTGGTCTTAGAGAAAAAGTGAACCACCATTTTCCCCCTAACTTTAACCAAAGTACCTAAACCTAACTGAAGACAACTGAATTTTACTGCACTGTGTGCCAACACAAAGAGGTTCTCAAGGAACGAAGACAGGACCCAGGATCCATGTCAGGTTGGCTTGGGTTTTTTCTTTTTGGCAGTTGTCCACGGAACACAGGGTCAGTGGTTCGATCCCCAGCCCTGGCTATATGTCGAAGTCTCTCTAGGCAAGACACTGAACCCCTAACAGCCCATTCCCCTCCCCAGCTGTGCAGTGCCAGTCCAAGCCCGATAGAAATTGGGGAGGGTTGCGTAAGGAAGGGCGTAAAAACTGTGCCAAATCAACATGCGGACCATGATCCGCTGTGGCGACCCTGAACTCACAGGATAAGCCGAAAGGACAAAAAAAAAAAAACTCTAACCAGGTGAGGTTAGGTCTATATGTCAATATGTCCGATCTGAATGGAGTGTATCAGCTGTGTTGGTAGCAAGATTGATGACTGTAAACTTTAAACTCATCAGAGCTATGTTGAGGGAACTGAAGTCTAGCTCACCTAAAAATTTTAGAGTAACTTAATTTATAGATTTTGAATAGGTCATCTTTTACTTTAACTGCTCAGTTGTATATAATTAGTATTTGTCTTTAAAACCGAAACAAATTGTTGAGGTTTGTAGTTCTTTAGGGCATCATTATAACAGTATTACTACTCTTTTTTTACTTGTTACTTAAAAATGTATTTATGCATGTTGGGCTTTGGGCTTGCAAAGACTTCTACCACAACCCCAATCACCTGAATAAGTGGGGTCATCTTGGGCACATCCAAACAGGGATTCATTCAATAAAATCTGTTGACAGAACATGATGGAATGGAAACAATGGTTTTTAGGAGACATGGTTGGTGCCACATACATTTTCAACTTAAATTTTATTATGAAGTTGTGAAGTTGACTAGAAACTAGAAAATTCTCAACAGAAATCTAATAAGCCACATTAACTTAAAACACCTGAGGCATAGGGGTTTAAAATAAAGTCAAAAATGTAAAACTATTGTTATTATCAAACTATACAACCTGGTGTATGATTTATTTTTATTTTATTAAATCTAATCAAATATACACCTTATCATGTCCTGTTCTTTGTGTTTAGGTTTGGCTGCCACAGGTGAGGAGTGAGTCATACCTGCTGGTGTGTGCAGAAGGTGGGGAGCTTCAAGCCTGGGAAAGACAATGTTATACTGAACTTTCCTGAATACCTTAAGGTGGCTTCTCCCACCAGGTACAGGGAAAAAAAAACCTGCCCCACACCTTGGTCTTTTAAACTTAAAGAAAACCCAGGACTAAAGGGCTTCTGATGAGATCTGCTAACTCTGTCATTACTGTAGAGAGAGTTTCAAAGTTTTCCAACTGATCACAAGAAAGGCAGGGAGCTAAAGAGGCAGAAGTGATGAAATGATAAAAACATTTTCTTACCTACCTTGCCTGTTTACAATAATAGACATGCACTGATTATAGAGCACACTGAGTAAGAGTCCTTAATGTGAGACAAAGAAAGAGATATTTAAGTGACAGAAGGGACAAAAAAAATTACACTATCTTCAGGCATTTTAGACCATATTGGTGCATTTAGTTTTTATAGTGAATTTGTTTTTCCTCATGTACCATATGTCTACTTATGTGTACATATGGTACATGAGGTTTGTACCATATATTTATGTGGTTTGTAGTTATGTTGTTCAACCATAGACATGTTTGCTGTGGCTGTTTTTGCATCTAAAATATTATTAATAAGGACTATGATATCTGAGTTTTGGTATTATAACTCCTTATGTACTGTATATTAACTTAAACCATACAAACACAAACTCGTACAATGTGAAAGCTGTGCTGCATAAACCAAAGCATAAAACTTTATTGTAGGGTTACAAGAACTATAATGACTATTGCAATTTAACAGAGTACACATGCACATATGTGAATGGTAAGTTTTAATCTTTCCCTTTAACACCAAACTTAACCAAACTATGAAGTGAACATATCTAAATTTAAAGTAAATTATTTAAGAAGTCATTCAAGTCAGATTATTAGAATCGTGTTTTTGAATTCTTGTACAGTTCTAATGGTTTACTTTGAGTATTATGTGCATGAATCATAATATTTCATGCACCCTTATCATGAATTGTCACCATAAAGCAAACATAGTTGGAGAATTAGGTGGAAGATGTGTTATATGTGAAGTCAGAGAGCATATAGAAAAATAAGGTTGTACACTAAAGTAAGCAGACTGACATCAGATGTTCTATGACTCATTCATGATCTACTATGTGTTTGCTAGCCGACTAGTAATGATCACATTCAGGTGTACAGTGCAGCTTAATGTCAATGTTTTCATAACACAAATTCTATTTCAAGAAAAGTTGGGACATTGTGTAAAATGTAAATAAAAAGAAAATGCAATGTTTTGCTATTTTTGATTGTAAACAGTACACACACAACATATCAAATGTTGCAACTGAGAAATATGGTGGTTGTTGCTCATTTAGAATTTAGTAGGGGGATGGAGGACTCGCCCTTGAGTCCACCAATGCTCTTTACTAATTATGTTAATTGCCAACAGGTCTGTATCATGACGTGGTATAAGTAGCTCAGTCTTTCAAAAGTGAGAATGTGGTGAGGTTCATCGCTCTGTGACAGAGTGTGTGGTTGTTAAAACATAACATTTGTCAGTGTAAAATTGAAAGAATTTGGGGATTGTATCATCTATGGTTCATAATATCATCAAAAAATTCAGAAATCCTAGCAACTATCTACAAGGTGCAAGACCAAAAACCAAATCCTGTGTATCTCCACACAGGATTATGTTTCAGCAGCTATTTTCATTAACTAACAATCCACGGGATTTTGGCTCATTTACTGAACATTTTATTAAAAGCAGGCTTGGTATCCAGCAAGCCTGCATCTGTTATAGTCAGGAAATATGTTGCAGTTGTTGAAAGAGATAAATGAGCTTCTCCAAACAAGCAAGAAAGCATACTTTGTAAGGTTTTTACTGTGGTAAGCAATGATAACGTGTGATGGTGGATTTGGCTGGCCAGGAATGGTGAGGAAGCTTCCATGAGAGGCAAGGCTAGCATTAGACTGCTGGATACTGCAGGAGTGACAGAATAATCGGGTAGGTTGATCTCAGCAGTGATGGCTCAGTGGGAATGATGACTGGCAATGGTTGATTGAGACAATTCTCAGCAGGGTAAGGTGGGATAGTGGAGAGTAGATAGGTGAGAAGAGGACTGGCTGCAGGGATACAGAAGATTATGATCCAAGCACAAATGTCAGGAACAATTCAGGCTGCACTAGAGTTTCAGAACTACTGTAACTAAACTAAACTACCTCGAACTAAACTACTCTTTCATAAACCAAATGTCTTTTCAGCTCTGATACACATTCCTGCTTGAGCATTTAGCTAAAAACTCAAACTTTCACAATATTAACATTTGTCACTGCTTCAGACACACACACAGAGTAATTCAGTGTAGTCAGAAAAAATAATTTTCATCCTCTAAGTTGCCACTTTAATGTTATAAAGGTGTACAGAGATTAATAATACTGGTTAAACACTGACTTTTTTTCAGAAGTGAAACTAGAAGTTGACTATGGTTCAAGAGGCAAAGCAATCCACCAAACCCAGGGTGGTGGGCTCAATTCCCAGCTCCTCCAGATACATGTCAATGTGTGCAATACACTAAACCCCAAGTTAGTTGCTCCCAGTGGGTCAAGCCACCTGTAAAGTAACTTCCCCATCAGTATGTGTGAAGATGAAATAGATTTGAAGGAATTACCAAATTCTTTTAGATCAGTTATTTGTTTTTGTAGTTTTAAGGTTTGTTTGCTTGCTTACCTTAAATGTAATTTCATGTTACTGGCTGTAGTTATAATTATGTGTTAATTTATTTGTTGTGTAATTTTTTGGGGTTAGTTTTACTTTTATGCTTTTAATTAGTGGATGGTAAAAGAATATTTATGTTTGTGTGTATTGATTTTGTTGTGTTCACATTTCACATTCACATTTGCCAACCACAGATTGAACCACAAAGTGTTTTATAGTAATATGGTTACAATATAATAATATAATATTAGATTAACTTACTGACTTACTATGTGTCCAACAACCTGTAGAGGCTTCAAACAAGCTGCTGCCAGCACTAACCAGACAATTTACATTTCACTTAAGGTACAAACCTAAAAAGAACTAAACTATTCTGTTAAAAAACAATGCATTTTAAACAATACTAATTATTGTAATTCTGGAAAAATCTGTTCAGTAATCAATAAAGAATAAAGGTCAAAGATCACTGTAACCACTGTTTTTGCTCAGGTGGTTAACCCATAATGATCCATCAGCACCTATTAGTTCAGAAAATTTTTGTAAAAAACATATAATGTTTTAATATTAAATACCCCAAATGGCGTTGATCTTTGCTGCAATACCTCAACAACTCATATTGGAGAGGGCAAGACTAACCTGTAGCAAAAACAAGTATATGCAGTAGCTCTGGCCATCAAGAGAAGATTGCATGTAATATTTATATAATTAATTTTCATAAGGCAATTTGTAGCATACTACAGTATGTGGTGGAGGATGATGATGTGAACATATCATTGTTAATCAGGGCTGTCAACTGATTAAATCTTTTAGTTGTGATTAATTGCACAGCTGTCCATAGTTGTATCACAGTTAATTACAAATGTATTGCACCTTAGATCTCATCAGACTGATCTGACAGTAGACATTTCTACTATTCTAAGTTTTAAGCATATGCTCAAGAACACAGAAGTGGACTGATTTAGTGAAGCTGAAATTTATTAATTGATTTTTATATCTGGAAAGTCACATAGACTTAATAGCTCCCTTAACCTTTTATCTACGTAAATTAAAAACCAACAGTCCTGATATTAACCATTTGGTAATGTTCAAAATAAATATAGAAATCAGTCACAGTCACCTGGTGGAGGGAGGAGGCTGGTTTAGTGTGGGAGCTGCTACATAATCCATTACAACTTACTCAGTTATTAAGTTATGTGACATATTAAGCTAAAACGTTAACATAACAAGTAGGTAACGTTTTAGTGTATGCAATATGCAATTAGATAAACTCCGTATACTGTAGTTAACACATAAGCGATCAACATGGATAGAGCTGATATTACCATGTGTTTTAATTAACTGCTTTTATTGACTTTTCACTTCACGTATTTTTTGCATGTGATGTTACATTAAAAGACTTTTCCACTTGAGTTTCTCTTCTTAACCGAGATCTGTCTTCCCGCTCCTTCTGCAGCAGCTGCAGCTGTCCAGCATGAGTGTGTGTGTAGAAGCTGCTCATTAGACACAGCGAACATTAGAGTGTTTATTATGAACACCACATCTATGATTTCACATCCACTAATCTCACTCAGTGCACTCTTCAGGAACAAATAAAATGCTGAGAATTGATTGGGATGCCTACTTGAAGTCACTCCAAACTGTCAAAGTGTTTGTTGGTGAGACAAGAGGTCATAACAGAATCTGCATTATCAGCATCAAATAAATTAGTGGCATTCAAAGGAATCGGTGTTATTGTTAAAGTTTATAGCTCTTTATTAAGTAATTAAAAATTCCTCCTAAATCACTGTGATTCTGAGTATAGTAAGTCCTATTATATTCCGACAGCAAATACTTTAAACTAGGTTTTGGTGAAAGGGCTCCCCCATTGGTGTGTGCGTGTGATTGTGAGTGCAAATGGGTGAATCAGAAGCCCTATAGGCACTGAAAGGTAGAAAAACACTGTAAGTGCAGACCATTTACCATTCCACACTTTTCACAAGAGTAAATGTGAGGCAACTGTGAAGTGCTTGCACTAAAGAAGAATTGCACCCTGGGATTTGATTTGACTTCTTTATTTCTGGCAAATTGAATTAAGTAGTTAGATGAATTCTGAACAAATTACCAAATTTAATCGAAAAAAATGCATACTGAATTAATACAACATAGATTAACAGATTAACAATACATTTTAAGCCTTAATTTTTATTTTGTCAGTACATACAAAGGAAGGCAACACAAATTAATAAAAAAAAAGGAATAAAAAGTAGTTGCTGACAATAAAAACTTAAATCAGTACAGAAAGGGTTTAAGGGCTAAGCCTACACACAGTATTTATGTAGATGGACTATGTGTTATGCTGTTAAATACTTCATTAAAATAAGGTCTTTATTAATGCCTTTTATAAAAAGCGCAATACAGTATAGTTACAGAATGAGATTGAGCCCTACACGTAGTACCCTGCGTTTGAGTACAGCAAATAAGGGTTGAGTTTACGGTCTGTGGATGAAAAGCTGCTGTTTTCATGTGCCTGGCGGCGGTAGTACCTGCGGAGGGCAGGACTGCCTGGGTGGCACTGTCTCACATGGAGGAAGTACTCATCAGGGCGGTTTGAGGTGTAACCGCAATCCTCACACACAAAGATCTTGGAGCGCCTCTGGCGGTAGGCATATTGTTGGTGAACACCATGAATCTTTCTCATATGGGACTCCAGAGAGCAACGCTGAGTGAAGGCTTTCTCACATAGCTCACACTTGTATGGACGAATGCCTGGAAGCAACAAATGGTGTTTTTATTACACCAGTCTGTGTGTATGCACTTGTACATACATACAGATTTGCACTTGTGCGCAAACTTTTTTACCTAGAGTCTTTGGATGTACAAACTACAATATTAAAATTCTGCAAACACATGAAGGCATCAATGAAAATTATTCACTAATATAATGGGCACTCACAGGTCACGTTATTAGGTACACCTGTCCAATCTAATGCAGTCCAATACAGCAGCTCTGCCATAAATTCTACTATTACATTCTTATGATTGTTTAGTTATAAGTTGAAACTATCAGAAAGATCAACAGCTTTCGGCTTGTCTCTTCAGGGGTCCCCACAGTGGAACATATTCCGCACGTTGATTTGGCATGTGTTTTTACATCGGATGCCCTTCCTTCCGCAACCCTCCCATTTTTTTGTCGGGACTGGCAGAGGTGGCACTTGGTGGCTGGCTGGGGCCACACCTGGTGAGGTGCGATTCGAGCCTGCTGCCTTCTGCATCTCAGCCCTATGCTCTACCACTGAGCCACCAGGCCCCCAGAAAGCTCATGATTCTACTCTCTGTTTATTATTGAGGTCATAGTGAGTACTGGAGTCTGGAGTGCATTATATTAGGAGATGGTTCTAATGATTTGGCCCCCTTATTCAATTACTTATCCATAACATTCACTAAGTTCATTGCTTACCTGTATGTGTTCGCATGTGCCTTTTGAGGTCAAAGGTATCGTTGAATCCTTTTCCACAGAATCGACAAGGATGTCTCTTTACCAGACTGTGGCACTTGAGGTGGCGAGTCAACATGCGCTGCAGAGGAAATATCTTGTGACACACTGAGCATACAAAGTCTCCTGAGCCTGGGGAAGAACGGGGACGGGGCTGGTAGGGGGATAAGAGTTCAGAACACAATGTTTTTACATTTTGCTATCATTATTGTAGGCGTGACTCAACCATTATCCTAAAAAACGTGTAGCCTATACATTGAAATAAAATAAATGTACTTAAATACAATCAGTTAAAAAAGATGAACAAAATAATGGCAAAAAAATTTAACCACTGCCTGCTGGATACATTGCTATGGGATGGACAAGAATGCTTCATAGCAAAGTCTGAAGAAGCTGCTTGGATAAGTAGTGAAACATTTCTAACCAAGAAAAAGAAGTCCAGTTGACATGATTCAATCTTCGGATAACCAAACCTGGATGACAGAACAAAGTCTGGTGGCTATCCAGAGAAGGTCCTTAAATGTAGAACATGTTTAAAACCTTCCTGCAAAGCAAAGACACGACCTATCCAGAACAGGAAGATTCCCATTAATTTGAATTATTTGTACTCCATGATGAACATGACAAATCCCCTTAATGGCCTGACAGTGGATCCTGTAGATGTTGCTGACTGGAAGGATATTCTTGGTCAAAACCACAAGTATAGCAATATAAAAAATAAACAATTGCTCGGTGTTCAGTATCAAACGCAGCTGCTATCTCAGAAGTCTCTGCACCAGCCATTGGTATTACTGCGCCAATTTTGGTGATTTGTTTGTGAATGGAAGACGATTGGACATGAAGAAATATCATCAGTTTATCAACTTCTCGGCTGTGAAATTACAAAAGGTAGCTCCTCATGAGTAAATGTTTTCTCTGATTAATAAAATATCTTAGAAGTTGACTGCATTAACTAGAAGCTTATTTCTAAGTCACCTGTCATGACTGGGTTCATTAATTAATCAATAATACAGGATGATGCTAAATGAAATGATGATAAATGAAACTGCAGCAGCATGTTGACACAAAAAGGCACAATAATGTAATATGTAGTTACCGCTGTGGGACATATTTGCAACAGCTGTTGTCTCAAAATGTCTATAAATTACTATTATAAAAATTTATAGAGATGAATATTTAAAGCACAGATGGAAAAGAAGACTAAACTATCGGATTAAAGAATAATATGTTTTTTAGGTTTTGTTGACCAAATCGAGACCATGACTAATAAAAATAAGTTGTTGTATATGGTTCAAACTATAACCATCACACAGCCTCAGCCAACCACACTGAGAGGGGTCATATGCATTTATGCACAGCAGTGCTAACTTAATAAATATTTTCCTCATTAATTTCCTCATTATTAATTAGCCTTTTTAACCCAAATGCTTTTCTGCAGGAAAGACAGGTTTGTACAGCATGTTAAAGATGACTTTATCAAAGTTGTTATTATATTTGTATTATTGATTTCTGGCCAAAAATGGCTTATCTGGTAGTGAAGGTTTCTGACCTCTGACCTCAGCTCACTAGTTGCACAGTGAGAAAGTGTCCCTGCACTAGACATCCAACCCCCAAACTTCCCAACTCTAGCTGCTAAGGTTGCAAAAACTACTGCATTTTTGAGTATTAAATCGAGCATTAAAATTGGGAGATATGCACCTGTAAAAACCTGTGCGAAATCAATGTGTGGACCACATGGTCCTCCTTTAGCTTTAGCTTATCCCAAGCCGATGGGATAAGCCAATGGAGGAAACAGAAAGTTAAGCTGCTCATATTTTTTTTATTGGAAGTAGTTACAGTAGTACTGTAGAAATTGTGTTTTGTGAATGTCCAGGTGCCAGTACCAAATGTTGCATGATGATTTTTTTTTTATTTGGTCATACACTACATCACAACAAAAGTCTGAATTTACCTTTGCTCTGCTGACCAATCCTAGTGTATTTGGATGGTAAAAGGAGCCCTGGAGCATAAGTGTGGACCAGTCTGGACTGGGTTCAGCTCTTGGTCCTCCCGAGCCTACCAAAGGCACTGACACCCTCATTCCTGCTGCTGTTCCACATTCTATGTTTGCTACTGGCTGAGGTACATTGCCAGGTTGTTCAGTGTCTTTAGCATTTTCATTTACTAAAAAGGGACAACACAGGTTTATAGTTCATCAGCAAATTAACAAGATCAGATGAATGATACATGTATGTTACTGCTACTTTTGCCAGTTTAAGTGTACACAAAATTCTTACCTGTTTTTTTATCTTCTTTCCATTCATGCTGTTCGGGTTCTTTCCATTGCCATGCTCCACATGCTCCACGTTTTTTTTTTACAAGGAAAGATTTTGGCATCTTAAATTTTCTGTCTTATTCCTCTTCTACTAATTTACTATTGAATTTGTCTGACCATCCACCTCTGGCCCTCAGCACACAGCTTTAAGTTTTTTATTGTTTCTGGACCAACACAGATTTCACCTTACCTTTCTACCTAACATCCAACTCTCATCTTTTGAAAATCTAGTACAGTACAGTATCCCAAATCACAGTGCTCATTTCCATGACACTGTGGGAAGAGTGCTGGAGGCTTAGGGAGGGTTGGGGGAGTTGGGGGTGTGGTGTTATGAAGCAGTGTTTTGACTGGAGCACACCTGTGTTGACTGTGCACCATTTTAACTGGTCCCCCACTGGTTTTGCATGTCAGGTAGTGAGAATTCAGGGAGCTTTACATTCAAGTGGCCCTTGGCATGCAAAATTTTTCAGACCAAGCCTTGGCCCCAGACAATAGGCACATTCGGAGTAACAGGAGCAAGCACAGAGCCACAGCCTTAACTGCTAGGGAAATCAGCCCTTCCTTTCATTTTCTCCCCTTTCTCTCAGTTGCAATTGTTCAGCGGGATTACAGATCTTCTAAAAACACATACAAAGGCCATTCACACACTCTGAAAAGATGTCTAAAGCACTTGCTGTCTGTTTACTGTGTTGTTTACATAATTGCATATACAGTACATTATGGTACTTTCTTTATGTGTATTGTTCCCTGCCACTCATCCTTTGAGTCCTAGGATTAGCAGCAGGTTCTGCAGCTCTGAACAGAAATAGCTGACAATGAGAAATAATGGATAGATGGATTGAATAATATGTCTAAAGCTGTCATCTCTCTAGCATATATGTACCCACGCATTACATATTAATTACTTTTAACGTGATAAGGTCTACTAATGGCCAGTAATACCTTTTGAATGTATACTGCACAACCTTGTCTAATTGTCTGCACAGTCAGTGTATGCTTAAGAGCAAAACGAACTGCCTCCATCTTATTTCACTGGACTCTGCATGGCAAATACAAATGCAGCCCGAAACTAAACCCCATCATGCAAATAGCAATAGAGGACACTCCAAGAACATCAGGAGGATAATGTGATAAAACTGTACAGCAGTATAAACACACATTAGCCCTGCCTTCCTACTACATTTAGCCTTATAATATATTGTGTAATGCATGTCCCATATTTCCATTCACTCAACAATTCAAACTGCTGCTAACACTGACGCAGGGAGAAAATACACAGACATTTACAGTTTTTTATATACTTGTTAAAAGTCAAAAAGCTACACACGTAACCTTTTCAGTTTGTCTGTTTGTGGCTGTGAATGGAATGATACTGTAACAGTGCAAATAATATAATGCTACAGTATTCAAATTGATGAAATGATTTGAGAATTGTGCTTTAAAAGTGCTGCTGAGGAACCATTGTCATTTTAATGCATATGGGTTTTCATACACGATCCCATTGCACATTTAGTTGGTTTAAATAACAATAAATTGCTTTGATACTTAGCAGAATTTATAGACAAAGAACTTTTGTATAACTTTTCTGTTTTGCAATTAGTCAAAAGGTGTTTCATTTCTATTTGTTGTTTTACTCAGGGAAAGTAATATTAATTATGTTCAATATGTTTTAAAAGTGCTTGTATAGTTGTTTTCATAGGGTCATTAATCAGACGATAAAAAAAAAGAATAGTGTGAGATGTGTCAACATGTAGTTAGCGTTTCCTAAAATGGCTGCAGGAAACTGTTGACTGTACTGTGTGTTGTTGCACTGTGGAGCTGCTCTCTAACTGTATGCAAAGCACCAGTCAGTGTGCTACAGCATGAAAATTACATGGTAAAAAGGCAACTCTCCTTTGTACACGAGAAAAAAAATCGCCCTTCAAGTGATGCCTGTCAAGTTGTCTATCTACTGATATTAGTTTGATTATTGGATGCAATGAGCTATGCTGACTTTGGAAAAATAAAGAATAATTCAAGTATTGTATTTAAATGCAACATTAAGGAACAAACATTTACCCACAAAGGTGATTCATGTAGGTGGTAGGTGTACAGAGGACTGTCATTCCACAGACCTCAGTTCAACTCCAGAATCCCATGTGTGTTTAGTGTTGGGCAGTACAACACTTAGCCTCGGTTTGGGTTAGAGAAAGATGATGGGATTGTGAAAACCCTGCCTGCACTTAAACGACAACAGTATACTACTGCAGCACTGTACTGTATACTCTAGTACATACTGTACCAAAGCAATAAAACTGAAAAACCCTGCCTGCACTTAATTGACAACAGTATATTACTGCGATACTGTACTGTACACTGCAGTATACTGTGGTAGAAGAAATTATTTATTAAGAAGCATTTTATGTTTAAAACAAGGTATAAATACAGTATGCTGTACTGTACCATAAAATTCAAGAAGTAAACTTTTTACATAAACAACATATTATAGATTCTTTATGATAAAAAAAAATATTTCAGTGTAACTGCTTCAGCAAATTTTGTTCAAGAAGCAGTTACACTGAAATACAGAAGAAGCAAATTTTGTTTGTGAGCCAAAAGGCTCACATTAGACATTGTGGTATATGAAATGACCGAGCATTTTTTGTTTTTGTTATTTTTGAGAATTAAAAAAGTTTAGTTATATTTCTTAATGTTATTATTAAGGATAGGCATCAAACTTTGATACTTTTATGGGACTGTTTGAATTGCATTGATCGTCTCAAGTAGTGAAAGATGCCTTGTCATTCAATCCCAAAGTTTGACACCTAAGCAGGAACCAATAGTGCAAGCATTTCACATGAGAATGTAAAAAACTGTTTGGGCATGCAGATGCAACTCAGAATGGGAAGTTGCATTTGCACCTTGAAAAAACTGAGAGAGATTAGTGGGGCTGAAAATAAAGTTACATATTAATGTTTTGGACAGACCACAGCATTAATATGTTGTCTGTCTAGCCGAGGTGGCCAGCTGTGGCTTAGTTTGTTCTCGTCCAATATACAGCAATAAGCCACAAAACTAACACTGCTGGTTTTAATAATGTCATAATGACTCAGCATGGGGTAGTCTGCAGCTACACAGCCCCATATGCAGCAAATCCTCACCTTCTTAACATAATGGCCTAAGTCATTATTTGACAAAACTGATTGTTTTGCCCAAGTCAGCTTTTACTCTATATTTGAGGTGGTGGGAGTACACAAACTCACTACTCAAGCAAATGTGTAGTATTGGTCTAAAAAACTTCTTCACTGCTGTACCACTTCAAATTTTTTACTAAAGTAAAAGTACCACACTAAGAAAACAATGTATTTTAAACAATACTGATTACGATAATTATGGCAAAACATGTTCACTAATTAATACAAAATTAATTAGGCAGGTAGTTAGGGGCGGCTGTCGCTCAATTGGTAAGGCAGTCATCCACGAATCACAGGGTCAGTGATTCAATCCCCAGTTCCAGCTATTTGTCAAAGTGTCTCTGGGCAAGACACTGAACCCCCAACAGCCCATTCCCATCCCCAGCTGTGCAGTGCCAGTCCAAGCCCAGTAGAAAGGGAGGGTTGCTTCAGGAAGGGCATCCGGTGTAAAAACTGTGTCAAATCAACATGCACACAATGATCCGCTGTGGCGACCCTGAACTCACAGGATAAGCCAAAAGGACAAAAAATTAAAACAAAATGTGCTAGCAGATGGTTAACCTATAATGATACATCAACTTTTGTTAGTTCTTATTATTTATATAAAAACCGTATCATATTAGTCTTGTATATTCCATGAATAAGCAGAAACCTGCAGTGAAGGGATTATTTAAGCTTTCCTCACGGTCTTACCTTACTGTCACTATATGTTAACATAGAAGGACTGATTAATTGCTATGTTGGGGCCACTGTGGAGCAGATGGTAGAGCAGTTGTCCACCAATTCCACAGTTTTTGGTTCGATCCCCAGCTCATCTGGTCACATGTTGAAGTGTCCTTGAGCAAGACACTAACTTAGTTGATTCCGGTGAGTGTTGGCCATTGGTGTGATAGTGAGTGCAAATGTGTGAATGAGAGGCAGTGTTAAGCACATTGAGTGGCAATAAGAAGAAAAGCGCAGACCGTTTATGAATACAAACAAGAGCTTTACTTCTTTTTAGAAAATCTGTGTATTACTGTGTGCACCAATCACCAAAACAATTCTTTATGTGAAAACCTTCTTGGGAATAACCTACTTGGTGTCTGTATAATTGGTAATAAAACAATGGTGGTTAATCTACCGAAAGGCTTCATCATAAACTCCAAAATCATATTTTCCGAACTCACTCTCTGATCTCTACATTATCAGTGAGTATTTAGATAATTTATATCTGACCTCTGTAGCACAAGTGCACCGAAATAATATATAAATATTTATAAATATACATTTTACTCACATTTTTAAAATGCTTGTGCTGCCAAGCCCTGGCTGCAGTGAAGGTCTGTCAAAAGCAAAACTTTAGACAAAATAAACTGAAACTCTGTTTTAGCATCAGTGTCTCACTTCAGGTGGTGTGTTAATGTCGCGTTTTTTAACCAAGATGTTTTTTGCCATCTACAGTGTTTGAATGTATGTATCAATAAGAAAACAACAGAATATGTCCCGAGTTCTAGTTGATTTATGTTGTTTTTTTGGTCTTCATAAATATGTTTGTTATCTTATTATTGAAAGTGGTTAGATTGAGGTTTCCTTCTACTATTAAGTCCATTACTAACGAGCAGCCATGCTCCATGCATGTGACACAGAAAAATTATCAGCATGCGTCAGTCCACCATCCAACATTACCAGATGGTGTTAATGTGGTTGATCTGTGTAGACGAGGGCAATGCATGATCCCCACTGCTATTCTACATAGGCTTGAACTACCTAAAACTTTTATGTAAATACAAGCATAAGAGTGTTACCATCAGCCACTTCATCTCTACAACTACCTTGATATCCCACAGGCAATGAGGCAAGAAAAATCTATAAACCGTCAAAGGATAAGACCAGCTGAACACATATGACCTGCACGGCATCAAATACCCTCCTGGTATGTGGCCAAGGGAAGACATGGAGGCTGTTGATGTGAACATTTGGAAAGTCCTTACAAGGCAATAACCTCAAAACTCCATGTACACCAGCAGAAAAGTCAGTGGGCAGTGGGTGTCAAAGCCACTGTGCTGGATGAAACGTTGGGCATCCATCAGCAAGTTGACAACAGGGGATGGCTGAGTCTAAGCAACAGGCAGTGAAGATTAAGCAGGGAAAGTGCCATGCCATGACAAGACCTTCCATGGGATGAACAGTACACACAACAGATAGCTGAGAGGACTGACATTACCAGTGGTTGGAAAAGGCTGGACACACAGTTCTAAATATAGCACCATATCACTAGAAGCTGGACACTAGACAGAACCCTAGGTGCCGGCTGTGGAGAAAAATAGTAAATGGTCTGCACTAATAGAGCACTTTTTTACCTTTTGGTAGTCAAAGCACTTTACATTGCTTCTCATTCACCCAATCGCCCTCACAATCACGCACAGATGGGGGAGCTGCAATGCAGCTGGCCATCACTCACCAGAAGCAACTAAGTTAGGGTTCAGTGTCTTGTTCAAGGACACTTTGACATGTGACTGGAGGAGCCAGGGATCAAACCAACAACTGTGGTATTGGTGGACGATTGCTCTCCTTTGCCACAGTCATCCAACAGATATTTGACTGCAAGGTGCATGTAGTCACAACAACTTAGATCATTTGGCCCTACCAAGTGGCTGGCTCTGTGTACAGAAACATCTGTATGTGGTACAGCATTCCAAGTTCTCTACAGGAAACAGAAGTTAGCACCTGCAAAGAACTTTCAAACATCCAGGCCTCTGGTAAAGAACCAGAAGATGAGGAAGACACACACAATCTATAGTGGTAAGATAGGAATTTATATATAAGTTCAAATATAGATCTATCAGCTATAATATATTTATCACTGACAACTGTAGTACCACAGAGCCATGGATGTAGGTGGCCTACTCAGATGAATCACGTGTTAAGGCATGTAGACATTTGAGTGCATGTACACTCTTCATCTAAGGAAGTGTCAAGACCTGGATGCAATGAGATGGTCAGCTCCATTGAGGCTCCACTCCACAAGTTAGATGACTAGAAAAAGCTTCTGTCGCCTTGGTGTGAGCCACCTTCAGAGATCTAATGAAATCCATTCTCTGATGTGGCAATGGTAAATGGTCTACTTATATAGTGCTATACATAGTGCTTTTGGTACTCAAAGTGCTTTATACTGCTTCTCTTTGTCACTCACAATCACACAACAATGGGGGAGTTGCTTTGCGGCTGGCCAATACTCACCCGCAGCAACTAAGTTGGGGTTTATTGTCTTGCTCAAGGACACCATTACCAACAACTGTGGGATTGGTGGACGACCGCTCTAACATCTGCGCCATAGTCACCTTCTCAATGGAACACTCTTAATAGAATTTGCTGACAGGCCCCACATATGGATATGTTCAAATCTAAATGTAAAAGGAATCTGTTTTCCACAGCCTTGGGCTGTATTTACACTGATTGACTATTTGTATTATTATGTAAGTTATTGCATTTTAAAGTATTTGTCTTTTGTGTTTTTTGTTGTGTTTGGTTATGGTTTTATGTATTTTATCATATTTTACATTTTTAATCTCTTTGAGTTTCCTGTGTATGAACTGTACAATATAAGTAAATGTCCCATGTCTTGGCACGTCTTAGGCAAGACATGGGAGGTGGTCATAATGTTATGGCTAATAGGTGTGTAGAATATTTTGATGAAAAGATATTGGCATGATTATCATCAGTACTTTGTTGCAACATGTTGCCGATTTAATTTTTTCTGTAAGGATTAAAGTCTCAATGTAATTATAAATTCTACTACTAATTCTATTAGTGTTCCATTAATGTAACAGTTTGGATCGGGGGCTGGTTTGCTATGGTGAAAAGTAGTATCAGTATGCAGGTATCCACACATATCATTATCCATTTAATCTTGCTGTATTCACTTTTCTTGTCAAGAAAAAGGAGATGATTTTAACATCAGGGTTAACTGCCTCTTCCCAGGGTTGAAAACACTGATTATATACACGCATATCAGTTCCTTCTTAAATGTGTTTTAATTACATGCAGTACCCAAAACTGTCACACAAAGGTTCAAAGATTTCAACATTTAATTATAATTTCTTTTTTGCTTTGTCACAGTCACAGAAATGCATTGAAATGACTTTACAGAAAATCCTCTAAATGACTGGTAATATGTTGATAAAGCATGAGCCACTTCGCTTTACAAAACAGTTGTTTTACCAGCAGCTCAGTTTCTCTAGTTATGGCTCTGATAAGAACCTTTCTCTGAGAAATTCCATCCAATTTAACACCCACTTCTGCTTTTGATATTAATAACTTAGAAAAACTGTTGTGGAATTTGTTCAATTTCATATAAATGTATATTGTACTGTATACTGTGTCAGGCTAATGTCTGGCATCTATGTGCTACTGACTTTCATATAGACATTTGGGGAATGAGGAAGTGCAGAGTGATCGCAAGAGGTAAGAGGAAATGAACAACACTTGTTGTGGCTACAGATGGCTATTAAAGGAACATAGCTTGTAACTGACAGTGTGTTAGGTACACACAAATACACACACACACGTTTGTGTACATACCCACATGCAGAAAACACTGCACAATTAGATGTCCAGTTTAGATATACAGCATTATAAGAGTTCAAAGGTATTTTACATAGTCCAGACATGAGACATTTTTATTCACAACGACATGGTTCCTGTATCACACATCTAATAACAAACAACTAGTAAAAAATATTTTTTTTTAAATAAAAGTAGCAAGTAGCAAATAGCATTGTTGACTAGTTAATACATTTGTTATCTTTTTAAACTGGTAAGTCTTTGTAAAATCAATCATCTCCAGCTTGGACTGGCAAGATAAAAATTAACATATTTTACAAAAATATCTTCCTAGTTTCTGTCAACTAATATTTATTCAGACCCCAGGCGGCAAAAATACCGAAGTTGACAGTTCTTCTTTCAGTGCTTACCACAGCTCTACGAGGAAGTGAAGTTCTAGTTAGTGGTACTGATGTGACAGTGAAGACAACACAATATACTTACTATAAAATACAGGTTAACATGAACACTATACAGCACATTTGATAATGTAAGCGCAACATCTGTTTTTTACCTTAAAAAGGTTGCTACGTTTATATGAATCATCCTCGTTGATCTCTTAGTTCTACTTTTATATTAGTTTGGCAGTTCCTTCTCTGTAGGGTGACTCCGAATATTTTGATGTGGTTTTCATTACTCTTCCGCTTGCCTTCACATCTCCTGACCTAGATACAGCAAAATGTACATTTACAGCAAACTGTACATACTACTACAGTACCTGTAGTGTTGCTGCTAGCTATATTGTCTGCACTACTTTCTACTGATTTAATCCTTATTTAAGATTACTCTACATTACTGCTGTTGGAATACACAACTAATACAGTAATTCATGTAAAACACTGCTTGTTTGTTTTAACCAATAAAATACAATAATTGTGCAACTACAATTGAGTACATTCCCTTGCTCATGAAAGAAAAGCAGCCAATGGAAGTCATGATAAACCATTGCCTGTGATGCCTCTAAGCATATTATCTGAAAAAGTCTAAGTTAATAATTGAAGAGGACCAGAGTGCAAGTGTAGTAAATCTTATTGTCCTTCGCCCCCAACACACACACACATACACACACACAGATACACACACACAGATACATGCAGCTTGGCACAAGTTTTGCTGAAAACTACCCCCCCTTCCTACAAAAGACAAAAACGTACAATATATTAAAGGTAAAAAGCAGACAAAAATCAGAGCCTTGCCACAGGGAGACATAAAATGGGGGGAGGTGTGAAAATGAGAACTTAAAGAACGAGTGAAGAAGACGTGAACAGGAAGACAGAAAAAACGTGTCTAGGAAATGAAAATAGACATGCAGAAGTGCAAGTGGTTGGTGTTAAACAATGTCATGATAGAGCAGCGTGAAGGTGTGTAGACAAGAATGAGAGCAGATTTGTTCAGTAGACAGCAAATATACTGGTGAGAGAGAGAAGGGAACGCTTCAAGCTGCTTAGAAGAAGCTAAAAAAGCAGGTGAAACTTTGCAAGTGACTACAGCTCCAGTATGAGGTGAGTAATGTTTTTAATGACAGTGGAAATGTTATTCCACTTTTAACTTTTTTCACGTCCTTTTGAATTGTTAATGCATAGATAACTAAAAATTGTCAGAACAGCACTGCTTTCTGTGAACTCTGCACTTTACTTAACAAGCTCTTTAGATTTGATTACATTTCCTGATGTCTGCAAGCATTAGGCGCTCATAGCAGTTATTGCATTTTCACACTTGTACAGAATAAAAAGACCGGGTCGGGCGATATGCATTTCCCTTGCACAGAGCATATTTATAATTCTTAGATGTTAAGATGTCACATTTTGAGAAACATGGATGTTTTACTGACAGGTGAAATAATATATTCCATATTAGGCAATTGTAGTAAGCAAAGGAAGTGGTCAAAATATGAAGAGCTTTTTGGGAGGAAGTAAAGATTTCACACAAGCTGCAGCCTGTTACAACAACAAGCACATTGAATTGAACTAATAATAATGTCATACTTTCTCTAACTAAGGCCTTTCACATATGAAATAAAGGTGTAGTGTACAACTATAGAGCTGAAGTGAAATAACAACAAAAATATAATACATTGCAGTCTAATTATTTTAATGTGGTTGAATGTAACAAAGTGCAACTTGCATTTAAGTGCTGCAGAATCAGATGTACATAAAGCCTTTAAATCAATTTGAAATATATGATAAATTACACCATTTTTAAAAAATTATTCACAACAAAAAAGTAACTACAATTAACTACAATTAACACAATACTAGTGCGAGATAAGAGAAAAAGACATATGTGAGCAATGTACAGTGTGTGTTTGCTTGTGAAAGTGCTTAAGGGTTGGAGGATTGAGTGGGGATAGTGAGAAAACACAGAAAAGGTCTAATTAGAAGAAAAATGACAGCTGGTGGGAAATCGATAAGCAATGTACAGGACAGGAATATACATTTTTTATGTTCTTAGCATGTCTTGTATTTTTTTTTTTTTTTTTTTTTGATATCTTGAGGAAACTAAAGTTATACCAGTGTTATTATTATTACAAGGTTACTAAAGGTATATACATTCAAAAAAGCTAACTGTTGGTTGCTTATACAGTGATAAAAATGAAAAAAATATATAAAAAGTATATATATAAAAGTAATATACAAAAATAATAATAAAAATATTATTTATCACTGTCTGGTATCACTGTCTTTGCATCTTTGCTGCAAACTGAGCACTTTAACCTAATTCTGAAATTATAATATATGATAATATATTACATTAATGACCTATTTCTCTGTCAAGTTCCACAATATAGTGACTTACACTATAGTTGATAATGAAAACTTTGAACCTGGTTCTCCTACCATTTGACATATTTAAAAAGAGTGTCTCACTTTTCTACCCATACAAAAAAGTTTTCCCATGCTTATCAGGAACATAAAAGCGCTTTTCTGCAAAGTCAAAGTTCTTAAATAGTATAAAATCAAGAATCATCTGACAAAGGGAGAATAGAGCAAGGGAGAGTACAAGTCTCACTAGATAAAGCATTTCCAAAAACAAAAAATGCACTGTGAATGCTTCGGCGCTTAAAAGGTTTTCCAAGCAATGCTGAAAAAAAGCTGAACCATTTTTTCTGAAATAGCTTAAACTTTAGCTGAAGTTTTAGCTGAAAGCTGAATCAACGCTGAACTGTTTAAAAATAGCTGAAAGTTTTTATTATAAAAATGTAAAAAAGCTGAAATTTGTAAAAAAAAAAAAAAAAAAAAATAAGCTGAACTGAAGCTTATTGTAATAAATATAGTGCAAAGTTTAAGTCAAACACATGAAGAACAATAGAATTTATAAAATATTATTAATCTTACAAACAATAATGTTAAAGTTTAAATCTCAATAGGTCATAATATGTAGAACCCTTTACATCTGAATGTTGTCCAATCAGCTGAATACTGTAAAAAGGAGAAAAAAGCTGACCAAGATGTCTTTAAGAAGCTGAGCACTTTGATAGTTTAACATTTTTGAATCTCATATCAAGTCTCAAAGTATTCAGGGGAGTGATAGTGTTTAAAGTAAGGCATGATTCATCATTCAGATCAGATCATTCAGATTCTTCTGTCTCTATCATATTCTTTCATTGTGAAAAATCACTTCCTGTAAGCTCTGGAGTCAGAGAGAAAGTACACCCCCTCCAGGGCCTGCCATCCTTTCTATCCATCCATGGGTCATGGAGGGGTTGGAGCCTATCCTAGGGGTCATAGGGTGAGAGGCAGGGTCCACCTTGGACATCCAAAACAGAGAGACATGCACAGACAGACAATCATTCACACTTACATTCACACGTACGGGCAATTTAGAGTCACCAATTCCCTAAAATGTATATCTTTGGAGTGTGTTAGGAAACCGGAGGAAACCCACATAAGTACAGGGTGAACATGCAAATTTCATGCAATCCTAGCTGTTAGGCACCAACGCTAACAACTCCACTACAAATTGAGTGGCACTTTCTGTGCTTTTGGCCATTTTCAAGAAAACCGGTCATCAAAATGCACATTTTCTGAAAGCTGACAATTGTATCTACCATTTTAATGTATAGGCTGTCTGTTAAAGCTAAATAGTTTAATTGTTTGATGTCATAACGACTGTTTTCCAAAAACTGCATCAAACTAACTGCGATTATTAATATTATATAAATAATATTATATATATTATAATATATAATATATATTATAAAAACTGTAAAAGATATTAAAAAGCTGATGGAAAAGTTATAACTGAACGTCTTGTGATTTGCTCAAAGTTTAAATGGTTTCTGTAGGCAAAGTATGCATGACTAGTAAAGGCTAAAAGATGACAAAGCTGAACAGGAACTAAAGACTCTCTCCATTCATTTGAATTTTAAAAAATTGTGAAAAAGGCTGAGTATTATAAAAAGTATAAAAGATATCAAAAAGCTGAATGGAAGCAATAATGTCCTTAAAAAGCAGAATGTTTGAAAAAAGTATGTGTGTGTGTGTGTGTGTGTGTGTGTGTGTGTGTGTCCACTGTATATCATATGTGAGAAAAACTGTTAGGCAGTGTTTGAACACAGCTGTTAGGCTGATCACATGACCTGATTCAGCTATGTTTGTTATTACGAAAATGACAGTTTTTAATCTGCTGATGACAGGTTAGACACTTAGACTTGGACTTAGACAATTGCTTAGACTTTGCTTCGCAAAATGTGAAAAAGTATTAGTCCTGTAAACAAAATTTTAAAAACTGTGAGCATCAGAAGGCTTCACCAAACACAGTGATATACCTCATTTGAAGATACTCAATAAAATCAAGGCACAGTGGCGATTTTAACATTTCTGGACTTCCATTGTAATGGGCTCCAATGGTAGTTTCAGATGGTACTCTCTCCACTTCCAGCCAAATACAGAAAGAACCGTAAGTTCTGTCACTATGAGAGTTATATTTCCTGAAAGAACACAAAAATAATTTTTCATGTATATTTTGTTGAAGAAAGTTGAAAGTTGACTGACAAAAAGAAGACAAAGAAGAAAAAAGTTGATAAAAGTTGAAGCTGAGAAGTTACAAGTGTGTGCAATGTCAGCCACTCTAGCTGGGCCAACATTCCAGCTAATGAAAACATTAATGAAGAGGTTAAAAAATCACTAAGAAGAACCTAAAACTGATCATTCATAAACCTTCCATTCAGTTCATCAAAACACTGAATGAAAGCAGTAATGCCCTTAAAAAGCTGAACAATATGAAGTTTAAATGATGTTTCTACTGTAGCTGAAAGTATGCTGAAGTAAATAATAAATGCTCTGCACTTATATAGCTCTTTTCTACCTATTGGTACTAACAGCACTTTACACTGCTTGAGTGCAATTAAGTTTCAAAACACATACAAAAACATAAGTCAGGATAATAATAATAATATTAATCATAATAATAAAAAAGATTAGAATAACATTCAGAATAACATTCTAAGGGATTCACAGTAAATTAAATATTTAGTGGCAGATGGTGCTTGGCACTGCCACACACTGTGATGGTCACCAAATGAGGATCAGGATTTGTTCCCCACCATTGTGTTGGGTGATCTTTCCTGTGTTAATGTGTTTGTTTGTTTTTTCTAGAATAAGCTGATGAATGTAATAAGTTGTGGACTTTTTGTGATTTTCATTTATTTTTTTTAACAGAATTTCCAGTACACAGAAAGACAGAGACAGAAACCCAGAGCAGAACAGAACATTGAGCACCTAAGCACTAAAACTGATTATTAGTGTTCATGTAATGAACAGTTGTCATGAAGATGCCCTCTATAAACAGAGAATATTTGGTGGTACTTCAAATCGATGCAGTCACTTCATAATTCATATTAATGGTATTTATCAGTAATGGTATTATGTGAATATATCGGTAGAAGGATGCTGAGGTTGGAGTTGCCAGGCAGGAGGTCTAGAGGAAGACCAAAGAGGAGATTTATGGACGTAGTGAGGGAGGACATGAAGTTAGTTGGTGTGAGTGAAGAGGATGCAGAGGATAGAGTTAGATGGAGGCACATGATTCGCTCTGGCGACCCCTGAAAGGGAACAGCCGAAAGGAAAAGAAGATCAGTAATGGTATTAACCTGACACTATTATCACATACTCATAGACAATCTTTTTAAAATCAGGCATCCTTTATCTACATTATGACACTGCATATCATACTGCAGATATCAACAGTTTCTATGTACTTCCTTTTTATTTTGTCTTCTGGATCTTATGTTTTTCTCATCACCTCTCCCTCCAAAAGTGAGACCAGTATCTGCAACGTAAGGGCGACTGTCATGCTGTACGATGAAGCCACCAAGCGCTGGGTGCCAGCAGGATCAGACACTCCTTCCTACAGCCGTGTCCAAATCTATCACAACCCCGTGGCCAACTCCTTCAGAGTGGTGGGCCGCAAACTGCAAGCCGACCAGCAGGTAAAAGACAAGTGTGCACAAAGCCAAATAGACGGACGCATCCAGGTCTTACACCATGTACTATAGCAGTACAGTCTTTGTGCTTGAAGCTTAAAGCTGAATTCTAGCCAGAGACATTTTTGATATATTATGTAGGGCATTAAAACCTAAAGCATAAAAATACCAATCTGTGAAATTGTTGGATTTAAACAAAAAACTGAACCAACTCTTTGCTCTAACTTTGTAAACTATGACTACCAAATTCTCAAATCCTCAATACAGTCACTATCCTTTGCTTTCTGTACATGGTAGGTGGTGATCAACTGTCCCATTATTAAAGGGATGAAGTACAATCAAGCCACAGCAAACTTCCACCAGTGGCGGGATCACAAACAGGTGTGGGGAATGAACTTTAGCAGTAAAGAAGATGCTGCTCAGTTTGCCCACTCAATGTTGCATGCATTGGAGACTCTCAGTACACCAAAGGGACCAGGTAAGCTCGAAAATGCAAGAGAACTTTTTAGACCTATCTAGGTCAGACTGTGTATAGTGTTCCTGTATTAACTTCTGCTGTAGTTTTAAATCGTATACTGCTAGTGCCCTGTCCAGAGCATGGATCAAACCTGCACAGTCTAACTACTAACTACCAGCAGCAGAGGGCCTTGTTATTCAGTCACTAATTTATGGTGTCATACAGTTTGCAATTTCATTCTGTTTGAAAATTCGTCCATTCATTTTAAAAAAGTCTGTCAACTGTTTTTTTCAGTCACAACTATTCACCCCATCACTTAATCTAAGAACAAATATGCTTTTAGGCAATTATTCAAATTAGATACAGTAGAATGCATTTCATAGAATACGTATGTATACTATGAATTATTGTATGCTATTAATGTGAATGTGAAGGTGAACTGTTGTTGGATTTTCTCTGGACTACTCACCTGCTTGCAATGATGTTTAAATAATCTGGACTGTAAGGACACAGTTTCCACTTTTACATAAATCATTGTTTTCTGCTCAGGCCCGGTGCAGACTGGACCCTCTGCACATGAGCTGGAACAACAAAGAAGGTACTGTTCAATTGAAATAATAGTAAAGCTGCAAAATGACAATTTTCCCAGGCTCAATTTGATACTATCAGATTGCCTGCATTTCCTATCCAACAACCAGAAGACATTTAATTTACTATGATTAGCACGTAATCCTAAAATAGAGAAGAACTGTTACAGAGTTACAGCTGTTGATAAAGTTATAAATACATAATCATAAATGGGGAACATTATTGGCCAGGCTGGAGCAACAGAGGCAGGAGCAACAGGAGAGGGAGCGCCTGGAGAGAGATAGGCAGTGCTCCGCTGGTGCCGTGGCCCCTGCTGCTCCACCCGTCCCACCCGCCCCACCAGCACCTCCACCACCTCCAGGCCCACCACCTTCCTCTGGACCATCCCCACCTGCACCTCCACCCCTACCATCTGGTGGCGCGGTCCCACCTGCACCACCACCGCCCCCTGCAGGAGGAGGTGGAATTGGAGGGGAAAACAGCCTGGCTGCAGCTCTGGCAGGAGCCAAACTGCGTAAAACAGCCAAGGTGAGGTGCACATATCTGTTTTGTCTTTTGTGTGCTCCACCAGCTTGCACACAGTGCATACTTTATCTACTTTAAAAGGGTAAGATATCGTTTGGGACCCAAATGATAGATGCCTTTGCTGTCCATGATATCAGGATTAAATAAACTGCTCAGTTAAACAAATATTGATTGGGGATATTGTTGTGTATCAAGGATGACGGAGGAGCAGCCCCAGCCCCCAAGCCTGCACCCTCATCTGGTGGAGGTGGAGGAGGTGATTTAATGGGAGAAATGAGTGCCATCCTTGCTAGGAGGTAAATTATTATTAGGAGACATAAGATATTTTCAATATAACAGCATTCATTTTGAAAAACAATCCTAGATTACAAGTCATATAGTCCTTCCCAGAGTGAATGGTACATTAAACTCTGTGGTTAATGAATTCTCTGTTTTTAACCTATTTGGACTTTCATACAACTGTTTTTATTTGTTCATGTGTGCTGTGCTATGTTGTCTGGAACTTGTAATGCTGAATAAACAGGAGGAAAGCTTCTACTGCCCCTGCTACAAAAAAGGAAGAACCTCCCAATGTAAGTCTGCCAATAATATTTTTATGATTGGTCTTGCATTTTCTGTCATTTTTCGTTGCTGGTTTATTTGTAGAATGAAACGGTACAATTTAATTCTCATGACATTTTTTATGTGAAATGACTACAGGAGGATTCTGATTTATCAGTATCAAAATCCCCAGGACTAGCAGGTGAGTGGTAAATTTTACAAGGCTGTAATAAAGCTAGAGTTAGTAGTATCCTCTCAGTGTCACATAATATTATACTGTGAAAAAATCTATTTCACAATAGCAAAAAAAAATTGCCATTTATTTATTTCTGTAACAACCAAACTTGTTTAACTGTATAATAACATGTATTATATTTTAAATGTAAACACACAGCATCTTACACTACAACTTACATAGCTAAAATGAATAGAATACAAATACGAAAAGATTGTACTGCAATACTACAAATACATGTTTTCACCAGAAATCAGTGAAAAACCAAAGGAAAGATCTGCCACTTTGCCAAGGTAAGAAACTGATTCTTTAGACTTTCACTGTCCACATAATTGCATTACACAAACACCAACCCAGCAGCTGCTTCAAAGGATTTACATATTTTTGTTTATTTCTTTGTTTGTTTGCAACAGGCCCAAACCCTTAAGCAACAATCAAAAAGATTCAAGCCCAAGTCCCAATTCAACCACCTCTTCTAACTCCACCACTCCCACAGTGTCCAGGTACCAGTTCCTCCACTGAGCTCTGTCCTCCATGTTTTTATTTTGCTTTTTTGTCACTGTTCTCTGTAAATCAGTTGCTGTACCACTGAGAGCTAGCAATGCTACTTATTCTGGCTCTCATTTGGTAAAGACCTCCTTGATTCCAAGTTTGGATGAAAATAATATTAAACTTTCTGTCTTAGGTTGAAGCTGGGGAAAAAGAACTCAGAAGGTACAGAAAGTGATACCGATATGGAACGACTCAAACAGGTTGGTTCTTTTATTTCTCCAGTTTAACATAAAGCATCCTGCTTCATCTAATAACAGTACAATTCTGTGTTATATCTGCTGCATACCAGAATATTAATTTTTAATTATTAAAATCAGTAATTTAATTAGTAAAAAAGTTTTTGTTTTGGCATTATGTGACCTCTGTTTTTTTTTAAAAGAGGTCCTAAAAATTATTTTACCTTCCAGTCCAGGATATCACATTGCTGGCACATAAGGGTGTTTAAATAATGTAATAAATGAAATTCAGAGTTTTATTATGTAGACTAGGTCGAAGAACAACAGTTAAGGCCAGTGTCCAATGGTATCATGCAATCTCTGTGTTTGAAGGAAATTCTTGAAGAAGTGAAAAAAGAACTTCACAGAGTGAAGGAGGAGATTATCACAGGTGAGGTCTAACTTGTGTGCTGTCTGTTGTGAGTAGATTCACTTTTAAAGCTAAGCAGTGCGTGTATAAATTAATGTTTGAAAAACTAATTTGTGTCACATTATGCTGTTATATTTTCAGCACTGATTCAGGAGCTACAAAGTGCACATCTCAAGGATGAAGACTAAAGATGGATTAAACGAATATGAACTTGAATGTTTTATTATGCAATTCCCTGGCAACTAACCTTTGTTATTTTTATAAAGACAAAATGAAGCATACAGTCCCAATTGAGAGTACCAAAATCTGATTTTGTTATTTTTCTGCATGAACACAAAGTCCTTTCACAAATCTTGTTATTCGTAATGCCAAACACTTCAGGTAAAGTTACCCTACAAAGAAAAAATGCCAACAAACTCAAGCTTGCCCACAGAAGGATTATCATAGTATGGTCCCACAACTGCAAAAAATAATTACGGTGCAATAGTTTAACTAGATTTTTGCTTAAGAAAGAAGCACTATGTAAAGGACTCTTTTACAAGAATAAATCTTCAAAATATACACTCAGTTAAGTCCATAAGTGTTATTGGCAAAATACAATTAGAACTTAATGAGATCTTTTAGTTTAGTGCTTATAAATAGAGATGCTTTAGAGTGTGATTCGCATTTTCATGTTGTGACCTGATTTACAGCAATATGTTTTACTGTATGTCTAATATACTGCACAAATAGCTATATAAATATAGCTATCAAACAAATGTGGAGTAAAGCACACATTCCCTTTGAAGGTAGCTGTAAACTTAAGTATTAATGCCTCAAATCTGAACTTCCGTTTAGTGTTTAAGTAGAGTTAATGGCTGGTTGTGATTTTTCCAAATGAAGCAGTGTGCATTTATTCTTTTTAGCATTATTGACCTTTTGTTGAGCTTTTGCATCTAAAATAATAAGAGCAAGATCAGTACTGCTATTGTTCAATATGTCATAACTCTTATGTTAAGCTGTGATTTCTTGATATTAATTAAAAAAAAAAGTCCTAAAGTAAAAGAAAGTCAAATTTAGAGAAAAAATTTATTATAATGTACTGTCAAAAAATGTTCCATTGTTTTTAAGTGTTTAGTTGTGTTGGCTTATCATATCATATCATCATTAACTTATCATAACTTGGGACATATTTGTTATTTATTCAATCTTCTACTATTAGTATAGCAAGGAGTATGATTAATTATAGGAAAGGATGTGACTTCACCATTTTTAAACTATGGCGAAATCAGCTATTTTTTTCTAGTAAAAGCCTTATGCTTATAGGCATAACACCATTATTAAAGGTTTTGAGAAATGTGTGATACCAATTTTATTTTTGCAGTGTATATTTATTGAAAAGCTGTACTTTAATCCACTGCATCACTTGACTACAGTATGTGAAAATATCCTCATCAGCTCATACCTAAATAACTAAAAATAAAAGTTTAAGTCTGCTGTCACTTATGATCCTCAACATATGTGTGTTTCCAGAACACAAAAGAATAATGTAGTTTGCCTCCACAACCACTTGATTGCAATTCATTAAGTATAACTTTTCCACTGTTTCTCTATTCAAACTACACAACCACTTTACTTCATGTAACACAGGCATGGTTTGAGGATTTGTGACTGGCAAGCTGAAACAGGAATTCTTTCTAGGCTGATGCTTTGTAACTATATATCCATATATCCATTCATCCATCCATTCATTTATCTAAATGCTTATCCTGTTCAGGATTGTGGGGGCTGTGCCAGCTAAGAATGGCCGAGATGCAGGGTCCACCCTGGCCAGGTTGCCAATCGATCTCATGGCCAACACAGACAGATTAAGCAGCAGAAAACCCATACAGGCACAAGGAGAACATGCAAACTCTACACATAAAGGCCACAGCTGGCCAGGAATTTGAACCCCGTTCAAATTCCTGGTCATCTTTTAGCTGTGAGGCAGCAGGGCTAACCACTCCGCCACCAGGCTACTTGAAATTCCATATACATATGTTCTAAATCTGGGTGTAACAACCACATTTTGAGGTAAATAACTATGTGAGTAGGATTGGTAAGAATTCATATTGCTTTTAAAACAGATCAATGGCTTTCAGCTTGTCCCTTCAGGGGTTCTCAGCGTGGAACGTGTTCTTGCATGTTGATTTCGCATGAGGTGACCCTTGGTGGCTGGGTGGGGCCACACCTGATGGGATGGGATTCAAACCTGCTGCGTTCTGCGTCCCAACCCAATGCTCTACCCCTGAGCCACCAGAAACATATTTTAAAGTAATTTTGTACTCTTGAGAGATATTGTGAATAGAGGAACTGGGCTGAACCACTACTTCTCATGACTGTGATAGCCCGGTGTACTCCAGTGACAACACCTTCAGGACTCTTCTAAAGGAAAAAGGAGGGATTGGATTGCTCTTACATTTACATTTAGTCACTTAGCAGACACTTTTATTCAGAGTGACTTAGAAGTGAGGTACAAGGCAAGCAAAAGGAGAAAACATCAAAGCGTAGTCCTATCGGAAAAGTAAAATTATGTAGGTCATTCTGAGAATATGTGGCCAGTTAGGGATGATTTACTTTGAGATGCTTAGTAGATATGGGTCCTGGTCTTGGATGCAGACCTGCATATTACTGTCATGATTTTGAATGTTGACAACACATTATCTTCTTTACAGCCTTGATTTTGCTATTTTGTAGCATTTCATGGTCAAATCGCTTTTTGCTCTGGTACACGTGCTCTGCTGTCTTCAGATGGACAAACCTTTCATACATAGTTTCGACAATCAGTAAATCATAATGTGTAATCTAACACCGACGATGCACATTAATGCGTTTTTTCAAAACGCATTTTTTCAAAACGTATTAATTATTTGGGCAATAATAAATTGGTGCTGCTGTTAAATGAGAGGGTGGAATTGAACTGCACGCAAACGGTCACATACCAGCACATACTCTCCTTTCTTGGAAAATGACAAGTCACAGCGTCTTGATTTGGTGCCTCTGGCACAGCTACAGATGCTCTATCAGAAAGGCACCGGCCCTTTATAAGGCTTTTTTAAAGTATGTGTGTGAGAGGAGGGCAGAACGTGAAATGTCTAATAAATGTATGTGTTTCAGGAGGTCAGAATTAGAAAGACCTTAAAATATGAAAACATATGAAAGATTGCCTTTTAGCTGGACCTGACAACTGGTACAATTTCAGCATCACAGTGATTATGGAAAGACAAATAGAGGTAAACAAAGACAATTTCAAGTTTAGGAAACGTTTGAAGCGCTGGTCGTATTGAGAAAGTGAATGTGACACCGTATTATTTGACACCCCATTTAAAGCTACATTTTTTTTAAAATCATGAATTATATATAGCTTTACGTTTGATAATAGATTGTTTGTCTGGAGTTTTTCGCTTTGGCTGTTTGCGCTCCTGCGCGGTAAATGCGGATCTCGGCAGGCAGGTCAAAGTCAGTACAACACAGGCATACATACATAAAGAACAAAAGTACTCCGTACCGACCCACTGGTAAGTATCAAATAAGTCTTATAAATGGAAGGAGGGACTCTACCACTAGTCACGACTGCAAAACCATGTCCAGCATTTTTCAGGAATAATTCCAGTGATTTCATCTGCCCTTGAAAATTTGTGGCACCGTTTTGCCCGCAGGTGGCGGTGTTTGCTTGGAGAGCAGCACCGTCTTTCTAATGCCAAGAAGAAGAGAGTTCACGGTGTTTTTCCTGTGTGGATGGCCTGTTCTGCACTCAGCCTGTCAAAACTGCACTGTAACGAGAGATACTGCGGATAAAGTCAGTGAAATGTTTGTTACTTTATTGTTATTTAGAAAATATATCGGACTTAGAGAATTGTTGAGGAGCCCGTTTCCGACTACTAATAAGGCTGCGTTAAGTACCATGCTATTAGCAAGGCTAACTTAAAACTTTCAAGAAGGCATTTGATAGCTAATGTAAGACATTGTTTAAAATTAGTTCATTCACAAAGTGACTTTGCTCTCCAGCCATGGATGATAATTTGATGCAGAGAAATCATTAACGTTACTTGATTTTTTTTGTGCTTCAGGAGTAACGCTAGTTAACTTTACATTAAATATGCCGGATGCACTGTCAAATGCTGATGGGGTTAGTAGCCGATTTGCTAGATTACATTTTTAGCGTTATGTCATCTAATATCCCGTAAGTAGTACGTTAAAAGTTAAAGCTAACGTATCACTGGTAGCATAGCATTCACCGTCTGTGTTAAAATAATAGGCTAGTTAACAGCCAACAACAGTAGCAGAGATTAGCTAACGCTAGCTGTAAATTAGTTAGCTAGTTATCTTAATAAGTGTCTTGATCGGTAACAGTAAGCCCAAATATTGAACATGTAACGTAAACGATTAAAAATCTCTCTTTATTTTTAATTTTATTGAGCCGTAATTTTCTACGGTATGTCAAAGATAAGTTAATATTAGACATAAACGTTATTAGTACATTAGTTTACGTTAGCCCCGTTCTCAATGGTATATCACATAGATCGATAACTTTAACAACCCTGAAAGAAATCCGGAGTACATTAGATTTTTGTTGTTAACTTTAACCAGCTACTTTTAACTACATTTCATAGTTTGTCAATTATTAATTAATAAAAAACTAAAACTAAATAGTAAAAGTGGTACTTATGTGCAGCAATCAGTCTATAGAATGTTTTAACATCATTGCTAGAAGATGACTCCTCCTATATGAGCAGATTCAATTCAACACAAGTTAACACACATTTTATAAGGGCTTCTTTCCAAGCCCTTCAGATCAACCCTGTCAGTCTTTACCTACATTGTTTGGTATATGGGTTATTTAATGAATGTATGACATTTTAAACAATTTAAAACTGTGGAATATTTTAAATGTCTATAACCTAATTTACCTTCTGTGAGTTTTTGTTTTTAAAGTGTTTGAAGATTATCCTCTTTCCTTTACACTGGTTCATTCCACAGGTCCTGTTCGAATTTGGTAACTGTGACTGAGATTTCAAGAGGCCAAGATAGATCCAGTGTTCCCAACTTGCTCTGAGATACATCTCTCACTATGAATGAAATTAGTATAGTCAAAGAGGGTTGGCTCCAAAAAAGAGGTAAGAAGCATAAGGGTGCTGTTATTTTAATAAGTGTTAGAAACCCTTTGGCTCAATTTTGTAAATGCTAATTAACATTAATATTACAATGAATTCTGATGTCATTGAATCTGAGTTAAAGAATTCGTCTCAAATGTACTTCTTATTAATTGAAAAATTGCAATTGCATTTTTTTATGTGATCCAGGTGAATATATCAAAACATGGAGGCCTAGGTATTTCATCCTAAAGAGTGATGGCTCCTTTATTGGCTACAAGGAGAAGCCTGATTTAAATGACCAGACTTCACCACCACTCAACAACTTCTCAGTGGCAGGTCAGCCTTCGCAGGGAAATGATTCGATGGATTTTTCACATTAACTATTTCTTCCTATTTTCTAAAACTCCATTTGGCTGTCTTTAGTTTCATACAGTTCTGACACCTGTTTTTCAGTCTTCAGTGTTTCATGTTAACATCAATCATCTGCATTTTACAGAATGCCAGTTAATGAAGACAGAAAGACCACGGCCCAACACGTTTGTTATTCGTTGCCTACAGTGGACCACAGTCATTGAGCGCACTTTTCATGTTGATAGCAATGAGGAGAGGTAAGAACAGGGTAAATTTTCCACTTGGCTTAGTTGCTCAGCCAAAAATTTTAAGTTATGTCTAAATAGCATTAACTGACCTGTATCCAACAGACTCCCTAATAATTGGTGTTTTTTGTTGTAGGTGCAAGTCATTTATTACCTCACAATGATGTTTAAATATACGGTATATACATTTTTTTTATTGCTTTTCAGAAAAGAGTGGATGCGTGCAATCCAGTCTGTGGCAAATAGTCTAAAGATGAGGGAACAGGAGGAAGAGGAACCAATGGATGTACTTGGCTCCCCCAGTGAAAGCAGCCTGGAGGAGATGGAGGTGGCTATGTCCAAAATCCGCTCCAAAGTGGTGAGAGGATAATTTATTGGGGACATAAGAGATAACAAGCTCTGCGTTGGCAGCGTTTAGGTTTGTCCTTTCAAAGCCATTTAAAAACAAGGCAATAATACTTATTTCCAATTACACAGTGAGATTTTGTTACTTTGTTCTTGTAGAGTTTTCAAATCCATCTCTTAATTGATTCAATGCAAATTATAACATTTTTGTTAATTAAAATGATCAAAATAAAGGAAAAAATTAAAATTGCATTTAAATGTAATTTACATGTAATGTATTTTTATTACAGCAACACTTTGTGTTGTAGGGAGAGGAAGGTATATGTCACAGCAAGAACATTTATCACAACCATTGATTTAAATGTTTTAGTTTTTTATACATTATAATTATAAACCAACATTTCTTTTCTAACACCATCAGGTCTACTAAAATTATTGGATCATGGATTATATGTATCACAAATTACTGGCTTTTTACGTTTTACTAAAGTTTAATGAACCTATAGTAAGAAGCAGGGGTGGAATCATGTATATAAGTGTACACACTGGCTACATCATAATTGTTAAAACAACTAGATTTGTTAAAGGACAGATTTTTATTCTGTCTTGTATACAGAAAAAATGCATTTGTGGTGTTCTAATCATAGTGATAACATTTTCCACTTTCAAATTAACTACCAAATTGACCACTTCTGACCTAAATAAAAAATGAAAACTGTCATCATTAAGCAGTTGTGTTTAAAGAAAAAAGAAAAAAAAAGCCATGTGTGGCTTTCCTGTGAGTTAAAGATGGACAAGGAGATGACATGTTGCCAGGTCAGGCTAAAACAGACATGGGCAAACTAAGGCCCGCGGGCCACACACGGCCCGTTGGGCTTATTAATCCGGCCCGCCAAACGTGACCAAATTATATTAAAATGGGTACGGGTAAACCTTGTTCAATTTACCTTTCCCCTGCAATGCCCACGTTTCCCCAAAAGATGGCGCACTTCAGCTACATTAACCTTGTTCACGTGTATTACTCTCTTCTTCTCTTATGAGCCATCCTGCAAAAATGAGCTTATCAAAGAAAAGAAAAGTGGATAATAATGAGCACTGAGTGTTTATCACGGAGTTGAAAACAAAATATTTTTTCACTGAATCCACACACTGAAGTCCGATCAAAGGCTGTATGCCTAATATGCCAAGAAACTGTCGCAGTTTTTAAAGAGTACAAGCTACGAAGCATGCTAACTACGCTAGCAAGCGGTTAACGCAGGAACGGGCAGCTACGGCTCAGAGGTTGGCAGCCAAATTACAGACTCAGCAACATTTTTTTCACCGCCAAACAGCGATTCAAGAGTCAAGTACCAAGGCAAGTTTTTTGCTGGCATTCAAATTAGCAAAAGCTAGCAAGCCTTTCTCCGAAGGCGAGTTTTTAAAAGAATGCATGGTAGAGGAAAACCCTGAACAGGATGTTATTTTCTTTCACTGCATCATCCATCAGGAATCGCTTTGCAAGTCTATATTGCAGCTTAATCATGTCGTGAATCCAGTTGTAAAACTTGTCAACTTTATACGCGCACGGGGACTTCAGCATCGTCAGTTCATCAAGTTCCTAGAGGAAATTGATGCAGAACATCAGGAGTTGCTGTACCTCTCTCGTGCCCGCTGGTTGAGTTTGGGCAAAGTGCTTCAACGAGTGTGGGACCTGAAAGAGTAGATTGGCGTATTTTTGGAGTCGGTTGGGAAATCTGACGAATTTCATGAGCTAAGCAACAAGAACTGGTTTTGTGAATTTGCGTTTGCTGTGGACATATTTTCACCCTTGAATGAGCTGAATGTGAAACTACAGGGGAAAGATCAGTTTGTGCACGACATGTACAAACATGTTACAGCCTTCAAATCTAAGCAAACTTTATTCTCCAGACAAATTGCAAACACATCTTTCACTCATTTCGCCACACTTGGCACGCAGAAAGAGGTGATGTGAAACGTAAAGATTATTTCCAGCATTTACTGGATGACCTGCACGGAGAATTCAGCCGTCGCTTCTCTGACTTTGAAAACATTGAAAAGTCACTTCAGCTGGTGTCCTGTCCCCTGTCACAAGACCCTGAAACCGCACCACAAGAAGTGCAATCGGAACTGATCAATCTTAAGTCTGACTCCGTCTTAAAGGAGAAGTTCAGCTCTCTTAAACTGAATGACTTTTATGCTTCACTTAATGAAGCCATGTTTCCAAACCTCCGGAGGACGGCACAGAAGATGCTGACTATGTTTGGTTCGACCTACGTATGTGAGCAGACATTCAGCGTCATGAACATCAACAAAGCCTCTCACAGGTCCAGGTTAACTGACCAACACCTCGGGTCTGTCCTAAGAATTGCCACAAGAAAACTTACTCCAGACTTTGATGAACTGGCAAAACAAGGAGTTTAACAACACTGTTGTGACAATGTGACATCATGAGACCAAGATGAAACCTTACAATTGATCAACAATACCTGGCCATTGAGAGGCTTTAAACGGGATGTTCTTAGAGGGAAGTTCCCACTGAGCTTAGAGTGCCATCAGCAGGTTGCAATAGAGATACTGAGAGACTGGAAGAATCACAGAAAAGCATAGAAATGGAGTTCCTTTGGCCAGATCCCATGCTGTTGAACACTTCATTGTGAAAAGTGCCCTGTGTAACTTAATGATAAATGCCACTCAATTCCAGACATATTAAAGGGAGGTGAGAGGCACCCGAGTGTTAAGTCATACTGGTGAAAAAGTAGGCAGGTGCCTCGATCAATGAAATACTGAGGTCTTTGAGAATTTGAGTGAACTTGTTGAACCCAGTGTTTCTGGAGGCAGCACAGTGATCCCATGTATTAAGCAGCACATTTCTTTTATGAGAAGATTATTTATAAAATACTACCCAAACAACAGTGCTCAGTATGGCTGGGTTCTGGATCAATTCAGTGCAGCAGCAATTGTGGATTTCAGTTCTGCTGAGGAGGACCAATTCATCAAGATGACCTCTGACTCCACCCTATGGCTGAGGATTACAGCTCAGACACTGAGTGAATTCTGGATTGGAGTGGAGAAAGAGCATCCACTCATTGTGCAGAGGGCTGTGAGCATTCTTCTTCCCTTCGCCTCATTTATCTCTGTGAGATGGGTTTTTCAGCTTTTGCTTCACTGAAAACAAAGTACAGATCTCAGCTCAACATTGAGAATAGCCATATCAAGCATGCAACCGTGTTTTGAAAAGATGTGCAGTGCAAAACCAGCTCATTGATGCTGCTAATGCAGTGATAAGTCCCACATATTGTTTACTTTTTCTTGTTCTCTGTTTCTTGACTTTTTTTGCACATGATGGCAAAGTGACAAAGTAAAGCTAAGTGTTAACACAATCACACTTTTATTTTCTCTGTTTTTGAACTTTATGTTTTTGTGGCAAAAAAACCATTGCACTTTGATTTTCTCTATTTTGAACTTTATACTATATCTATAATACTATATACAGTATCTATAGTGTTATTTGATTACCATTTTGATGGAGGACGGGTGGGTCTGGAACCCGACCATCCCGCAAAAAGTGGGGAATGGTAAAGTTTGAGAACCATTGGTCTAGTCAGTAGAGAACTGTATTACAGAACTGCAGGTCTTTAGTTTAGCAGTTATGCTAAGGATGTGATTTCGGGTGTTGCCAATAAAACAAATAGCACGGCAAGCTGCTCTTTTCTTTTAATTGTAGATTTCAAAACAAACGTGATGTGGCGCATGTTTTGCAACCTGAAAACCTGTCTGATTAGAACCTTAATCCTTCACCTGACCAGACTGGTTCTGAATCAGTCCCTGTTCTCTCATGTTTCTCTTTAATTGTTGAATAGTTTGCACAAGTCATATTTTTCTGATGTTTTTGTGCTAACTGTAGCATCCAGACTTCCTCCCTCTCTTCTCTCTACTTCTACTACTACTACTTCAAGGACAAAGATCTTACACCTTGGCCTTGTGTACTTTTCAGACAATGAGTGACTTTGAGTACCTGAAGCTGCTTGGCAAGGGGACATTTGGGAAGGTGATTCTAGTCAAAGAAAAGTCCGGTGGAGTACATTATGCCATGAAAATACTGCGCAAAGAGGTCATAATTGCGAAGGTGAGTGTCTGTGTGTGTGTGTGTGTGTGGGAGGAGGTGGAGGGGGGGGGCACATATGTAGGAATGCTTGGTTTTAGCTACAGAATTCATTCTTCTCATCCTGACACTTCTGTAATGCATTATCTTTGTACCCTCAAGGGGAACAGTAGGGGGCCAGTCCAGTGACCTGAGCTGTCCCACCTGACTCTAGCACAAACTGGAAATTAGTGTTTACTGTATGATTATGTAGCTAACCACATCATAGAAGTGTGGTTCAGTAGAATTTTATTAAATATGACTCCAGTTCACTATCTGCTTGCCAAAGTGCTTTGTTTGGTCTTGAAAGAAGATATTAAAAAAAACAAGTTTTTAACAGATATCTGGGTAATTATAAAAAATGATTACCCAGATACTGAGGAAGCCATCTAATCACATTAAGTTAGTTGGCCATTATTTGTGATTTGGGGAAAAATTGTATACAAGCCTGACTGAATCTAATAAGCCCTATCTAACTTATATATTGATGTGGCTTGCACAACCAAAACTCTCATTTGGAAAGCTAGTTGCAGCATCACTTGTCTAGTCTTGAGCTGTTTGCGGTCTGTCTCAATATTTCAGTCATCTGCTATGTGGTGCAATGGTAGTGGTGTCACACTAGGCAGTTGCTAATTTAGGAAGAGAGTGGCAGAATTAAATAAACAATTTGAAATTGCTGTATGTTTAATTTTATTTTACATGTTCAGTGTTTATGACTATAATGTGTGTTTTGGCAGGACGAGGTGGCCCACACAGTTACAGAGAGCAGAGTGTTACAAAACACACGTCATCCCTTCCTCACGGTAAGAACACTTGATAGTACTTTAAAAGCAAATTTGTCCTTAAGCCAGGCCAGTCTGAAGCTGTAACTATACTTATGCATTCTGCATGTACACAAAGATATGTGGGGTACTTTCACAGACATTTACATGTGTTATTTGTGGGACAAATGTCCATGCCCTGACACTGAGGATGCAGTGTCAGGTTTGGCAATTATGTATTTACAAAAGAAGTAGAATCAAAAAGGAAGTGGAAAGTAAAGTTACTTCAGTCTACAAACCAATTATTAAAAAAAAAGTTCAATGGAGAGAAGGAGAACAAATCAGGCAGGTGTGTTTCTTTTTAGCCCAGTCTACTAGCTGCTTCTCTAGCTGCTCCATCTATCCTTCCATTTCTTTCCCACCTCCTTACTCTTATGTGTAGGTCCACATAGATTAACTGTATATATAGTATGCATCAATGGAGAAGCACAATTGAGTTAGCCAACTTTTATTTCTGAGCACTTATTAGATTCTTTCAGAAGCCCACTTTGCTCACAACCAACAGAACTTACTAGTGTAACTTGGTGGTGTCTATTGGCCATGCTGGCAGCAACCTTTAGTGATGTCAGTGTCATTCTGCAATGTTAATCTACACTGAAATATTGCAACATACATTTGCTGGATTGCCATAAAAATTGGAACAACTTAAATCAATTTTCCAAGTCAGTTGCAGAACTTCACATTTGCTCTAATTTGATGTTCATTATAAGCCATATTAGAAAATACTTTTTCCATCATCTCAATCTGTTTCAGTTTGACGTAGGTCATTTTAAGGTAAATCTAGGTTTGTCAAACAATACACTGTTTGATCTAAACAAAGATTTGACTAACATGAGGATCTAACAAGCGATTCCTTTTAATGCGATAGTTGGAATAATTTAGTTTGTTTATTAGTCATGGATGTAATCAGCCAGTATATCTCTAAATATAAAATGTTCAGTTTTACCACAGTGTAGATAAAAAAAAAAAAAAATTAAAAAAAAAGCTGGAATATAATTATTTGTTTATTTTTTTATCTTTTTTTTTTTATTTGTATCTTTTTTGGATAATGTGGTGAAAATTTTCCTCCTGCAGACACTGAAATATGCCTTTCAAACCCACGATCGGCTTTGTTTTGTAATGGAATATGCCAATGGAGGGGAGGTGAGACATTACAGTACATGCACACATCAGTCACATGGACATACACTAATATTACTTAGTGTCAATAGCTTGCTGTGCACACTCAAACAGATATTTTTAATGGGCAACTGTTTGATTCCATCTGGTCTTGTCTCTTTTAGCTCTTCTTCCACCTGTCACGGGAACGAGTGTTCACAGAAGACCGTGCGCGCTTCTATGGTGCCGAGATTGTGTCCGCACTTGAGTACCTACATTCACGTGATGTTGTTTACCGTGATCTGAAAGTAAATCTATCAGTTATTACAGCTACCAGAGATAAACAATATCCAGGCAGGGTTTTCATCGTGATTTCTTAAAAGATTATGTCATCCATTTTAATTTTATATTTCAACTGCACAGTAATTTTGACAACTTAGATAGATTTTTCTGTCTAGATGTATCTTGTACCAGTGATAAAGATTGGGAGATCGCCACATCCAAATTACAGAACTACCTAATTCAGACTCTAATCAAACAGTCTAACATACTGTATGCATATGTTGGCTGACATTTATTTTGGCCAACCTACAAAAACTGAAATTAATCAAGACTCAGGACTAGTTTTTGTGACACTGTCTACCTTGTTTGGGGTATTTTAAAAAGCTATACTAAAATGAGGACTAATATAAAAATCACAAACAACTTATCTGGATCCTAAAATGAAGTTTTGACAACTTCACATGGTTGTCAAAGATTTTTTATTTTTTTTTTTATTAATTTTTAATGAGTAACCCATTTATCATGATATCCATAATTATGAGTCACAGGTCTGATGTGTGTTATTTTACTTTCTCAGCTGGAGAATTTAATGCTGGACAAAGATGGTCACATCAAAATCACTGATTTTGGCCTTTGTAAGGAGGGCATTACACCAGATGCTACAATGAAAACCTTTTGTGGAACTCCAGAGTATCTTGCACCTGAGGTAAGAAACTGAAACTCTTAAAACTTAGTTATGTGGCTCTAGCTTAGGGTTTATTCTATCTCATAGTGGAATGTCTACTTTGAAACTCCTGTACTGTATGTTGCATGTAATACAGGGATGGCATTGAAGAGTGTGCAAATTCTACAGGTGTGACTGTGGTGCAGGAAGGTAGAGTAGTTGTCCACCAATCTTGCAGTTGTTGGTTCAGTCCCCGGCTCCTCCGGTCACATGTTGAAGTGTCCTTGAGCAAGACATGAACCCCAACTTAGTTGCTCCTGGTGAGCATTGGCCAGCTGCATAGCAGCTCCCCCATCGGTGTATGTTTTTTGTGTGTGTGGTTGTGAAGGCGAATGGGTGAATAAGAAGCAGTGTAAAGCGCTTTGAGTGCCAATAGGTAGAAAGCGCTATATAAGTGCAGACCGTTTACCATTTACACTAAATCTAATATAATAATGATGCACATTTAGTAAATGTTCTATTAACATCAGAAATAACAATGGTCTGGGAATATATATAAACAAAGTTAGAGTAAAATAATAAAAATTACATTGGTGTAAAGGTTTACATCCCTCTTGATAAAATAATTAAAAATTAACAATTTCTGATTTCTGGCTCATTTGTACTAGCTTAATATGCATTATTTTAATGTAAAGAATATCTAAATTAAGGGATGCATCTTTTGCACACAGCTGTTTATCAGACACAAGCTTAAATGTTAAGCAAGTAACAACTTTTCCCAATGTTACAACTATGGTTTCTTCTACTTTATAAATCTAAAATTTGCAGTATACCCTGCATTTTGTATCAACAACTGTTGTCAGTATTGCCAGGGCACAGGACACACATGCCAGCTAATGTTCTTGGCATCATGTTACACAAGTTGTCAAACATGATGCATCCCTCTGCTTTCTATCTGGTATCTGGTGCATTTTAATTGTGAGTAGCCTACCATCTCTCTATCAGTGATGGCTATGGACTGCAGTTTTTAGCATATTACTGATACTGGCCTGTTAACATTCATCCAGCCCCTCTCAAGCACTAAAATTCGAGCAGTAAATTCATTAATATGAATGTTATTATATTATCAAAAAAGGTCAACAGCTTTCGCTACAGTGGAATATGTTCTGCACTTTGATTTGGCATGAGTTTTTACGCCAGATGCCCTTCCTGCCACAACCATCCAATTTTATCAGGGGTTGGGACCGGCACCAAGGTGACCGTCGGTGGCTGGGTGGGATCACGCCTAGTGGCCCGCCTTATGTTATTATATTATGGTATTATATTTTTATTGAAAAATAAAAGAGTTTAATGGGATAATATTGGATCTTGATTAGTCGAAAAAAGTATCTATAGATGAAAAATTATTATTAGGTGCAGCCCTACTCAAGAGTAACATTATTTTTTTCCTGTCTAACTGTGGCTATTTTCCTAATAAAATGATTTAGAACCTTGTCACAGGTATGAAAGATCCCAAAACCGTGTATAAACCAAATACTGTGTGTTCAGATCTGTGCCAAATCTAACTGTTCCAATGCTCCTAATAAGGCAAATGTCTGTTCATCCTCAGGTCTTAGAAGATAATGACTATGGCCGGGCGGTGGACTGGTGGGGTCTTGGTGTAGTCATGTATGAGATGATGTGCGGTCGTCTACCTTTCTATAACCAGGACCATGAGCGTTTGTTTGAGCTCATTCTCATGGAGGAGATCCGTTTTCCTAGGAATCTTTCACCTGAAGCCAAGTCTCTACTGGCTGGCCTGCTCAAGAAAGACCCGAAACAGAGGTATTTGACTGGACTGACCATGTGTGTATTCCTTTAGGAAATACCTACTACATCCTTACATGATCTTGTTTGGCCTGACAGGTTAGGTGGAGGGCCCATTGATGCCAAAGAAGTAATGAGTCACAAGTTTTTTATTACAATCAACTGGCAGGATGTTGTACAGAAGAAGGTAAGACTTGTAATTATGAGGCTTGAGGAACACTGTATAAAACACCCAAAAATTAATGATGCATGCCTACATATATATACTTGCATATACACTCACATACATTGTACTCAGACTTCAGCATATGTAAGCATTAGGGTGGGCTGGAGTTATGGAGATACATGTGCAGACAAAGTTTACTTGGGAAGGCTGTCAAATGAAATGAATGACAAGTGTGCTTATATTTTCTTCTTCCCACCTCAGCTCACGCCACTTTTTAAACCACAAGTGACATCCGAGACAGACACCAGGTACTTTGATGAAGAGTTCACGGCGCAGATCATCACGCTTACACCACCAGACAAATGTAAGTATCCTTTGACTATGGCAGGACTTTCACATCTGGGTGGTGTTTGATCCATTACTGCAGGGTAAAGCTCTGTTTTTTTTGGCTGGAATTGTGCTACTAATTTGTGCTGTCTTCTTACAGATAATAGTCTGGACTTTGAGGACACCAGCCAGCAAGCACATTTTCCCCAGTTCTCCTATTCTGCTAGCATAAGAGAATGAAAGCATCTCTCCACACACACACACACACACACACATGGTATAAATGCCTTGGTCACATCCCTTAATGCTATAAAATTACCAGAACCTCCGTTTTTATTGAGGTTTAAGTCCCAGCAGAAAAGTGCCTGAGTGCCTGGGCTGGTGGCCATATTGTTGTATAAGATACCCCCCATCATCCACACTACAGACAAAGCCTGGCCACAATTGCTGTAATGTATCAAACTGGACTTCAGTACCTCACATAGGCATCGGCATAACTCAGCAATGGACTGTGTCTGTAGCACCTTCAGATGGCCTATAAACAACTGCTGCTGTTTTTTCAGACTTTAAACCACCAGTAATTTTTTCATGCTTTTCTTTTTAAGGTTTTATGACAAGCCATACAGTTGCTTCATGACCCTCTTAAGTGCTCTTTTTCAAAACTACCTATTACCACTGGTGATAGGTGTATGAGGGAGGAAGAGGATTGGCAGTTTGTTGAGCATATTTCTGTTAGGTGTTTTTGTGTGTGTGTGTGTGTGTGTGTGTGTGTGTGTTTTGAGCAGTAGGGGATATCAAGTGAATGTCATCTGTTTGCCATAGTGAATCTGTGAGAGCATGAGCTTTTGTTTTTCTTTATGCAATACTTGCGCAAAATGCATCAGGAACAAGAGATGAAAGATGAAACCACGTTGATCAAAGTGTCTTCATGGAGAAAACCTTCGACAAAGTGAATTGTAAGCAATGAAAACAAAAGACTAGTGTTAGTGTGCACTCATCTCACACTGAGATTTTTAACAGATCTGTCAAGTGTGGCACAGCATTTAATGGTAATTGAAAATACCTTAATGCAGAAGGTGTAATTTAAAAAATATTTTTTTTAATTGCAACATATTTTTTATCTTTCTTGATCAGCAAGCTACGCACCAGCCACATTTCAGAGGCTCAGTAAGTGCTGTTATTTTTTAAAATAATAAATACAAATTTTAAGATCAGTGAATTATGTGTTGCACCATTCATGAAAAACTGTCCAATACCAGAAATTGGCATATAATGTCTGATCTGATTTACAATGTTATGGACAGTCTTTGGTCAAAAAGTTTCTGACTGGCATAAACAATTGGATTGTTTTGGACAAAGTTCTTTATGGTTTCTGGTTAGACAACGTGTGAACTTTAGCTTTTTGTTGTTTTGGTAAATAGGAAACAATGTAATTTAGAAACAAAGATATCAGAGTATAATTTTGGCTTTTGTAGCAAAACTCAGGTGTTATATTGTTGCTTCTATTGAACATATTGAAAACCAGATAATCTGCCCTAGCACCAACCTGATTTCAAAGCACATTTCATAGCACAGAGACCATTTTCAAATTTGGAAGGTTAGCCTTTATTGGGAAATACTACAAGAAGGTGTAGTATTTCCATTTCACTCACACATATGCTATATCTTTGTAGCCTTTCTATGAAAGCTGCTTTGTTTTAAGATGAGAACTCAACTTCTTACACTTTACTGGCTGGAGACTTTACAAGTTTGAAGTGGCTGACAGTTCACACATTTTATATCTTCTGTTCCACTGTTTTTGTTAACGATACTGTTTTTACAGTGTTCCAGTGGATTAAACTGCTGCTGCTCTTCAGACTTGAGTGTGCCAGAAGATTTGAGTGAACATATTTTAGCTGTAGAGCTAGAGAAATCATGCAGCAAGTTTGTTTTGAACATGGTCTATCATGACATTATGTGTTTTATGTTTGTGCAATGTGGACCTTTTTTATTTTCAGTTCATCCCATCTTATATTACCAACATAAAACGGTAACCAGGAGGGGGACACTGTTTAGATTTGTAATACTGGGTGTTATACTGTACCAGAAAATATGTCCAGCATTACATTGGTGCTACACTGTTTAGTGTAAACAAAAAAGAGCTGTTGCAGAAAACCTGCTCAACTTCCCAATGCTCACAAAGCGTTCTACCAAATGTGCTGTTAAACAATTTCCGTTATTTTTGTCATTTTTGTTTTGGTCTTACTTGTCTTCTTGCTGTTTTCCCTTCCTCCACACTGAACCTACTCAAATTAAGGAATTTCAATACTGTTAAATGAAATGTTTGCTTTTCAGTTATTGTAATCAATTTATTTCTATTTGTCTATGAATGTAATTCCGAAAGACAATTGTCTAATACATATTTTTAACTGTCTTAATACCTCTTTGTGTTTGGTTCTAGATTCTTTTTATTCCTCCTTACTAGGTGCTGAGCCATGAGTTCTCTATTTGGTCCTGTTCATCCTGGTAACAAACCTTCAGTTAAAAGCATAAAAGTTGTGGTGGGTAAACAATGACTCTTCTTAAGACAGGGACAGATTTGTTAATCAGTTAGGCAGGTTTCCTGACTCCACACTTTTCTCTAATCTGTGTTCTAACAGCATAAGGAAGGTGTTAGCAAACAGCAGACAGAAGATTTTAAAAAGAACACTTCATTAACTAGGTGTTAATCATACATGGAAAGCTTTATCCTGCTATTAGAGTTACTTCAGCCACAAACCCAACAGACTGACTATACATACAGCCTGCAAGTCTTTGTGTAGCTACTTAAAAGCAAAATACTGTTTAAAGCATGTAGATACTAATGTACACATTGGTTTTACAGATTTTTTTTTCTCTGCAGACACATGGTGAATTGCTGCTATAAAGGACAGCTATATCAGAAGTGTTGGATAAAGAGATGTGTGCTTTTGATAATAACATCTCTGATCTGAGATGAACAATAACAAGCAGTAAACAAAAAATGTTAGTTTTACTGTTGGTTTTGTTTAGTACCAGTAGTCAAGTACTGTACTTGAAGTACAGTCTAGAGGTGTATGTACTTTACCGGAGTACTTATTTTTCTGTTAGTTTTACTCCACTATAATTCAGAGGGAAAGCTTTTTATTTTCCATGACTAGTTACTAACTAGTTAATACACAAGCCCATTAAAGCTTTAGGCTTGTTCCTTTAGGGGTCGCCACAGCGTAACATGTTCCGCACGTTGAATTGGCATGTGTTTTTACGCCGGATACCCTTCCTGCCACAACCGTCCCCTTTTTATCCGGGTTCGGGACCGGCACCATGGTTGCCCTTTGTGGCTGGTGTGTTTTATTTCGAACCCTTGGTCTTCTACATCCCACCCCAATGTACTAGGCAGGCTCACACGCAGACAATTCTTATTGTTGTGGAGCGTAGTTTTAGGCACGTACTTGCACCTCTACTTGAGAATTGACTTTGTTTAGCCTATTTCTACCACCTCTCAAGATAACTCCGCTTCCACTTCATCAGCTGCTACTCAGAATATGAGCTGAGTTCATACTTCGTGCATTTTGCATTTTTCAGCAATAACTTTAATCCAGATCTGTACTCTCACATCTCAATGCTTTGTTGTGAGTGAATGCAAAATGTTATGTAACGAGTTGTTACTGAGCTTCACGACGGTAGCGCTTCTGTATACTCCGGTCCAGGCACACGGGACCCTCGCAGTGCCTCAAAAACTCTCCCCGGCAGCGAACATGTGCTGCCATGGAGCGACCGCAACCTCCACCCGCTGTCTCACATGTCGCCGCACGCGTTCACGTCCTGTGTGGATACCGAACAACGTTGGAAGCCTTGGCACATCGGTTGTAGAGGCAGTGATCAGTGGTTCAAAAACAAACGATTAGTATTGTTGAATTATTTTTATTTTAGCCTATAATGTCAATGCTACTATTGTATAGGTATGTATATTATGTACTCCATAATTGTTCTTTTTCAATTGAACTTTAAATTTATAGTCTGCTTTATCACGTTGTGCTCAGAGGCTGCAGATGAAATTTAGCTTTTTGGCAAACGGTGTAGGTCTATTTATTTTAATCAATAGGCAAAATACAGGAAACGATATATTAATTGTTTATTTTACTGTACGATTTAACAATACCAGATGAGACCTTTTCTTGTTAATAACCAGTAATTTATAAAGCTTGGGAATTTGGGGCCTATTAAATACGTTGCTAGTGCTTTGGGCGAAACTCTGATCAGCCACATCATTAATACTGATGTTCCTAATATTGTTATGGAGGACAAGGTCCACAGTCAATGGCAACCTTTGAAAGAAAGAAGATGGACCACACTTACTCTTACCGAAACTGACTCTTACCCACCAGTCCTTGAGTTCTGCTGCATCTGGCTTAGTTGATAAACTGAATGTGCTGTTACACTGGTGATGAATACTTACTGTTGCACCCCTCAGGCCATTGGACAGCTTCCTCAAGACTTTTTGAGATTGCTTTCTTACAACAGAATGTGCTTGCATTGGGGGCACTACACATGCAGCATCACACCTCATTGCCAAACGACTGGTGAAGGTCCCATCAGCCCTGACATATGATCCCCTTGACTAGGATGTTTTTTCGTGTTTATTCCACAAGGGTAACCAGCTGATTTTCCCATATTCCAGGTTGTCCGGCTTCTCTGTCAACCCTTGGTCTTATGTCACTCAACACCCCTTTTTAGTACCTCACCCTCTCCCACTGCTTGGGTTGGCTTCAGCCAAGACTTATGGTGCTTCTCCCCACCTGAGTCATGCCCTTACTTTTTTCACTCACCCAGTGATCTCTTGGTGCCACAGGCTAACTCCTACATTGTAAAGATCTATCTAACTAAACAAAAAATAATTATCTATATGACATGATATTGTTGACTGAGCATCTAAACCAACCAAGCTTATCAGCTGAAAGCAAGGTGACTCTGGTCATTTTCATGGCTCACCTCCAACAAACCTTTGCCTCGGTTTTCAAAATGACTCCTCCATTCATTCATTGCTTCCTAATGTGTACTCAGGAGTTAACTCAGTAGATTCCAGAAATTTGAGATTATAGACACTGGGATACTAATTCATCATTTTGAATAGGTTATCATTAGGGCACAGTTCTTACTCTAAACCTAACAACCAAGAGCGACGAAAATTGAAGCAAGTGTTCAAGTCACTAAAGCTTCACTTATTATAAATGCTTCAGGTTTGTGGGGGATCGTTGCTCACTCCGCAGCACTGTGAGATTAGTAAATTATAAATTGTCAGAAGTAAAATAGCTATTCTAATCAAAGATGGGCTTCCAGATGGTTTCTAAGGAAAACTAATTTAGTTTTAATTATGATCAGGCAGAATAGTGACCACACCATCAGAAGGTCAATACATCCAACTTTCTTTATTTGGAGATAAAAGCTGTGTCATCACGCATAAAGAATTGTACTGTGATGCAAAGTACTGTCACAGGAAGGCTGTCTAGACTTATGGTGCTTCTCAGATCACTATCTGAGAGGATGAGTAACAGGATGAATAATCGAAACCACCCCCATCAGAAATGGATGAAGGCAATTGGTTGTGCAGTAAAGTGTATCCATACTGTCCTCAAAGATGCTGCTTTCACACTTTGGCTGGATGTAATGTGGAGTCAGAGAGGGCTCTGGACTAATTTCACCAAGAGTTAATTTCTGTCTCCCTCTCATATGTAATTGTCTTGAAAAATTGCAACGTTCAGAATCTCTCACCATGACCAAACAAATGTGCTATGAAGCTCCTTTACTTCGTAGGAAATATTTGTAGGTGTCATGGAGTAGAATATAAAGTCACGTGTGCTGGCCACAGCAGAGCCAGTGGATACTTTCATATTTGTTCTTATTTTTAATAGAAATATAGTCTGTGGAATATGTATCTTCAACTTCAATGCAGTATAATGACATAATGAGAACATAACACATCACATTCCCATGTGTTGTAAAGTTTTGACCATGTATTCATGCTTTACTAAGTCATAGTCACCAAAATGTAATTTTGTTTTTCTCTTAAATGTCACCTGCTTAAAAACTAGTAGGGTTGTCTCGGGACAAAATAATTTTTTTTTTTTTTTTACTTATTTCAGTTGGGTCAATAATGCATTCATTTTGATTTCTCATTATAAAACAATTTCCAAATTACTAAACAAATTACTTTGTGGAGACTTCACATGCCACTGAGTTAATAAGAGACCTATTAGCTAATATCAGCATGCTCCCAGTTGCTTTAGGTGCTTCTTAGAAATTCCCTCATTGGAGTTTGATATAGAAATATTAAAACAAAATTCACTTTTTTTTTTGTTGAGAATCAAAAATTAAAGAATATCTTTCATGCCATAAAACGTAGGATAAAGCAAATAAATCTTATACAGCTAATGAATTATTTTAATTTAAAAGAAAATGGGAGATTTCAATTTCTGTCATCTGTATTTTGAAATGAGTGCAGTTCAAGTTTCTTCATGTGGGTGTTCATACGTTCTTTATTTGGTTATGCCTTCATAATTTATGACCATTAAAAAATTAAGCTTTTTCATTTTTTTTATAGGTAATCCAATAAAAAACTTGAATATTTTACTTTGGACACAGTTGATGTGTAAGTGTGTAGCCTGCGTAAAAAAAAATAACCCTTGAATGCACTGAAATCTTTCAGACAATTTTGTATTACACAATAGACAAAGACACCTTCATCTGATCCGAGTATATGACTTTTTTTGTTTGACAGTATTATGTACAACGGCAGATGAAAGCACCCACAGGACCTAGTGCACCCCCCTCACGTGGACCATCAACGTCACAATCTAAACACGTGTCACGGCACGGGTTTTAACAACGTTCTGCCCTTACGTCATCTTAGAGCTGCTTAGCGCGCGGACACGCTTTTTAATATGTAGATGGACGGGGCGTGGCTAAGCAAATGAACATCATGGAGGCTTTCTGGACAGGATCAGACTTGGTGTTTCCAAAACCGGAACAGTACGGTGGGAAACCGCTTGATCCCTTCAGTTATTTACAAAACCGTTAACTGAAGTAAGCTACTTTATTGGTGTGGAGATTCTGTGCTTCGCAAAACAAATTTTTTTTGGTCTTATACCCTGGATTAAATAGTGACAGGTGAGTAAAGTGTCGCTTGCTATGAGTTTCAAAGTATCCAGTTTTTCTCCATGGTGCTACTCTGATGTTCAGCGTGGCACTGTTCCGGGTTATGCTGATAATGGCTCGTCCGACTTTTGTGGAATTGTTATGACAGGGTAAACTGTTGTGTATAATGAATGTCTTACAGCCTGTGAATGGGGAGTTGCCATGTGGATTTACAGCAAGTTTTTTGAAACTTAACACTGGCAGCAGTGCTTTACATAACAAGGCTGGGCTGGGACTATACCGTCTGATTAAGTTCCTCCAGCTGCTGCCTCATCCACATGTGCATCTTGTTTACGCAGGAGGCTTAGCAAACACACGACAGTCAATATCGCACTCATGAATGAACTGACTGTCGTTGGCTCGCAGCCTATTCTTTAGATCGACTTTATAACTTGCTGTTGCAAAAATACACTTTCACATTCCTGCTCAGACAGGAGTTTATACTGTAAATCAGTAGGGTTTAAAGCGACTTAAATGGACATTATACTTGCAAAATTATGTTTGCAGTAGAACTGTAAGTACATATCAGAAACTGTAACTACTACTGGACTGTGTTATGCTTCTAATACAAACTAACTGGTTCTTTAAATTCTGTTTGTGTTGCACTTCTCTGCACTAATTCATGCTAATAGAAACCAGTCTTTGGGACCTTTCATCTAATTCACAGTGGTGTGTGTGATTTGATAGTAGTGGCAGAGGAATGAGAGTAAAAGAAAAATCATAATAATATAATAATTCATATCTTCATAATAATCAAACATAATCAAATTTTTAGATGTATCTTTATCTTAAACTTCATATAATTGTATTTAACTACGTATGTAATCCAGGTTTACATTAAACTAACACTGCATAACATCTGCAACTGTCAAAGGCTGCAGATCCGCTGCATCTTGTAAGCAAGGTGTGTCAGACACTACAGCCCCATAATGTAATTTTTATCATTATTTCTGAGGATTCATGAGCAGAGATAGATCACAAAATGAAAACATCTTATCAAGGGTAGGAATCCAGGTTGGTATAATAGTTTTATGGACTTAACGTGGGTCACAGGCTGGATGTGGTAAATTGTAAACGAGGGGTTTAAAGCCAAATATGATTTTTTAAATGTAGTTTTAGTTTAGTTTAAAGCAATCTGTTCCAATACATTTACAGTGAGCACTGTAACGAATCACCTGTTTTTGTTGTTTCACAGCCTTGAAAACTCGCAATATCATTACTTTTCTTGCTTAATTTAATAATTACAGATTACAACATACAGTACAAATCAAAGCAAAACAGCAACAGGTCCAAAAATGACTAAAACATAAAAATAAAATGGAGTAACTTTATTAGGAAATTTAACGCCCCTATGGAGGAGTGGAATTACTGTTCAAAACATATCTTATCCACTATGTCGCACCAGGGAGAGTCCATATTTAGTTGAAATTAACTTTCATATCCAGGCAAAACGTATTTTTTATTCACAGCAAAAATGTCATTGTAAAAAAAAAAAAACACGTATCAACAGTATATAGCAGTGTGATTCGAGACAATTTGTACATTGCAAAAAGAAAAAAGGGGAAAAAAGACTAAGTGTGGTTTGGCTGGAGCCAAGGTGGTTGTATGGCAACAGAAAATTATGTTATTAAAGAACAATTCATAGACATAGACATAAACTGAAAGAGCCAATCTGTCAAATGCTCTTCTCATCATAGCCTCCACAATGCAAATCATAATGATTTTGAAGAGCTGGTTTTAATAATTTATTTGCACTGTTAGGTCTGATATTGGCAGTAAGGTGGAAAACATATACTAGCACTCCCTCTTTCTTTGCAGATAGCCAAGCCCCTGATTCCCTAAGGATCGGTGAGTTGAAGTCACAGGCCCGACCAGTTTCATTTATACACAAATTAGATTTTTTTCCCCTTGATATAACTATAGGTGTTTCCAGCTAAGGATTTTTTCCATATTATCATAATATGTCAGGTATGCTGGGTTTGTGTAAAATGCGTAGGTGCACCCTGGTTAAGTTCATCCACTGTCACTATACACTACATTATAGTCTACAAGACTTGTAGCTGTGGTGCTTATCATTAATAAACAGATGAATTGTTTTATTCACAGATTTGTGGAATGCCAAAAGAACTGGGGCATTTTGGGGAGTGGGCCACCCGTAGCACCTCAAAGAATGCCAAAGACAAGAACAACAGTGCCACCCTACGTGCGTCTCAGGCTGGCTACCACAGGGAGCAGTCTGGAATGGCTGACAGGCGTAACCGCATGCTGTGCTGTCACTCAGACAAGGGCTCTGAAAAAGACTCCGGCTACTCAGGTAAGGAAACGTCATACGGTCTCACTGGCACCGAACATCACATCTTGAAACATCTGGAGCAGAGCAGCTCCACTAAAGCAATTAAAGACAGTTTCGTCAGTTTCCTGTGTTCCTTTGAAATGTATTTGTGCCAGTGCAGTAACACATCAGAATAAATCAACACATTAGCAACAGGCAGTTTTAAGATTCAGGGAAAGACAAGATATTTTTTTGGTTAAATTATGTAAAGTAGGACAAATGAACACACAAACATATAATCTCTAACCCTAGAATTATGCTTTTTCTACTAATCTCTACTCTTGGTCGTCCCTCCCCCAGAGGCTGGCTCAGATTCTTTTCAAACTGATGTAGATGACCAGCGCAGCAGTGTGAGCAAACCTCACACAGAAAGCAGAAAAAGTTCCAACAACAGCAGTGTGAATGTTGCAGGTGACAACCTGCTTTCTTATGAGGAGCTCACCCCCATTTACATCATCGAAAACCTGGTAGTGAAGCCGGTGAGATACCCATCTATACATAACAACATGCTTTTACAGGACTTCTACTACATTAGAGACAGAGACACTAATACAGTTCAAGGAATTAGCAGCATTCATAATAAATATAGTCACCAATTTGTCTTAGTCTTAATGCTTTCCTTTTTTAGTTAGAATTTTTTAGATGAGGAGATGGTGTTGCAATTTTTAAAACCCAACTACTGAATAATAACGAGCCCGATGACATTATAATGGATTTACTAATAATTTATCGGTATAGCTAACAAATAACATCTGCTGTTTAGCAGATCTCAAACAGCTACATATATGTTAGATACCTTTTAATTTTTTCATTTATTTAGTAAATTATTCCTATGTGGACTACTCTAATTATTATTTTTGTAATTTAATTCATCTTATTTTAATTAATGCTTTGGCTTAGTAAATAGCAGGAAAAGTGAAAATCTCTATAATAGTTTTTACAGGTCCAAGCAGCCTTTTTCTTCTTTTGCATAACTGTCCACACCAATTATGTTTATTCTACTATTTATAAAAAGTCTCTTATTGAAGAAGCTGGAATAAGGCAATTTAAGGTATTTCTTGATAAAAAAATTTTTAGTTATGAAAATAGTTGATTGACTAATCACAGACTCTAGATATATTAGTCTCCTATTGCGTATCTGTTTGTGACTTTAACCTTCTCTCCATCTTTTTGTCTTTCCATCACTCTGCTTTGTTATTGCTGCTCTAATAAAACCCTGCTCACAACCTCCTGGTGATATAGTCACGACCAGAACAGCCTCTGCTTGGCCCTGTGACGTGGGGAGGAGGTTGGCATGGCCTTACCAGTGCCAAAGCACCCACCCAGCTTCTACTGATCCAGCAGTCATCATTGCCGGACCCTTCCACGTCTGTCCTGACTCCATCCAGTTTAGCAGGACCACATGGTCAAGTTAAGGAAGGGGGCAGCCACAGCAACCAGAACCACAACAGCAATACCTCATACCTGCCTATTCTGAATTCCTACCCTCGTATTGCCCCCCACCCTAGAAAGGAAAGTCATGAGAGCAAGGTTACCACAAATGTGGAGGAGCTTAAGTACAGTGGGAGTGAAGGCCAGAGCCAGAGCAAGAGAGTGTGCATTGAAAAAGGGAAAAAGGAGGCATTTTCTACCACCAGCCATCCCTTGAAGCCCCAGCTGCAGAAAGAGAGTAGAGTCCATTCTTATTCCCAGTATAAAGGCAGAGAAGGACGCAGCTCCTTACCCAACAGCCAACACAAGTCCCACCACTACCAACAAGTTTTGATTTCTGACAGTGTGAGCTCACCCTCCATTTCCAGCTCCCAAACACCCTCACACTCTTTTTCCTCTGTCTCACCCTCATCCTCTTCTCCTCCTTCTTCATCACCCACTTCCTCAATGGCTCATAGTCCAAATAGCCTGGGACTGGACAACTCCTCCACACGACAGCGCCGTTTCCTTAACACGGCAGAGATCCTTAAGCAGTCAGGCTTGCTGGCCATCACGCTACGTACCAAGGAACTGCTGAAGTTAAATGCCACCACAGACAAAGAAATTGCCCAGCTACATCAGCACACTCACCTCCTGTGCAAGCTAGCCCAAGCCAGCCAAAATGGGTGCAACAAATCCCCTGACAGCCTCAGTAAACTCCTCCAGGCCATGACTGAGTCAGGCTCCTACCCCAACTTAGACTTAAATCACCTGAAAGCCCTAAGCAGCAACTACCAAAAGAGCAAAAGTAGAAGTGGGGAACAGAAAGAGGCGGAAAACAACATAAGAACAGCTATGACTCAAAGCAACCTTCTGCAGGTGCTGCCTTTATGTAATGTAGATGATGGAACATCACCACCATCTCCTCTGTTTGCCCTGTTACCAGACACAGAAGAAAACAGAGCATGCTAATTGGTCTGTCCACCTCTCTGTCTGTTTCTTTTCTGCCACTGAAGATGCATAAACATGGATATGCGAAAAAGCTATTTTAGGCAAGGACCTAAGTTAACTTTCTATTTTGCCTGAGAGCACAACACACAGTAAAAATGGGAGGGAAAACTGATCTGCAATTACTGGCAGGGATGCATCTAGCTAACAATATAGGAGAGCATGGATTTTGTTTGAGTTGTTCAGAATTTACAATGCAATATTACTGGTTGACAAGGTAGTGTGATGTTTTTGATTTATATATGATTAAAGTTGTTATAATTGATTCATTTTCCTACTTTTTAGACAGGGGTACATTTGTTTTTTGCATATGATGCAGGTGGTCACATAAAAAGTCAGTGATGGATGTATTATGTGACAAGAAGTAGGCAGACAAATAAAGAATGGAGAGAGGAAAAATAAAATGTTTTGACAGAATAGTAAATTACTTCACTCCACATAGGAGCTAACAAGCTTTCAGTAGCAATTACAGTATTTTACAATTGCCTTGGTTCAGCTTTCAGAATTGGTTTCTGTGTGTAATATAAAACAACAAGATTCTGTAAATTCATCCCTCTAAGTATAAATGATGTTTTTTAGATACGGTTCTGTCCTTACAATGGAGACACCTTACACCTTGCACTTCTTGCTATCTTAACTATTCTTTCAGCCTAACTCCAAGTTACTTCACCATTGTATCCACAGGGGTAGAAAAAGAAATACAGTTTCCGAAATACAGTTTCAGAAATATGCACAGTGCAAGTGAATGTGAAATGTGGATAATTTTTAATGTTTGCTTTGATTCAAATGAGTCCTCATGAGTCATAACCAGGTCATAATCAGCAAAAGAAGTTGACCCTTCTCATGTTCTCAAACAGCCTTAAACAATACATTTACAGTTACTCATGAACACATCTGTTGTGTCTTTCATCTTAATATTGTTGAATATTTAATATTTAAATTACTTTAGATTATAGAAAACCACTAATTATTATCTTTCCTGATCTTAATATAATGTGTAAGACTCTTGCTTTTAAAGTAGCGTTTGTTCAAAATAATAATGTACATAGGTTATTTTTCATTATATTTGTTATTGACTCATACATTCACTGTTTTTTTAAACCTGTGGTTTACTGATAAATCCATGTTCACAAATCCTGCTTGTAATGCAATGTAATGTAATTGTTTTATCAGTGGGATAGTAAATGTATCTGACTGGGTTTTGAAGACTTATATAATATATTGTAGAGATTGTGCTCGATATGTTCACAATGGATGGAAAGCCTACTTTATTGTTAAAAAAAAATTTAACAATTTAGTTGAGATTTCTAAATTTAAAGTATCTGAATAGGTTATTTATAGGAAGCTGATGATAGATAGTTAGTAGAAATGATTTAATGCCTTTTTAATTGAATTAATGATTTGTAGAGCATTGTGTGTTGGAAGACATTATTCAGTTATAAATAATTTTGATGCAGTAACCATCAGCATCATCCTAATAGAGACATGCCGTCTTTATATTATTCTGAAGATATCAGTATTGTTTGGATATTTGCAAATGTACTGTATGTTAATAAAATAAAATAATTTCAAATAATAATAAAATTCTCTTTCATCCAAACCACAGTTTAAGAATTACCCATCAATTGGAACTTGATCTGCAGTAGCAAACCTGTCACAGAGTAGAATCCTAATCTATTAAGTGCCCGAATCCATCAGTCGTTCATCCAAAGGTTAAACTAAATACTTGCATTTGTGAGAACAAATAGGATGGGGGCAGTATGGTGGTGGAGTGTTTAGCACTGCCACCTCACAGCTAGAAGGTTGCAGGTTCCTGACCATCCGTGGATTTTCTGTGTGGAGTTTCCATGTTCTCCCCATGCTTGCGTGGGTTTCCTCCAGGTACTCTGTTTTCTTTCCACAGTCCAAAGACATGAATGTCAGTTTATTTGGTGAGTCTAAAATTGCCCATAGGTGTAAATCTGAGTGAGTGGTTGTCTGCCTGTGTGCATCTTTCTGTGTTTTCCCTGGCATAGACTGGTGACATGATGAATATGAATATAATTGATAAAATATGTCATGAAATATGAGGCATGGAGAATGGTACAACTACAGTATCAAGCTGACACATAAGAGTACGAATGACCAGAAATAGGCTTTAAAGAGGATACAGGGCAGTTAGCATGTCATCTCACAATGTACAGTTGGGTGCAAAGGTTTTCAACCCCTTAGGCCAAACAAGACAGCATAAATTTTAATGCACATTGAGCTATAAACATTAAAGTTAAGTTTTATTGAATTTATCAAAGGGGATGCAACCTTTGCACCAATGTTTTTATACACAAAATTATTTGTTTGACTCTTTTTGCTATTTCAAAGTAAGAGAATGCAAACTCACTCAACGCACTTTACATTGCTTCTCATTCACCCATTCACACTTACAATCACACACACTCACACACCGATGGGGGAGCTGCTATGCAGCTGGCCAACACTCACCAGGAGCAACTAAGTTGCGTTTCAGTGTTCAGCTCAAGGACACTTCAACATGTGACTGGAGCATTCGAAACAACAGCTTTGGGATTGGTGGACATCTTTCACCATATCAATAAATCTCCTCTTTGATCTTACTCTAGACTTCCTGTCTGGCAGCTCCAACCTCAGGATCATTTTACTGATATATTCATTGTCTCTAAGCCATACAACATTGCTGGTCTAACCACCGTCAACACCTTTCCATTATTTCTCGCTGATTTATATCACAAAACACGCTTGACACTTTTCTCCAACCATTACCACCTGCTTGGACAGGCCTCTTCACCTCTTTTCCACACTATCCATTCCTCTGAACCATTGACCCTAGGTACTTAAAGACCTGCACCTTCTACCTCTACCTCTGCTTCATGTAACCTCTCCATTCCACACTGATTTACAAACATGTATTCTGTCTTGTTGTGATTAACCTTAATTCTTCTGCTTTCCAAAGCTCTAGATTTTCCTGCACCTGCTTCCCGCTCTTGCTGTAGATCACAATGTCATCTGCAAACATCATAGTCCATAGAGATTCCTTTCTAACCTCATCTGTCAGCCTGTCCATCACCAGAGCAAACAAGAAGGAGTTCAGAACCAATCAAACCAATGCAGACCCACCTCCACCTTGAACTCCTCTGTCACACCTACAGCTCACATATTTCTCTACCGCTCCAGACGTCCTCATACAATACCACAGCTCCTCTCTCGGCACCCTGTCATACGCTTTCTCTAAATCTACAAAGACACAATGCAACTCCCTCTGACCTTCTCTGTACTTCTCCATCAGCATCCTCAAAGCAAATACTGCATCTGTTGTACTCTTTCTAGGCATGAAACCATATTGCTGGTTGCAAATGCTCACCTCTGCCCTTAGCCAAGCTTCCACTACTATTTCAAACAACCCAAATGGCTCACTTTCATTGTATGCCTCATCCTCTGTAGTTGCCACAACTCTGCACATCTCCCTTGTTCTTAAAACAACCTTGTTAAACAAACTAGTCAGAAACTCTACTGCCACCTCTCCTAAACACTTCCATACCTCCACAGGTATGTCAACAGGACCAACTGCCTTTTCACTCTTCATCCTCTTCAGCATCTTCCTCACTTCACTCTTGCTAATATTTGCTACTTCAGGCTCCACACCTGTCATGTCTTCTCTTCGTTCTCTTTCATTTTCCTAGTTCATCAACTCTTCAAAGTTCTCCTTCCATTATCCCATCACACTCCTGGCACCTGTCAATACATTTCCATCCTTATCTTGCACATCCTTCCCATCTCTATCTCTCTGCCTTACCAACCTGTACAAATCCACCTTTCCCTCCTTAATGTCTAACCTAGCATACAAGTCCTCATACGCTCTGTCTTTGGCCTTTACCACCTCTACCTTCTTCCTGTACTGTCTACTGTCTTCAGTCCTCTCAGTGTCCCACTTCTTCATAGCTAACATCTTTCTCTGTACACACTCCTGAACTTCCTCTTACCTCCTTGTCTACTTTCATTCTATCCCTCATCCTCTGTAGGTTCCAATGACACACCGAGTATCCTCCTACCTGTCTCCCTGATCACATTAGAGTCATTTTATTTACCATCATCCTGTTTTGTTTGATTATGTTCTCTTCTACCAATACTTTGCAGTCACTAAACCCTTTCAAATTACAACATCAACTAAAGATGTAATCCATTTATGCATCTACCTCTGCTCTTATATGTCACACTAGGTTCCTGCCTCTTCTGGAAGAAAGTATTCACTATAGCTATTTCCATCCTCTGAAAAGTCTAACACCATCTGTTCTTCTGTGTACCTGTCCTGAAGACTAAACCTGGTCATCACATTCTCATCACCTCTGTTCCCTTAACTATCATGTCCAAATCTGCACCAACCACCACTCTCTCACCTACTTGGGTGCACTGCATCACTTCATCTAACTCACTCCAGAATTTCTTCTTCTCTGCTAACTCACATTCTACCTGTGGGGCATAACCACTAACAACACTGAACATCACGACTTTCACTTACTCAAATTCCTTGCAAACTCCTCTTTCAGGATAAATCCTATTCCATTTCTCTTCGTATCTGATCCATTGTAAAACAACTTGAAGCCTGCTCCTAAGCGTCGAGCTTTGCTACCATCTCTTTATCATGTCAACCAACACTTTAGCCTTCCCTTTCATAGTCTCAACGTTCAAAGTCCCTTCTTTCAGTCCTATACTCTTGGCTTTCCTTTTCTCTCTCTGTCTACAAACACACCTTTCTCCTCGTCTTCTTCGACCAACAGTAGCCCAATTTCCAGCACTGGTGGCGGTCATTGTTAACCCAGGCTGCGACCAACCTGGTATGGAACTCAGATTCGGTGTGGAAGTCATGGTTTGCAAGTTTAATTTGGCATGTGTTTTACAACAGATGCCCTTCCTGATACAACCCTCCGCTTTTATCCAGACTTGGAACTGGTACAAGAAGGCACTGGCTTGTGGCACCTTGTGGTTGCAGCCTCCAATAGTGCATTATATATTAAGCCACTACACACAAGCCATAGTTACAAATGTTGATTATAAATATGACATGTCAATCATATTGAGATATTTACATTTACATTTTACATTTAGTCATTTAGCAGATGCTTTCATCCAAAGCGACAAGTGAGGTACAAGGCAAAAAAAATGTAAGTCAAGGAGAAAACATTAAAAAAATCAGCGAAGTCCTATGAAAAGTGATCTCAGATACCTTAGTATCTTATAAAATACTGTTAGCAATGACATAAAATCAGCATATGATGTAAAATATAAACTAGAAGACAAGAAATAAAAAAATATAGAAATATGGAATATCTACTTTGCAACATATATGCTAACGGTAAAACTAAATATACTACTACTGAAGATACTGTACTACTAAGATTACTACTACAGTACTTAATGTATTACTGAAGATACCACTAAACCGGTTCAAGTTCAGTAGAGTGGTCAGATATAGTATATAGTTGGCTATGATACTACAATGAATACTCCATTGGTCTTTGTTGAAATTACAATATTCACATATATTGGGGATTATTATGACTATTCCACTTTTTAAATTATAAAATGAGTATTGTGCATTCTTCTGAAGTGTGTTTCAGTCTGATTATGCATGTACCTGGGAGGAGACTGTGGCGCAGGAAGGTAGAGTGGTTGTCCACCAATCTCACAGTTGTTGGTTCAATCCCCTGCTCCTCCAGTCACATGTCAAAGTGTCCTTGAGCAAGACACTGAACCCCAACTTATTTGCTCCCAGTGAGTGTTGGCCAGCTGCATAGCAGCTCCCCCATCAGTGTATGAGTGTATGAATGGGTGAATAAGAAGCAGTGTAAAGTGCTTTGAGTGCCAATAGGCAGAAAAGTGCCATATAAGTGCAGAACATTTACCTGAAAGGAGAAGCTTAAACAGCTGGAGTCCAGGGAGTGTCTTTTAGGATGATACACAGTGAGTAATGAATAGGTGTGATGGTTTGTATGTGTTGACAATGTCTTGTGCTGTTTTTCTAACAATTTGGAGGGTCTTTTATTTAGTTTGGTGCAGCCGCTATACCAGGCTGCCTTGCAGTTTCTTGCTTATTTTTGTCTACTTATTTTTGTACTTATGCAGGATTTTTCATAGGGATATTGTAAATCTTGCAGCAGGCCTCATTTTTAATAAGCCTCAGGATAAGGACTCATGTCACACAACTCTTCATATCTCTACACTAGCTTCAAGTAGCTGGCCACATCAGGTTCAAAGCTCTGTCTCTTTCCTACAGGGTGATCACCTCAACAGCTCCTGCTTACCTCAACTCCCTCATTCAGGTTTTACAATACTTCCCGTCTGCTGCGGTCTGCCAACGAATGACGTCTGGTGGTCGCAGCACTGCACAAAAGACACCAAGCAAAACTCTTCAGCTCAGTAATCCCACGATGGTGGAATGAGCTGCCAAACTGCATGCTGAACAGACTCACTCCTAATATTCAAAACACTGCTGAAAACAGAACTCTTCAACACCTTCCTATGCACTTAAATCTATTTAAAAAAAATAAATAAATAAACTTCCCTTCATGAAATGTAAACACTTTTCTAATAGGACTTTGCTTTGATGTTTGCTCCTTGACTTAGATTCTTGCTTCCTTGTACCTCACTAGTAAGTCGCTTTGGATAAAAGCATCTGCTAAATGACAATGTAAATGTAAATGTTGAAAAAGTTACCATTCTCTTTGCCTTCTAAGTTGGTCATTTTCAAGACCCGGTCACAGGTCATTACAGGGCAGAGTAGTTCCCAGAGAAGATCTCAAGGGGGTTCCTTTAGTAAAAATCAAGTAATGAACTTAGAAGACAAATTGTTAAATCAAGAAAAGTAGGAGCTGGTGCCCTAGGGACAGTTGCTGATGACTGAGCAAAAGAAGGGAGGTAATACACACTGACACACATTGCAATGAATGTATACTTACACACATACATTTATTTGCTAACTGCAATGAAGAAATGCTTGCCAGACATGGGCTGATAATTTACCAGATTAATGCATTTAAAACTGCTTTACAAAGCTCACGCATACTGAAATAGATGTGGATTTGATTGAGCAATTTGTTCAATATCTGGAAACTGTGGAAACAGAGGAGAGAATACATTTTCTGAATACACTCTGAAAGTGAATGGTCATGAGGTGCCATTTTTGGTAGAGAGCAACTAGGTCAGTATTAAAAGTAACTGAACTTGCAAAATGAGTGGTAACTTTGTGTACAGTGTAGGTGTTTCTGGGAAACTGCAGAAAGAGTATTTAACTCAGCCATTGTCTTATGTTGATTCTCAAAATCAGTTTTTCAAACATGCATTCATGTTGCCATAATTGTGCCCCATCAATCTGTGATTTAATGATTAAACTTGGGATTTGTTTGATGTCGACATCAGAAGAAATACAAATGTTCAATAATAGGGATATGCAAATACACACCATGGTGAATTATAGCCCTGATTTTTTGTTATATGTTAATGAATGGAAACCGCAGCAGTCTGTCTTGTCTTGGTTAAGTCAGAAGGTGATTTACATTGTACAGCGCATGTTTTACATGGCCCTGATGAACAAAGAGGGGATTCAGTATCTGAGAAATTGACTGCAGTGATTTTTTTTTTGTATTGGTCTGATCACAGATGTGATCTCTGAATGAGGAACAAAACTGTTTCTATGATGTTTCAAATGCCGGTTCCCACATTTCATTAGCTAAATCAGAATTGTTTGGCTATTTTGTCAGAAAGTGTTCTGTGCATGATTGGAAGCAACTTGAGACTGATTAAACTGTGATGTTTTCAGTGTCTGCCTGAACTTACAGACAGTATTTTATTTCTGTTTTGTATACATAATAATATAGTTGCAAGAAGAGAAGAGGGTTAGGATTGGACGACATAGTGATTTTTTTCTGTTCATGCTGATTGAGGTAAAAAAACATTTCATATAGTGTATGATAAATAGTTTACTAGCTTAATATTAACTATTACTAGCTTAATACTAACTATTAACTTAATGTTACATCTTTTACATCTTACATGACGTAAAATGTTCTGAAATAATTCTTGTTAAATTCAAATTATAATTATTTTTACGTGTTACAGTAACTCACAACAACGTTGATTTTACACACTCGTACTTATGTACTAAGTCTTAGTTTGAATGTCAACCATGTTATATCATCTAAAATTTATTTTAATTAAGATTTACTCTTTAAAACAAAAAGAACTGATGGAATTACACCAGTTTTAGAATTGTTAAGAAAAGCAGAAGTAATTGTGTCTTGTGAAAATTTAAGTGGTAATCACCAACCCACATAGTGGAGAGTTGTACAGGATTAGCAAGCAGTAAACACAGCAATCCACCTGAGAGCTCTGGAAGTATCAAATATACAACCAAATTCCACTAATTTCTTAGTTGCTGATTTGGATAATATATTTCTCTCATTTCTTATGTACACAACAGCCATTACTTGTTTGATAATGATAATGAGATTTGGCTTTTTAGTTGACTTTCAGTTCCAGTTTCCAGTTTAGTGACCACCAGAAGTCCAGGTGTTTTCATCATCTGAAATTTTCCATTCAATTAAATTCAATTCAACTTTATTTATATAGTGCCCCCAGAAGTCTAAGCCTATAGCAGCATGGCTATAAGTAACTATAAGTTTTATCAAAGAGGAAGGTTTTAAGCCTAGACTTAAAAGTACAGAGGGTGTCCGCTTCCCTAATCTGAACTGGGAGCTGGCTTCACAGGAGAGGAGCTTGATAGCTGACTGGATTGATTGGATATTTGGTAAATAAAAACCTGTTATATTGTTTCTGCTTACTTCTTTACTCGTTCTGTTGCATTTTACAAATGTTGTATTATCCCATTTGTAAAGGGTTAATTAACCAAGCCTAATGTTGATCCATACACAGATTCTAGTGATGAAGATCACTATGTGTAAATATGCTTGTAGTACCTCCTAATCTATGCTTAGCTCTACAACCCAGTAATGTATATGTCTATAAAAAGCAGTGCCAGAATTTCACATACAACATTATGACGATGTATATTGAAGCAACTGATGACTACTGTTGTATGTCCATCAAAAGGAGGGAATTGTGATGGACAGTATGTATCAAGTATGATTAAATTTTAATGCTTTTTAGTTGTAATGATAAAATGTAATCATTGCACGTATGCAGGATGTTTTATAGGGATGTTGTGAAACTTGGTTTTATATACATATTTTGTTCTGATATGTGGCTGTAGAAGTGTTCAAGGTCAGCTATACAGTAGACTGCCCACATGGAGATGTCTCCAAGTTACATTGAATTCCTATGTGCTTATGGTATGTTGGAACACCATAAAAAGAGAAAAGCTGGAAGCAGCAGCCTGTAGGGTAAAGAGTGTTCTGCCCAGCAACAGAAGGTTATAAATGAATGTGTGACAGGTGAAGTCTTTACAAATGCACTGGACAAACTCTGTTGGTGTACTTCTCTATTGCAAGGAAATAAAACCCTAAAATACATCCCAAATACCACTATTATTTGTTATCGTGTACCGTTCTCCAGTCCCTTTTTTTAATTTAATTTTGTGATTTTTTATCTGATTTAGTGCTTAGTACAGATAAAGTCATTATAGTGGGTGACTTTAACATTCATGTAGATGCTGACAACTCACAACTCTCTTCTGTCTGACCATTTTCTTATAACATTAACATGTATAGTCTGTTATTTACAATAACGGACTAGTTAGAAAAAAATTCCACTATAGCAGATGCTTAAGTGAAAAAGCTGTAAACAAATTTAAAGAAATTATTCTTTCATCATTTCCTTCACCATATATTAATACAATGGAAAGTAGCCACCTTAATGTTACTTCTGCACAAGTTGATTATCTTGTTGACAATTCTGCAGCCTCACTACGTATAATACTCGATAGTGTTGCCCCTCTGAAAAAGAAGGCAGTAAACCAGAAGAGGTAATCTCCATGGTATAGTTCACAAACACGCAACTTAAAACAGGAAACACGAAAGTAGCGTTCCAGAAATCTAGAAGAATCTCATTTAGCCTGGAAAAACAGTTTAAAAATGCACCAAAAAGCTCTGTGATACCAGAACAACATATTATTCATCGTTAATAGAAGAAAACAAGAACAACCCCCGGTTTCTGTTCAGCACTGTAGCCAGGCTGACTAAGAGCCATAGTTCTGTTGAGCCTAGTTTTCCCTTAACTCTGAGCAGCAATGACTTCATGACTTTCTTTATGAATAAAATTGTAGCTATTAGAGAAAGAATTCACCAGATCCTCCCCCCAAATATTACAGATAGATCCTCATGTACAACAGTGCTAGAATCATCAACAAGGCCCCACTCCCTGTTAGACTGCTTTTTACCCATAGATCTCTCTGAGCTAACTTCAATTATTACCTCATCTAAACCAACAACCTGTCTGCTAGACCCTATTCCACCTAAGCTGCTCAAGGAAGCTTTACCCTTGAGAGATACGTTCATATTAGATATCTGTCATGATCCGACACTCCTGCTCACTTCCTGCCCTGGACTTTTATTTTGTACCTCAATTTCTCCACTTCCTATCCCCCGTTCATGCCTCCAGCTTCACCAATCATCACCGCTCTCAGTTGCTTTCACCTGTTCCCCTGCCCCTTTTAAACCCAGCTCTGCTCTTTGCTCACTGTTGGATCATTGTCTTTGTTCACCGATTGTCATCCATGCAAAATGGGTGAGGATTAGACTTATAATCTAGTGTACTTTTGGTTTATTTGCATTTCATGCATGTCTAGTTTTCCAGTTTTATTCACTTGGGATCATTGTTGTAGCTAATTTGTATCTGCTCCCTGAGTTTTATGTTTAAGTTTTTATGCCTTTGTTTAATGGTTTATGGTTGTTGGTTTTTTAGTCTTGTAGTCATCCCTCTGGGATTTACCAGTTTTTTCTCCTTCATAGGACTCTACAAGACAGAGGCCTGGATTTCCCACAATTTTTGTAACTTCTAAACTCAAAGTCCTTGTATTTGGGCCCAAAAATCTAAGAAATTTGATGTCCAACCTTATCGTTACTCTAGATGAGTAAGTCTGGCCTCCAGTACTTCTGCAAGGAACCTTTGGAGTTATTTTTGACCAGGATTTGTCCTTTACCTCACAAAAACAAATCTCTAGAACAGGCTTCTTCCACCTACGGAACATTGCCAAAATTAGGAGCATCCTGTCTCAAAGTGATGCCGAAAAACTAGTCCATGCATTTGTTACTTCTAGGTTGGACTACTGTAATTCCCTACTTTCAGGATGCCCCAATAACAGTTAATCCAAAATGCTGCAGCAAGAGTGCTGACTGGAACTAGTAAGATAGATCATATTTCACCTTCACTAGCTTCTCTCCATTGGGTCATTCAGGAAGCAGACACCCTCTCTACTTAAGTCTAGGCTCAAAACCTTCCTCTTTGATAAAGCTTATACTTAGTTATAGTTGTGCTGCTATAGGCTTAGACTGCTGGGGGACCCAGCCCCTCCTCTTGTCCCTCTCTCCTCTCACCCCCACAATTGTCACCACTGTATGACATTAACTGTGTTTTCTCCCATAGTTGTCTTTCTCCTGTCTCCCTCTCTGTCCTTTTTTGCAGGTGTCCCTGGGCTTTGAAGCTGTGTTTTCCAGTGTGCAACTACTGGTCCTACCAAGCTGCCCGATGTTTTGTTTTTGTTGCTCTTTTTCTTTTGTTCACTTTCCACTCACCCTAACTGGTCAAGGCAGATGGCTGCCCATCCTGAGCCTGGTTCTGCTGTAGGTTTCTTCCATTAAAGGGAGTTTTTCGTCTCCACTGTTTTCTAGGGCTTGTCTGGTTCTCTCTATAAATCTTTATAGTCTTGACTTTATTCTGTAAAGTGCCTTGAGATGACTTTATTTATATAATGCCAATTCACAACAAAGTTGAATTAAATAAAGTTGAATTGAATTAAGCTTTTTTTTTATTGACTAAACTCGAGGTGTCTATGACCAGAGATTGCTGAAATTTGCCATGACAATTAATATACAGCTGAAAATAGTCCCCAACAAAAAAATCCTTTATTCCTTTTTGAGTAATAGCTTAATGTTTTAGGAAATGTCTGACTATATATTTGATCTAATTCAAAAATGTGTGCCAGAAGCAGTTAAGTGCCACAGACTGGATAGGCAAGTCAAAACAAGACAGTCTTGGTAGCTGTAATCAAACTGCTACTTAAAAAATATGGGACTACTTGTCTTGATCCAGGTGTTTTATGCAATTACACACCAATATCCAACCTTCACTTTATTTCTAAAACTCTGCAACCACCTACAGTACAGAAACAGTACTGTTAAAAGTCACCAATTATCTTTTCTTGGCTTCAAATAATGGACAAATCTCTATACTTGTTCTTTTAGATCTGCATTTGATACCATTGATCCTTTTATTACAGAAACTGGAATATGTAATTGGGATTAAAGGAACTGTATTGTGTTTAAATTTTGTGAGATTCCAATTTGTTCAAAAGGCATAAAAGCATGGATGTACTACTTTCTAAACTCAGACAAAACTGAAGTTATAGTATTTCGGCGTAAAAAAATCAGAAATATGTTGACCAGGATCTGTCCTTTGTTTCACAAGTAAGAAAAATCTCTAGAACAGCCTTTTTCCACCTATGGAACCTTAATAAAATTAAGAGCATCCTGTCTCAAAGTAATGCTGAAAAACTAGTCCATGCATGTTTTACTTCTAGGTTGGACTACTGTAACTGCCTACTTTCAGGATGCCCCAGTAACTCCCTTTAGAGCCTGCAATTAATCCAAAATGCTGCAGCAAGAGTGCTGACTGGAACTAGCAAGAGAGATCATATTTCACCTTCACTAGCTTCTCTCCATTGGCTTCCCATAAAATCTAGAATAGAATTTAAAAACCCTCCTTAAAGCTCTGAATAGTCAAGCTCCATCATCTAAAAGACCTCTTAGTACCATATAATCCCAATAGACCACTTCAATCTCAGAATGCAGGCCTACCTGTGGTTCCCAAAAAGGTAGAATGGGAGGCAGAGCCTTAGCTATCAAGCTCCTCTCCTATGGAACCAGCTCACATTTCAGATTTGGGAGACACTCTCTCAATTTTTAAGTCTAGGCTTAAAATTTTCCTCTTTGTAACTAACTATAAGCTTTTTTAGTCATGCTGCTATAGGCTTAGTGTTCTGAGGACCCACCCCCCGATGCACTGAACTCCTTTCCTTCTCTCGTCTCACCCCGCATTTATATGCCACCACTGCATGATATTAACTTTGTCTTTCTCTCCTATAGTCGTGCTACTCCCTCTCTGTCTCCATCTCTCTGTCTCTTTCTGCAGGTGTGCCCAGCTTTGGAGCTACTGGTCCTACGAACCTGTCCGGTGCTTTTTTGTTGCTGCTTGTTGCTCTTTTCCTTCCTCTCTCCACTCACCGCAATAGGTTAAGGCAGATGGTCGCCCACCCTGAGCCTGGTTCTGCTGAAGGTTTCTTCTGATAAAGGGAGTTTTTCCTCTCCAATGTTGCCTATAGGCTTGTTCATGGGGGATTTGTTGGGTTTTCTTTACATATGTGTATAGCCTTGAACTGACTTTGTTGTGAATTGGTGCTATATAATATAATATTGAATTGAATTGTGTATGTTACAGTAATTAAGATATTGTGCTATAATTACATTATGACAATTATTTATATAGATAATGTTAATAACATCTTGTGATACGAGTAAATAAATGGCCTGATATAAATTTTTTTATGATGTGTAACTTTATTTGATAAAAGGAACATTTGTTAAAATAGAATACTTAACACTTGCACTTCAGTACATAAAATTAGAGCTAGCTTTCCAGAACTTCCACAAGTATTTTATTTATCATGTAATATATTATTATACTTTGTATTATATAATAAGATTATTTAAAAATATCAAACCACAAACACTAAATTAAAATCAGTTTATGTGTGATACATTAGGCTTAATAGACTATTTTAATACTACCACTGCCCATTTGTACATCAGTGGAAGCAAAGCTGTGATTAAAAAGACTGGCCTGCCCATATAGAGCAACTTGGCATTTATACAAGAAATTGCAAACAGAAGATTAAGGGATCAATCTTAAAACAATCTAAGTACACCATCAATTATTATATTTTTAAGCAAGGAAAAGAAGATTTTCGCATATGCAAAAAAATCTGATGTAATAGCCACTAAAGGCAAAACATTTATGATCCATAGAATACACACATTTCCACTCCAAATGTACATTGACATTTTGAGTTTTCGAGAAAATTCTAACTTAATTGAAGCGCTTCCTGTTAATAAGAAACCTGTCATCAGACAGAATTGTCACATTTTCAGGTCTCCTCTGAGCACACTTGCTTACAGCAGGTACAGCATAAGCGGCAGCAACGACAGCAGTAATGCCAGAGCCGATGGAGGAGTCCAGTGTTTGTTTCTTGAGTTGCCTTAGTTTCTTCTGTCTTCATCTGCCTATGATATGTTTTGGTAGAAGTTTGCGGTGTTATCTGCATAGTTTCATCCCAATCTGTGGTTGTATCAAATGATAAAGTCTGAATAGCTTTTTCATTAGTTGTCAGTATCTTAGAGATGTTGTCTTTGATCTGGAGTGTCTCAATCTCAAGGAGCATGTAATCTTTAAGTTTTTGGAGCTCTTTGCATTTTTCATCAAGTGTTTTCAGGTGACTCTCCTGGTGAGATGTAGATGTGTCCATATGCAGTCTCTGTATCGTCTTTGTCTTCCCTAATTGTTGCTTTTCTTTCTGCATCCATGTTCTTCTGACAAACTGATTGATAATCTTAAGTCTTTTCTCCAGTTTGTTTCTCATATCATGCCCCTTGCTCTTCATCTGATTAATCTCTCTTCGTACCATTACCATGTCCATCCAGATCGTTCGCAAACTTTTGGAGATCTTCCTCTGATCTTCAAATTTGATATTTGACTGAAAAATATTCTCCTCCCAGTCAAAATGTTTTAGCTTTAAGACAATCATATTTTTAATATTCACAAGTTTATGTCTAGCTGTATAAACCTTAAGGATCAGACCTTGAATGTTGGTTTTCTCAATATTCAACTCATTTAATAGAGGGTCTACATGGTCTTTTGTCATTTGTAGATCAGACTTTGTAATTTTCAGCTTGTCTATTTCTTCTCTTAGCTCTTCCTCTAAGCTATGCATTTGATCCTGGATGTTCGATGTAATTTGCTTCAAGTCCAGTTTCTCTTTGTTAATTAAACATTTCTCTCTTTCCAAATAGCCAGTGTCTTCCTTCAGTTGTTCTTTCAGTGTTTCAAGATCTTCCTTTTCTAACAAAAGTTGTTGTTCCAGTTGGTTTTGGATTGCTTCTTTATTTACTAGTTTCAACAGTTTTTTGTTGGTCAATTCAAGTTCATTTTCTTTGTCTTCATGTTTTTTTTTGATCAGGTTTGTCCTTTCAGTTTTATTCTTACTTTTCTTCAATGTTCATCTTTTTCATTTTTGTAATTCATCTTGAATCTAGTTTCTTTCATCATTTTGTCAATTCTTCTTGTCACCTTTTTATTTGTTCAAATTTCCTTCTTTCTCTTGTTATTTTATTGAGTTTCTTTTGATTTTGTCAGCTTACCTTTTTTTTTTCAGTTTATCTCTTTCCAAATTTCTCTTTTTCCAATTTTGCTTTCACACTTTGTGTTTTATTATTATTTTCGTTTTTAATTTTTTACAGTTTTCACTTTCAATTTTTCATCTCTTTAGATCTTAAATTTTTCTTTTTTCTCAGATTTAATTCTTTCTTGATTAACCCATTTTCTGATTGTCTTACTCATTTCTTTGTTGTTTTTTTCAGTTGCATTTTTCTTTTTCTTAGTTTTTATATTAGTTTTTCTTTTCATCCTTCGATTTTACTTTTTGATTCGTTTTATATCGACTTTCTTTATAATTCATTCTATGTCTTTTTTTCTTGAATTTATTACTTTGACTTTTTCAATTTTTATTTAATTTTCTTTTCTCATTATTGATGTTCTTACTTTGTGTTGTTTGATTCTCTTTGCTTTTTTTCATTTGTTTATCTTTTCTTATAATGATTTCTCTTACACTATTTCTTTTTATCATGGTTTGTCCTTGCTTTTCAAGTTTTTCTTTTATTTTAGTATTTTCAATTGTCTTTCTTTCGTTGGTTCTTATTATATTTCCTTTATATTCAAGCTTTTCTTCATTTAAATTTATAACATCTTTTTCAAATTCTTTCTTTATCTTGGTTTTGTTTTCAAATCTTGCTTTCAAATTTTTTCATTGATTGTGTTTTTTTAATTATTTCTTTTTCATTTAACCTTTTTATTTTAAATCGTTTCAAGTTTTCTCTTTTCATCTAGATTACGTTATTCATTGATCAATTTTGTTTTTTGTCATTTTACTGTTCATTTTTCATTTTTGATCTTTAATTTCATTTCTATTTCATTCACCTTTAGTTTGTTTTTTAAATTTAGTCTTTTTCTTCTTTGTTTTAGCGTTTTTTTATTTCATTTTCTGCTTAGATTTTCTTTATTTTACATCTTACAGTTTTTTGTTTAATTCTCAACTTCATTTTCTCGTCTTCAAGGTTTCTTTTTTCTAGAGTTTCTATTTTCTTGTTAGTTGTTTTCTTTGATACATTGTTCTTGAACTTATTTTCTTTAAATCTTTTTCTTCATATTTTCTTCTTAAATTTTTATACCTTGGTTTATTTCTTTGTCAATCTTTGTGTTTGTTGTTTGTATTTTCATTTCATTTTCCCTAATTTCATCATCTTATTCTTCATTTATAAATTTTTCTTCTTTTCATTGTAATTTGTTTTCATTTAATTTATCTTCTTCATTGTTTTGTCAATTTTTTTATTGTTTTTTTTTTTCCCTTTTACTTTTTCTTTAATCTTAATATTTTTAAGTCTTCTTTTTAATTAATTTTCTTTTAAATCCTTTTTCAGTACTCTTTTCTTCTATAGATCCTTATTTTTAGTGTTATTTTTTTTTCTCTTAATTTTCTAAATTAGGTTTCATTCAGTTTTCTTTTTATTTAGTCACCTTTCACTTTTTCGTGATAGGTTTTTTTTGATATAATTTCTTTTGTGTTCTTTTTTAATCTTATACATTTAATTTTCTTTTTTCAATTTTAGTCAACTTTCTTTTTCTTTTTCTTAAGTGTTCTTTTTTAGCTTTTTGTCATTGATGTTTCAATTTTTTCTTGTCTTCAGTTTTCTATTTGATTCAATGTTTTACTTTACTCCATTCTTTCATTTATTTGTTTTTCAATTTCACTTTTTCAAGCTGTTTTCTTTTTCAACTTGTTTTATTCATTTCTTTTTTTCAAGTCTTCTTTATGATCTTTTCCTTAATTAAATTTTTCTTCTGTATCTCTTTAAATTCATTTTCTTTTTCCTTGTATTTATTTTTCAATTTTCATTCTTTTCATTTTTCTATAATTGTCTTTCGTTTGCATTATTTTGTTACTTTTGATTGTTCATTTTTAATCTTATCCATTAACAGTTTTCTTTCGTTCTATATCAGTTTCTTTTATTTCCTTTCACTAGTATTGCTTTGATTTCATTGATTCATTTCTTCATTATCTTTTCATTCATTGGATTTTTCTTTCAAATTTTTTGTTCACTTGTTTACTTTAATCTTCCTTTTTTTCAATTGTTATTTCAATTTTTTTCTTTATCATTTCATTTTGAATGTTCTTTCTCTTTTTATTTTATCTAATCATCTTTCTTTGTGTTCATTTTCAAATTTTCCTTTCATTGTTCAAGTTCTTTTTTCGTGATTTGTATATTCTTTTCATCTCTTTTTATAATCCTTTGATTTCAATTTGTCAATTTCATTATTCACTTTTTACTTTTCATCAATTTTTCAAATTCTGCTTTCATTTTATTTCATACATTAATTTTTAATTCTTTCATTTCATTAGTTTCTTTTCATTTCCTTTTTCATTTTCAACTTTTTTTCACACTTTCATTTTAGTTTTCTTGTTTTCTTTTTTCTTTTTCGTTGATCTCTTTTTCAATCTGATTTTCATTTCAGGATTTCTCTTGTGATTTTTATCTTTCAACTTCATTTTCATTCAAGTTCAAATTTTTTCTTTTTCATCTAAATCTTTTTATCATCTTTTCATTTTTTCGTCTTTAATTTTTTTATTCAGATTTCTTACTTTCACTTTCTTTTAGCTTGAAATTTTACTTTCTCTACTTTTTTTAAGTCTTCTTTTTTTCAGATTTTTCCTTTTCATCTGTTTTTAATTCACTTTTCTATTATTTGGCTCTTTCAAATTGATTTTCCTTATTCTTAAAAGTTTTCTTTTTGTTTCATTTATTTAGTTTTCTTTTTCTTTAAGTTTCACTTTATTGTATTTTTTATTCATTTGTTTATGTTTGTTCTTTGATTTTTTCTCCATTACAAGTTATTTTTCAAATGTTAGCTTTAATTGTTTCATCTATTATTCAATCCTCTTCCTTTATCTGTTTTCAGATGTTTTCTCATCATTTCTCATAAGTTTTAATCTTTCTTTTCTTTCAATTTTCCTTCACTTTTTTTTTATTCATCATTTTCAATTTTTTTCATTTGTTCTTATTTCTTTTTTTCAATTTCTCTTTAGACTTCTTTTCGCTTGGATTTTCATTTATTTATTCAACTTAATTTTTTCTTTTAATCAATTTACTCACTTTATTTCTTATTCATTCATTTATTCATTCTTTTTCTTTAGCATCTTCTTTTTTTGTGTTCATTTTGCATGTCTCATTCTTTTTTTTAGTTGAAATTTTTCTATTTGAATTTTTCTTTAGCTCTTTTTCATCTTTCTTTCATTCGTTATTGTTTTAATTATTATTTTCATCAACTTTTTTTCTCTTCTTCTAGATTTTTCAAAATTTCTTTTTTGTGTTGATTTTTCATTTCTTCCTTTTTCAGAAGTTTTCCTTTTGTTTGTCTGCTTAGTTTCAGTTCTTCTTTCTTTTATTTTGTCCCTTGTTTGATTGTCTCTTAAATCTTCTTTCTTATTATTTCTTTTAATTCTTCCTATTTATTTCTCTTAGTTCATCAGAGTTTTTTCATTTCAATTTCAAGTTTCTTTCTTTTTTAGTAATCTTTGTCTTTATTTCATTTTCTTCAACTTTTTTCTTCAGATTTTATTTTTAATTCTTTCTTATTTTCTTCAATTTTCTTCTTTTTATTTTCACTTGTTTCACATTTTTCAGGTGTAATTTTTCTTTTTCAACTTTTTCTTCTATATTTCAATTAATCTTTTGTTTCATCCGTATTTTACTTTTTCTTCTCTAATTTTCATTTTCATTTGAATTATTTCTAGTTTCCATTCTTTTCATTTTCTTATTTATTTTCTTTAATTCTAATTCTTTTCATTCTTCTTCTTTAGTCATTTTTTATTCTTTTCATTTCTAGTTTTGTATCTCAATTAGTCAATTTCTCTTTCTTAATTAATTTATTCATTTCTTTTTCAATTCACTTATTTTTTCTTTTATCATCTAATTTTTCTCTTCATGTTTCACTTTTTATTTTTTTTTCGTTTTAAATCTTTTCATTTTTTCTGTTCTGACTTTTTAATTTCAATTTTTCAATTATGATATAATTCCTTGTTTCCTTTTCAGCTGCTTTCAGTTCTTTTTCTTTCTCATAAGTAATTTCTTTGTTTATCTTCGTTTAATTTTTAAATTCATTCCTTATTTTCTCTTATTAAATTGCATTTCTTCATTTTCATTTTTTTCCTTACTTTTACCTTAACTTTATTCAGTTGTTTGATTTCTCTTTCTTTATATTGTTTTCTTTCATTCTAGCATCTCAATTCTTTCTCTTTCGTATTCTAAATTTAATTTTTTCCATTTAATTCTTCATTTGTTGTCGTCATGTCATCAATTTTCATTGTCATTCATCTTTTCTTCTGATATTTTCTTCATTAAGTTTCTTCTTTTCTCATTTTCTCTTTGTTTAAATCTTTAATTTTAGTTTCTTTTTAATATTCTTAATTATCTTTTCATTTTATACATTTCATATTATTTTTTAATTTCAATTGACATTCTCAATTTTGTCTTCCAGTTCTTTCATTTCTTCGTCTCTAGTTACCTTTTTCAGTTTTCTTTTCAAATCTTTCTTCGCTTTGTTTGTTAAAATTTCTTAAACTTTTTTCATATTTATTTATCTGTTTCTTCGTTTCATTCCTTTAATTCTTTGCTTCAGATTACTTTTCTTTTCTTTCTCATGATTTTCATTTCATTTTTCTTGTTTAATCTCGAATTAATTTTTTTTCATTTTATTTTATCTTTTTTTCAGGTCTGTCCTTCTTTGATTCTTATTTTTAGTATTTTTTTTAAGTTTATTCTTCAAATTAATCTCTAAATTTTTCATTGATTTTTCATTCTTCAATTTCTTATTCTTTTGTCTCAGTTTTTTCTTTTCATTATTCTTTCTATTTCTTATCTATCTTTCTTTTATTTTTTTTTAATTTTTCTTTATCACTTTTTATTATTTTCAATTTATTTCTCTTTAATTTCTTTTAGCTTATTTTTATTTGATCTCCCTTCAATTAATTTCTTTTATCATTGATTTTTCTTATTGTTGGTTGTCTTAGTTCATTTGTCTTTGTTATTTTTTCTCTTTTTTCAATTTCATTATTCTTCGTTTGAATGTTTCTAGTTTGTTCCATCTTTTTTCATTTTCATATCTTTTTTCACTTTTACCTTTTTCTTTCAATAATTTTCTTCAGTTCATTTACTTTGTTAATTCTCTTCATATCATTTTGATTTATCTAGTTTTATTATTATTTCCTTTGTCTTCACTTATTTTTCAGTTCTTTATTCTTTCTGAATCATTCTTTATTCAATTCTTGTATTCACCTTTTTCAAATTGTTTTCTCAGTACATATTCTTTCTTGTTTCTTATTTTCAATCTTTCTTTTGTTTTAGACTCTACTTAGTTTTTTTTTATTCTCTTGATTTGTTTCTTTTTCCTTATTTTGTCTAATTCTCTTAATCTTCTCTTCATTTATTTTTTCATTTATACTTTCTTGTTACTTTACTTTTCTTTACTTATTCTTCACTTTCATTATTCTTAGATCTCTTAGTTCAGTCTTCTTTCTTAGGTCATTTCTTGATTGTTGTTCATTCTGTCATTCTTGCTATTCTCTGTCTTTCTTGTTTTATTTTTCTTATTATCTCTTTAGTCTTTGTTTAATCTCTATATGATCTATTCTATGTTCATCTGCATTCTGTCATTGTATCGTTATCTTGTACTTCTTTTTATTCTTAGTCTTTAGTTTATTTCTTATTCAACTTTCTTTCTCATCTGATTTAGATTTACATGTTCACTTTATCTTGTTTCATCTTATCTTTGATCATATTGTTCTGTTGTTCATATTTTTTTATTTCGTTTCTATTCTTTCTCATTTTGCTTTTATCATTTAGTTTCTCTTATCTTTTCAGTTTTCTATTCTTTATGTTTTCTTTTATTTTTTATTGCATTTTTGTCTAGATTATGTTAGTTTTCTGCCATTCATTACATTGTCATTTTTTATTATATCATCTTCTGTCTTTCATTTCTTCTTTTTTATCTTGATTCTTCTGTTCTTCATATCTTTCTTGACTTTTTCATTTCGTATCTCTGTTTGTTCACTATCTTATGTATTTTGATGTCTTTGTTTGTATTCATGTTGCTATTATTTCTGTTCATTGTATTTAGTTTCATGTATTTTGCATATTGTTGATCATTATCTTCATCTTATGCTTGTCTTCATTTACTTTTGTTCTTTCATTCATTAGCTATTCTTTGTTATCTTCAGATTTCTTGATTTTCTGTCATTTCCTTTACATTGTTTCTATCTCGTATTCTCCATTTTCTTTTTTCATTTTCTTGTATTTTTTTTGCATTTCTGTTTCTTATCTGTTTTATTTCAATTCATGTATCTTATATTGTTTCTTCTCATTTCTGTAGTTTATTTTGTTTCGTCATTTTTAGTAATTCTAATACTCTAGTGCTTTTATTTATATTCTTGTCTATTCATTGCATTCATTTCATTCTTTTTCATCTCTTTAATTGTTCATCGTCTTATCTTTTACTTCTGTGTAATTCTTGATTTCTGTCTTATTTCGATTCTGTATTTCATCTTCATTCTGTCGATATTTCATTTATTCCTTCATTATTATTCTCTCTTTATGATTCCTTTTTTTATCTCTCTGTCTTGATTTCTTAATTCAGTTCTATCTCTGTTTTTCTTCTTATTCTATATTTTCATATAATTTTCATTATCATGATCTTCTTCATTCTACATTTTGTTAGTTTCTTATTCTTTTTCCTATGTTACTTATCTATTGCTTGTTAGATTTTCTTTTAGCTTCATGTCTTATTTCTCTTATCATTTGTTCCATTTTCTTTTATTATCTTCGTGTCTATTTTTATCTTAGCTTTTCTCTTATTTTTTGTCATTTTCATTCTGTCTAACTTCTCTATCTTTTTCATCTTATATTTTTATGTCTTTCATTTTACTCTGTCATTCTTCTCTTCTGTATCTTCTACTTGTATTTTCATTATGTTCTTCTAGTTTCTTCTTATTTTCATTCTTCTGTAATTACGTTCTTAAATTTCTTGATTTGTCCTTTCTAGTTACTTTAGTTTCTATCTTTCTTTCTTTGTCTCTATTCATGTTTATGTTTTTAATTCGTCTTGTCTTTTGTTATTCTATATTCTGTTTTTCTAGTTCTTGATAATTTGTTTCTTGTAGTTCTTATTCTTATTATGTTCATTTTTCTTCAGCTTCATCTTTATTTCATTGATCATTTCTTCTTTCTATCTTTTTTCATTTATTACTTCTTTTCATTTATTCAGTTACTCTCTTTAGTTCTTGCTGTTACTTTCTTTATCATTTCATTTCTGATTATCTTTTTTCTCTTTTTTCTTTCTCATATTGCAGTCTTATATCTTTTTTTCATTATTTATTTCATTTTATTTGTCATCAATTTTGTTCTACTTTATATTTTCTAGCTCTTGATTTATTTGTCTTCTATCTTATTGATTTTATCATTATCTCTTATGTCTTTACTTCTTGCTTATTCAGTTTTTTATTTTCTATTGTCTTTCTATTATCTTAGTCTTTAGTTTTTCTCATATCTGATTTCTTTATTCTTTCATTCTCTTTCTTATTGTCACTTTCATGGTTAGTTGTCATTCGTTATTTCTTTTTCAAGTTTTCTGATTGTTCTTATTTCATCTTATGTTTGTCTATCCTGTATTGATGTCTATGTCTCGTATCTTTTATCTTATCTTTACTTATGTTTGTCTTGTCTATAGTTTTTTTTCTTATTTATTCTCATTTAGCTTTTCACTTAATTCTTTGACTCTTTCATTCTTTCATTGCATCATTCTTTTCTTCTATCTGTCATGTCTTTCTATATCTCTTTATGTTTACTTCTTTATTTTTTTACTCTTTCTTTAGTTCAGTTATTGTTTTTTGTTATTCTTAATTTTTAGTTTTTCCTATTTAGTTTGTTATTTAACTCTATATTTTCATTCAGCTTCTGTTTTTTTCTTATTTCAATCATGTCTTAGTTATTTATCTTTTCATCTTTTCTTATCTCTCACTGTCTCATTTCTTCATTCATAATTTTCTTCTAGTTCATTTCATTTCTTTTTCAGTCTTAGCTTTTCTAGTTTATGTTCTCTTGCATCTTTTTTTTCATTACTCTTCTTATCTTTTTTTCTGATATTCTCTTACTTTAGTTATTGTATTCATTAGTTCTTATTTCTATTCGTTTTGTTCATTCATCATTTTTTTTATCTTTCATCATATCTGTTCTTCTTTTCTTTTTCTCTAGTATTTTATTTCATTCTGTCTCATCTCTATTCTTAGTTCTTTTTATCACATTATTTAGTTGTTTTTATTTCTTGTTGATTCTCTTTCTCATTACTTGATATTACTTTCATAGTCTTTTCTTGATTCATTTTATTACTCAGACTTGTTATCTTTTTCTCAGTTTCTTTTCATTGTGTCTTTTTTTCATTCTTCTTTTTATCTTCATTACATGTTCATTCATAGTTTCATTATGTTTATCTTTTACTTTTCATTGATCTCTTAGTCATTTCTATCATGTTTTCTTCTGATTTCTTTCTAATCTTATTCTATTTGCTTTTTATGTCTTTTTTCTAGATTTTCATTCATGTTTGCATTCTATCTTTCAATTCATATAGTTCATTATCATTTTTACTTATCCTGTTCTCATATGTCTTAGCTTTCTTTCTATTTCTTTTCTATTTCTCATCTAGTCTTTTTAGATTTCTTTTCCTTTGACATGTATCTTTTATCATTATTTCTTATTCTTTACTTTGTCTTTACTCTTGTTCGTATTTCTGTTATTTCCTGTCTGTTTTATATACTTTCTATCTTTTCAGTTTAATTCATCTTCATAGCTGTTCTATCATTCGTGTACTGCTTATCACTTCTCTACATTCGTTCTTCTGTTCTATTTTGTTTTCTTATTCCTTATCATTTTTCATGTAGTTCATTTGTTCTTTATTTATTTTGCTTTTTGTACTCTTTAGCTTATTTCTATCTCATGCTTCATTTCCTTTCTTGTATTGCATTTTATTCTTTCATCGTTTACATCATTCTTCACTGACTTCTTCTTGCTTCATTACTCTTATTTCTGTTATCTTCTTATTTTCTAGTTTACATTTTTTTTGTCTTTTTCTATTCTTTGTTTTCTTTCTATTTTGTCTTGTCTTTCTGATTGTTGTATTCTTGTTTCTGTCTGTTACTGTTATTTTCTTCATTTATTGTTCATGTTTGTTAGTCATTATGTTACTTGTGATTATTATGTTTCATCTGTTCAATGTTTACTAGTTTATACTGTATTCATTCTTCATTTGTATCTTTATTTCTTTTTAGATCTTGTTTCATTCAGTATTCTTATCTTCTATTGCTTTGACTTTTCATATCTTCTCGTCTTTTTTTATGTATTTCTTACTGTTGCTTCATTTTCTTATTCTTTTCTTATTAGTCATGTTTCTTTTTATCTTTACTGTTTCTTTTATTTTATCTTGTATCTTTTTTTGTTATTTGTATTTTTTCTTTCTTTTATCTGTTATTTCTCTGATTCTTGTCATTCTTATCTTTCTTACCTTGCTTCTTTTACGTCTTATTTCATTGACTTGTAGTTTATCTTTCTTATTTCTTATTTTAGTATTCTCTGTTTTTTGTTATCTTTATTGTTGTCTTGTATTTTCATCGTCAGTTTTACTTTGATCTATGTCATTTTGTCAATTTTATTCTCCTGTTTATTAACTTTACTCTCTTTTATTTCTTATTAGATCTCATTCTTTCTCTTTCATCTTCATTGCATTCTCTTCTTTTATCATTTTTAGGTCAGAGATTGTGATTTCCAGCTTGTCCATTTCCTCTCTAAGGTCTTCCTCTAAGCTATGCATTTGCTTGTGGACACTCAAAGTCATCTCCTCAAGTCTAGTTTTTCTTTATTGATTACATGTTTCTCTCTTTTCAAATTCCCAATGTCTTCCTTTAGTCCTTCTTCCAGTGTTTCAATATCTTGCTTTTCTAATAAAAGTTGTTGTCCCAGTTGGGTTTGGATTGCTTCTTTATGGATGATCATTCTTAGCATATGTGTCAAGCCTTCTTTTCCATTCTGTAGCATCTCAGAATAAGAACAGATATCTTCCTTCTGGTCATCCAGAGATTTATGCTTTTGTTCCAAATCATTGACCAGAGTCACCACACCTTCATTGTATTGTTCTAGTAAGCTAAATTTGTTATTCATGTTGTCAATTATTTTTTCATTCAGCCGTTGAAATTTTACTCTCAGAATCTCTAAGAACTTCTCTCTTTTGAGCACTTGATCGTCTTTAATTTTCAGATTAGACCTTTCCGCTTTTAACACATCCTGTTCATTCAAAAGCACGGCTCTTTCTCTGTCAATGTCAGACTTCATCTGACTGAGATGATCTCTTTCCTCTTTGATGTTTTTCAAAGCATCTTCAACCTCTTGTTTTTTGGTGTTGAGATCCCTCCTCAAAAGTTGCAGTTCTTCTCTTTCTGTCATTGAGGTTTGTTGACTTATTTGTAGCTCTAGGGTTTGTCTATTGATATCATCCTGTTTAAGCTGCTGTTCCTCTTGTGTTAAGACAATCATGTTCATGACATTCACAAGTTTACATTTAGCTGTATGAATGTGAGGAGTCAGACCTTGAATGTTAGTTTTCTCACTGTTAATCTCAGTCAACAGGAGGTCTAAGTGTTCTTTTGTCATGTGTAGGTCAGACTTTGTGATTTTCAGCTTGTCCATTTCTTCTCTTAGGTCTTTCTCTAAGCTTTGCATTTGGTCCTGGATGTTCGATGTCATCTGCTCAAAGTCCATTTTCTCATTGTGAATGACATTTTTCTGTCTTTCCAAGTTGCAACTGTCTTCCTTCAGCCCAGTTTTTAGTTTTTCAAGATCTTGCTTTTCTACCAAAAGTTGTTGTTCCAGTTTGTTTTGAATTTCTTCTTTATGGATGATCATTTTTAGCATATGTGTCAAGCCTTTCTTTTCCTCCTGTAGCAGATCAGAATAAAAAGTGATATATTCCTTCTGGTCATCCAGAAATTTATGCTTTTGTTCCAAATCATTGACCACAGTCACCACGACTTCATTGTGCTGTTCCAGTGTGGTAAATTTGTTATTTATGTTGTCAGTCATCCTTTTATTCAGACATTGGAGTTTTATTTTCAGAATCTCCAGGAACTTTTCTCTCTCTATCAGTTGATCTTCCTTCACTTTCAGATCACACCTTTCTGCTTCCAACCCATCTTGTTCATTCAAAAGCATGACTCTTACTCGGTCAATGTTAGATTTCACCTGACTAAGTTGATCACTTTCTACTGTGATGTTCATCATGGCATGTTCAACCTCTTGTTTCTTTGTGTTGAGATCATTTCTCAAAAGTTCCAATTTGTCTCTTTCTGCCATTAGGGTTTGTTGACTTGATTGTAGATCTTGGGTTTGTCTTTTATGTCACCTTCTTTGAGGTGTTGTTCTTCTTGCTTTAAGATCATCATGTTCATGAGGTTAAGAAGTTTGCTTCTAGCTGTCTGAACCGGAAGGCTCAGACCTAGAATGTTAGTTTTGTCACTCTTAATCTCCTTATCAAAAGGTCTGAGTGGTCTTTTATCATCTGTAGGTCAGACTTTGTGATTTCCAGCTTGCTCAGTTTCTCTCTTAGGTCAACTTCTAAGCTATGCATTTGCTCCTGGATGTTCGATGTCATCTCCTCAAAGTCCACTTTCTCTTTAGTAATTACATGTTTCTCTCTATTCAAATTGTCAATGTCTTCCTTCAGTTCTTCTTTTAGCGTTTCAAGATCTTGCTTTTCCATCAAAAGTTGTTGTCCCAGTTGGTTTTGGATTGCTTCTTTATGGATGATCATTTTTAGCATATGTGCCAAGCCTTTCTTTTCAATCTGTAGAATCTCAGAATAGGAACAGATATCTTCCTTCTGGTCATCCAGAGATTTATGCTTTTGTTCCAAATCATTGACCAGAGTCACCACACCTTCATTGTGTTGTTCGAGTGTGGTAAATTTGTTATTCATGTTGTTAATTATCTTTTCGTTCAGCCGTTGAAATTTTACTCTCAGAATCTCTAAGAACTTCTCCCTTTCCAGCAGTTGATCGTCTTTAATTTTCAGATTAGACCTTTCCGCTTTTAACACATCCTGTTCATTCAAAAGCACGGCTCTTTCTCTGTCAATATCAGACTTCATCTGACTGAGATGGTCTCTTTCCTCTTTGATGTTTTTCAAAGCATCTTCAACCTCTTGTTTTTTGGTGTAGAGATCCCTCCTCAAAAGTTGCAGTTCTTCTCTTTCTGTCATTGAGGTTTGTTGACTTATTTGTAGCTCTAGGGTTTGTCTATTGATATCATCCTGTTTAAGCTGCTGTTCCTCTTGTGTTAAGACAATCATGTTCATGACATTCACAAGTTTACATTTAGCTGTATAAATGTGAGGAGTCAGACCTTGAATACTAGTTTTCTCACTGTTAATCTCAGTCAACAGAAGGTCTACGTGCTCTTTTGTCATGTGTAGGTCAGACTTTGTGATTTTCAGATTGTCCATTTCTTCTCTTAGGTCTTTCTCTAAGCTTTGCATTTGGCCCTGGATGTTCGATGTCATCTGCTCAAAGTCCATTTTCTCTTTGTTAATGACATTTTTCTGTCTTTCCAAATTGCCAATGTCTTCCTTCAGCCCATTTTTTAGTGTTTCAAGATCTTGCTTTTCTACCAAAAGTTGTTGTTCCAGTTTGTTTTGAATTTCTTCTTTATGGATGATCATTTTTAGCATATGTGTCAAGCCTTTCTTCTGAATCTGTAGAATCTCAGAATAAGAAGTGCTATATTCCTTCTGATCATCCAGGGATTTATACATGTGTTTCAAATCTTTCACCAGAGCCACCACAACTTCACTCTGTTGCTCCAGTGTGGTAAATTTGTTATTCGTGTTGTCAATTATCTTTTCGTTCAGCCGTTGAAATTTTACTCTTAGAATCTCTAGGAACTTCTCTCTTTTCAGCAGTTGTTCTTTTTTCATTTTTAGATCAGACCTTTCTACTTTTAATACATCCTGTTCATTCAAAAGTACATCTCTTTCTAGGTCAATATCAGACTTCATCTGTCTGAGTTGATCTCTTTCCGCTTTGATATTCTTCATAGCATCTTCAACCTCTTCTTTTTTGTTGCTCAAATTCCTCCTCAACAGTTTAAGTTCTTCTCTTTCTGTCATTAAGGTTTGTTGACTTGATTGTAGCTCTTGGGTTTGTCTGTTGATGTCATCCTCTTTCATCTGTTGTTCGTGTTGTTTTAGGACAATTGTGTTCCATACATTCACAAATGTATGTCCAGCAGTCTCAACCTGAGAGGTTAGACCTTGTATGTTGGTTTTTTCACTCCTAACCTCACTTATCAAAAGGTCTACGTTGTCTTTTATCATTTTTAGGTCAGACATTGTGATTTCCAGCTTGTCCATTTCCTCTCTAAGGTTTTCCTCTAAGCTATGCATTTGCCCTTGGATATTCAAAGTCATCTCCTCAAAGTTCAATTTCTCTTTATTAATTACATGTTTCTCTCTTTTCAAATTCCCAATGTCTTCCTTTAGTCCTTCTTTCAGTGTTTCAAGACCTTGCTTTTCTAATAAAAGTTGTTGTTCTAGTTGGGTTTGGATTGCTTCTTTATGGATGATCATTCTTAGCATATGTGTCAAGCCTTCTTTTCCATTCTGTAGCATCTCAGAATAAGAACAGATATCTTCCTTCTGGTCATCCAGAGATTTATGCTTTTGTTCCAAATCATTGACCAGTGTCACCACACCTTCATTGTGTTGTTCGAGTGTGGTAAATTTGTTTTTCATGTTGTCAATTATCTTTTCATTCAGCCGTTGAAATTTTACTCTCAGAATCTCTAAGAACTTCTCCCTTTCCAGCAGTTGATCGTCTTTAATTTTCAGATTAGACCTTTCCGCTTTTAACACATCCTGTTCATTCAAAAGCACAGCTCTTTCTCTGTCAATATCAGACTTCATCTGACTGAGATGATCTCTTTCCTCTTTGATGTTTTTCAAAGCATCTTCAACCTCTTGTTTTTTGGTGTTGAGATCCCTCCTCAAAAGTTGCAGTTCTTCTCTTTCTGTCATTGAGGTTTGTTGACTTATTTGTAGCTCTAGGGTTTGTCTATTGATATCATCCTGTTTAAGCTGCTGTTCCTCTTGTGTTAAGACAATCATGTTCATGACATTCACAAGTTTACATTTAGCTGTATGAATGTGAGGAGTCAGACCTTGAATGTTAGTTTTCTCCCTCTTAATCTCAGTCAACAGAAGGTCTACGTGCTCTTTTGTCATGTGTAGGTCAGACTTTGTGATTTTCAGATTGTCCATTTCTTCTCTTAGGTCTTTCTCTAAGCTTTGCATTTGGTCCTGGATGTTCGATGTCATCTGCTCAAAGTCCATTTTCTCTTTGTTAATGGCATTTTTCTGTCTTTCCAAATTGCCAATGTCTTCCTTCAGCCCATTTTTTAGTGTTTCAAGATCTTGCTTTTCTACCAAAAGTTGTTTTTCCAGTTTGTTTTGAATTTCCTCTTTATGGATGATCATTTTTAGCATATGTGTCAAGCCTTTCTTTTCAGTCTGTAGAATCTCAGAATAAGAAGTGCTATATTCCTTCTGATCATCCAGGGATTTATACATGTGTTTCAAATCTTTCACCAGAGCCACCACAACTTCACTCTGTTGCTCCAGTGTGGTAAATTTGTTATTCGTGTTGTCAATTATCTTTTCGTTCAGCCGTTGAAATTTTACTCTTAGAATCTCTAGGAACTTCTCTTTTTCCAGCAGTTGATCTTCTTTCATTTTTAGATCAGACCTTTCTACTTTTAATACATCCTGTTCATTCAAAAGTACATCTCTTTCTAGGTCAATATCAGACTTCATCTGTCTGAGTTGATCTCTTTCCGCTTTGATATTCTTCATAGCATCTTCAACCTCTTCTTTTTTGTTGCTCAAATTCCTCCTCAACAGTTTAAGTTCTTCTCTTTCTGTCATTAAGGTTTGTTGACTTGATTGTAGCTCTTGTGTTTGTCTGTTGATGTCATCCTCTTTCATCTGTTGTTCGTGTTGTTTTAGGACAATTGTGTTCCATACATTCACAAATGTATGTCTAGCAGTCTCAACCTGAGAGGTTAGACCTTGTATGTTGGTTTTTTCACTCCTAACCTCACTTATCAAAAGGTCTACGTTGTCTTTTATCATTTTTAGGTCAGACATTGTGATTTCCAGCTTGTCCATTTCCTCTCTAAGGTTTTCCTCTAAGCTATGCATTTGCCCTTGGATATTCAAAGTCATCTCCTCAAAGTTCAATTTCTCTTTATTAATTACATGTTTCTCTCTTTTCAAATTCCCAATGTCTTCCTTTAGTCCTTCTTTCAGTGTTTCAAGACCTTGCTTTTCTAATAAAAGTTGTTGTTCTAGTTGGGTTTGGATTGCTTCTTTATGGATGATCATTCTTAGCATATGTGTCAAGCCTTCTTTTCCATTCTGTAGAATCTCAGAATAAGAACAGATATCTTCCTTCTGGTCATCCAGAGATTTATGCTTTTGTTCCAAATCATTGACCAGTGTCACCACACCTTCATTGTGTTGTTCGAGTGTGGTAAATTTGTTTTTCATGTTGTCAATTATCTTTTCATTCAGCCGTTGAAATTTTACTCTCAGAATCTCTAAGAACTTCTCCCTTTCCAGCAGTTGATCATCTTTAATTTTCAGATTAGACCTTTCCGCTTTTAACACATCCTGTTCATTCAAAAGCACGGCTCTTTCTCTGTCAATATCAGACTTCATCTGACTGAGATGATCTCTTTCCTCTTTGATGTTTTTCAAAGCATCTTCAACCTCTTGTTTTTGGTGTTGAGATCCTCCTCAAAAGTTGCAGTTCTTCTCTTTCTGTCATTGAGGTTTGTTGACTTATTTGTAGCTCTAGGGTTTGTCTATTGATATCATCCTGTTTAAGCTGCTGTTCCTCTTGTGTTAAGACAATCATGTTCATGACATTCACAAGTTTACATTTAGCTGTATGAATGTGAGGAGTCAGACCTTGAATGTTAGTTTTCTCCCTCTTAATCTCAGTCAACAGAAGGTCTACGTGCTCTTTTGTCATGTGTAGGTCAGACTTTGTGATTTTCAGATTGTCCATTTCTTCTCTTAGGTCTTTCTCTAAGCTTTGCATTTGGTCCTGGATGTTCGATGTCATCTGCTCAAAGTCCATTTTCTCTTTGTTAATGGCATTTTTCTGTCTTTCCAAATTGCCAATGTCTTCCTTCAGCCCATTTTTTAGTGTTTCAAGATCTTGCTTTTCTACCAAAAGTTGTTTTTCCAGTTTGTTTTGAATTTCCTCTTTATGGATGATCATTTTTAGCATATGTGTCAAGCCTTTCTTTTCAGTCTGTAGAATCTCAGAATAAGAAGTGCTATATTCCTTCTGATCATCCAGGGATTTATACATGTGTTTCAAATCTTTCACCAGAGCCACCACAACTTCACTCTGTTGTTCCAGTGTGGTAAATTTGTTATATATGTTGTCAAATATACTTTCATTCAGCTGTTGAAGCTTTACTCTTAGAATCTCTAGGTACTTCTCCTTCTCCAGTAGATGATCTACTCTCATTTTCAGATCAGACCCTTTTGCTTTAAACCCATCCCGTTCATTCAAAAGCATGTCTCTCTCTATGTCAATCTCAGACTTTATCTGACTGAGTTGATCTCTTTCTTGTTTTATGTTCTTCATAGCATCTTCAACCTCTTCTTTTTTGTTGCTCAAATTCCTCCTCAACAGTTTAAGTTCTTCTCTTTCTGTCATTAAGGTTTGTTGACTTGATTGTAGCTCTTGTGTTTGTCTGTTGATGTCATCCTCTTTCATCTGTTGTTCGTGTTGTTTTAGGACAATTGTGTTCCATACATTCACAAATGTATGTCTAGCAGTCTCAACCTGAGAGGTTAGACCTTGTATGTTGGTTTTTTCACTCCTAACCTCACTTATCAAAAGGTCTACGTTGTCTTTTATCATTTTTAGGTCAGACATTGTGATTTCCAGCTTGTCCATTTCCTCTCTAAGGTTTTCCTCTAAGCTATGCATTTGCCCTTGGATATTCAAAGTCATCTCCTCAAAGTTCAATTTCTCTTTATTAATTACATGTTTCTCTCTTTTCAAATTCCCAATGTCTTCCTTTAGTCCTTCTTTCAGTGTTTCAAGATCTTGCTTTTCTAATAAAAGTTGTTGTCCCAGTTGGGTTTGGATTGCTTCTTTATGGATGATCATTCTTAGCATATGTGTCAAGCCTTCTTTTCCATTCTGTAGAATCTCAGAATAGGAACAGATATCTTCCTTCTGGTCATCCAGAGATTTATGCTTTTGTTCCAAATCATTGACCAGTGTCACCACACCTTCATTGTGTTGTTCGAGTGTGGTAAATTTGTTTTTCATGTTGTCAATTATCTTTTCATTCAGCCGTTGAAATTTTACTCTCAGAATCTCTAAGAACTTCTCCCTTTCCAGCAGTTGATCATCTTTAATTTTCAGATTAGACCTTTCCGCTTTTAACACATCCTGTTCATTCAAAAGCACGGCTCTTTCTCTGTCAATATCAGACTTCATCTGACTGAGATGATCTCTTTCCTCTTTGATGTTTTTCAAAGCATCTTCAACCTCTTGTTTTTTGGTGTTGAGATCCCTCCTCAAAAGTTGCAGTTCTTCTCTTTCTGTCATTGAGGTTTGTTGACTTATTTGTAGCTCTAGGGTTTGTCTATTGATATCATCCTGTTTAAGCTGCTGTTCCTCTTGTGTTAAGACAATCATGTTCATGACATTCACAAGTTTACATTTAGCTGTATGAATGTGAGGAGTCAGACCTTGAATGTTAGTTTTCTCCCTCTTAATCTCAGTCAACAGAAGGTCTACGTGCTCTTTTGTCATGTGTAGGTCAGACTTTGTGATTTTCAGATTGTCCATTTCTTCTCTTAGGTCTTTCTCTAAGCTTTGCATTTGGTCCTGGATGTTCGATGTCATCTGCTCAAAGTCCATTTTCTCTTTGTTAATGGCATTTTTCTGTCTTTCCAAATTGCCAATGTCTTCCTTCAGCCCATTTTTTAGTGTTTCAAGATCTTGCTTTTCTACCAAAAGTTGTTTTTCCAATTTGTTTTGAATTTCCTCTTTATGGATGATCATTTTTAGCATATGTGTCAAGCCTTTCTTTTCAGTCTGTAGAATCTCAGAATAAGAAGTGCTATATTCCTTCTGATCATCCAGGGATTTATACATGTGTTTCAAATCTTTCACCAGAGCCACCACAACTTCACTCTGTTGCTCCAGTGTGGTAAATTTGTTATTCGTGTTGTCAATTATCTTTTCGTTCAGCCGTTGAAATTTTACTCTTAGAATCTCTAGGAACTTCTCTTTTTCCAGCAGTTGATCTTCTTTCATTTTTAGATCAGACCTTTCTACTTTTAATACATCCTGTTCATTCAAAAGTACATCTCTTTCTAGGTCAATATCAGACTTCATCTGTCTGAGTTGATCTCTTTCCGCTTTGATATTCTTCATAGCATCTTCAACCTCTTCTTTTTTGTTGCTCAAATTCCTCCTCAACAGTTTAAGTTCTTCTCTTTCTGTCATTAAGGTTTGTTGACTTGATTGTAGCTCCTGTGTTTGTCTGTTGATGTCATCCTCTTTCATCTGTTGTTCGTGTTGTTTTAGGACAATTGTGTTCCATACATTCACAAATGTATGTCTAGCAGTCTCAACCTGAGAGGTTAGACCTTGTATGTTGGTTTTTTCACTCCTAACCTCACTTATCAAAAGGTCTACGTTGTCTTTTATCATTTTTAGGTCAGACATTGTGATTTCCAGCTTGTCCATTTCCTCTCTAAGGTCTTCCTCTAAGCTATGCATTTGCTCCTGGACACTTGAAATCATCTCCTCAAAGTCTAGTTTCTCTTTATTGATTACACGTTTTTCTCTTTTCAGATTCCCAATGTCTTCCTTTAGTCCTTCTTTCAGTGTTTCAAGATTTTGCTTTTCTAATAAAAGTTGTTGTCCCAGTTGGGTTTGGATTGCTTCTTTATGGATGAACATTCTTAGCATATGTGTCAAGCCTTCTTTTTCATTCTGTAGCATCTCAGAATAAGAACAGATATCTTCCTTATGGTCATCCAGAGATTTATGCTTTTGTTCCAAATCATTGACCAGTGTCACCACACCTTCATTGTGTTGTTCGAGTGTGGTAAATTTGTTTTTCATGTTGTCAATTATCTTTTCATTCAGCCGTTGAAATTTTACTCTCAGAATCTCTAAGAACTTCTCCCTTTCCAGCAGTTGATCGTCTTTAATTTTCAGATTAGACCTTTCCGCTTTTAACACATCCTGTTCATTCAAAAGCACGGCTCTTTCTCTGTCAATGTCAGACTTCATCTGACTGAGATGATCTCTTTCCTCTTTGATGTTTTTCAAAGCATCTTCAACCTCTTGTTTTTTGGTGTTGAGATCCCTCCTCAAAAGTTGCAGTTCTTCTCTTTCTGTCATTGAGGTTTGTTGACTTATTTGTAGCTCTAGGGTTTGTCTATTGATATCATCCTGTTTAAGCTGCTGTTCCTCTTGTGTTAAGACAATCATGTTCATGACATTCACAAGTTTACATTTAGCTGTATGAATGTGAGGAGTCAGACCTTGAATGTTAGTTTTCTCCCTCTTAATCTCAGTCAACAGAAGGTCTACGTGCTCTTTTGTCATGTGTAGGTCAGACTTTGTGATTTTCAGATTGTCCATTTCTTCTCTTAGGTCTTTCTCTAAGCTTTGCATTTGGTCCTGGATGTTCGATGTCATCTGCTCAAAGTCCATTTTCTCTTTGTTAATGGCATTTTTCTGTCTTTCCAAATTGCCAATGTCTTCCTTCAGCCCATTTTTTAGTGTTTCAAGATCTTGCTTTTCTACCAAAAGTTGTTGTTCCAGTTTGTTGTGAATTTCCTCTTTATGGATGATCATTTTTAGCATATGTGTCAAGCCTTTCTTTTCAGTCTGTAGAATCTCAGAATAAGAAGTGCTATATTCCTTCTGATCATCCAGGGATTTATACATGTGTTTCAAATCTTTCACCAGAGCCACCACAACTTCACTCTGTTGCTCCAGTGTGGTAAATTTGTTATTCGTGTTGTCAATTATCTTTTCGTTCAGCCGTTGAAATTTTACTCTTAGAATCTCTAGGAACTTCTCTTTTTCCAGCAGTTGATCTTCTTTCATTTTTAGATCAGACCTTTCTACTTTTAATACATCCTGTTCATTCAAAAGTACATCTCTTTCTAGGTCAATATCAGACTTCATCTGTCTGAGTTGATCTCTTTCCGCTTTGATATTCTTCATAGCATCTTCAACCTCTTCTTTTTTGTTGCTCAAATTCCTCCTCAACAGTTTAAGTTCTTCTCTTTCTGTCATTAAGGTTTGTTGACTTGATTGTAGCTCTTGTGTTTGTCTGTTGATGTCATCCTCTTTCATCTGTTGTTCGTGTTGTTTTAGGACAATTGTGTTCCATACATTCACAAATGTATGTCTAGCAGTCTCAACCTGAGAGGTTAGACCTTGTATGTTGGTTTTTTCACTCCTAACCTCACTTATCAAAAGGTCTACGTTGTCTTTTATCATTTTTAGGTCAGACATTGTGATTTCCAGCTTGTCCATTTCCTCTCTAAGGTCTTCCTCTAAGCTATGCATTTGCTCCTGGACACTCGAAATCATCTCCTCAAAGTCTAGTTTCTCTTTATTGATTCCACGTTTTTCTCTTTTCAGATTCCCAATGTCTTCCTTTAGTCCTTCTTTCAGTGTTTCAAGATTTTGCTTTTCTAATAAAAGTTGTTGTCCCAGTTGGGTTTGGATTGCTTCTTTATGGATGAACATTCTTAGCATATGTGTCAAGCCTTCTTTTTCATTCTGTAGCATCTCAGAATAAGAACAGATATCTTCCTTATGGTCATCCAGAGATTTATGCTTTTGTTCCAAATCATTGACCAGTGTCACCACACCTTCATTGTGTTGTTCGAGTGTGGTAAATTTGTTTTTCATGTTGTCAATTATCTTTTCATTCAGCCGTTGAAATTTTACTCTCAGAATCTCTAAGAACTTCTCCCTTTCCAGCAGTTGATCGTCTTTAATTTTCAGATTAGACCTTTCTGCTTTTAACACATCCTGTTCATTCAAAAGCACGGCTCTTTCTCTGTCAATATCAGACTTCATCTGACTGAGATGATCTCTTTCTTCTTTGATGTTTTTCAAAGCATCTCCAACCTCTTGTTTTTTGGTGTTGAGATCCCTCCTCAAAAGTTGCAGTTCTTCTCTTTCTGTCATTGAGGTTTGTTGACTTATTTGTAGCTCTAGGGTTTGTCTATTGATATCATCCTGTTTAAGCTGCTGTTCCTCTTGTGTTAAGACAATCATGTTCATGACATTCACAAGTTTACATTTAGCTGTATGAATGTGAGGAGTCAGACCTTGAATGTTAGTTTTCTCCCTCTTAATCTCAGTCAACAGAAGGTCTACGTGCTCTTTTGTCATGTGTAGGTCAGACTTTGTGATTTTCAGATTGTCCATTTCTTCTCTTAGGTCTTTCTCTAAGCTTTGCATTTGGTCCTGGATGTTCGATGTCATCTGCTCAAAGTCCATTTTCTCTTTGTTAATGGCATTTTCTGTCTTTCCAAATTGCCAATGTCTTCCTTCAGCCCATTTTTTAGTGTTTCAAGATCTTGCTTTTCTACCAAAAGTTGTTTTTCCAGTTTGTTTTGAATTTCCTCTTTATGGATGATCATTTTTAGCATATGTGTCAAGCCTTTCTTTTCAGTCTGTAGAATCTCAGAATAAGAAGTGCTATATTCCTTCTGATCATCCAGGAATTTATACATGTGTTTCAAATCTTTCACCAGAGCCACCACAACTTCACTCTGTTGCTCCAGTGTGGTAAATTTGTTATTCGTGTTGTCAATTATCTTTTCGTTCAGCCGTTGAAATTTTACTCTTAGAATCTCTAGGAACTTCTCTTTTTCCAGCAGTTGATCTTCTTTCATTTTTAGATCAGACCTTTCTACTTTTAATACATCCTGTTCATTCAAAAGTACATCTCTTTCTAGGTCAATATCAGACTTCATCTGTCTGAGTTGATCTCTTTCCGCTTTGATATTCTTCATAGCATCTTCAACCTCTTCTTTTTTGTTGCTCAAATTCCTCCTCAACAGTTTAAGTTCTTCTCTTTCTGTCATTAAGGTTTGTTGACTTGATTGTAGCTCCTGTGTTTGTCTGTTGATGTCATCCTCTTTCATCTGTTGTTCGTGTTGTTTTAGGACAATTGTGTTCCATACATTCACAAATGTATGTCTAGCAGTCTCAACCTGAGAGGTTAGACCTTGTATGTTGGCTTTTTCACTCCTAACCTCACTTATCAAAAGGTCTACGTTGGCTTTTATCATTTTTAGGTCAGACATTGTGATTTCCAGCTTGTCCATTTCCTCTCTAAGGTTTTCCTCTAAGCTATGCATTTGCCCTTGGATATTCAAAGTCATCTCCTCAAAGTTCAATTTCTCTTTATTAATTACATGTTTCTCTCTTTTCAAATTCCCAATGTCTTCCTTTAGTCCTTCTTTCAGTGTTTCAAGATCTTGCTTTTCCATCAAAAGTTGTTGTTCTAGTTGGGTTTGGATTGCTTCTTTATGGATGATCATTCTTAGCATATGTGTCAAGCCTTCTTTTCCATTCTGTAGCATCTCAGAATAAGAACAGATATCTTCCTTCTGGTCATCCAGAGATTTATGCTTTTGTTCCAAATCATTGACCAGTGTCACCACACCTTCATTGTGTTGTTCGAGTGTGGTAAATTTGTTTTTCATGTTGTCAATTATCTTTTCATTCAGCCGTTGAAATTTTACTCTCAGAATCTCTAAGAACGTCTCCCTTTCCAGCAGTTGATCGTCTTTAATTTTCAGATTAGACCTTTCCGCTTTTAACACATCCTGTTCATTCAAAAGCACAGCTCTTTCTCTGTCAATATCAGACTTCATCTGACTGAGATGATCTCTTTCCTCTTTGATGTTTTTCAAAGCATCTTCAACCTCTTGTTTTTTGGTGTTGAGATCCCTCCTCAAAAGTTGCAGTTCTTCTCTTTCTGTCATTGAGGTTTGTTGACTTATTTGTAGCTCTAGGGTTTGTCTATTGATATCATCCTGTTTAAGCTGCTGTTCCTCTTGTGTTAAGACAATCATGTTCATGACATTCACAAGTTTACATTTAGCTGTATGAATGTGAGGAGTCAGACCTTGAATACTAGTTTTCTCACTGTTAATCTCAGTCAACAGAAGGTCTACGTGCTCTTTTGTCATGTGTAGGTCAGACTTTGTGATTTTCAGATTGTCCATTTCTTCTCTTAGGTCTTTCTCTAAGCTTTGCATTTGGTCCTGGATGTTCGATGTCATCTGCTCAAAGTCCATTTTCTCTTTGTTAATGACATTTTTCTGTCTTTCCAAATTGCCAATGTCTTCCTTCAGCCCATTTTTTAGTGTTTCAAGATCTTGCTTTTCTACCAAAAGTTGTTGTTCCAGTTTGTTGTGAATTTCCTCTTTATGGATGATCATTTTTAGCATATGTGTCAAGCCTTTCTTTTCAGTCTGTAGAATCTCAGAATAAGAAGTGCTATATTCCTTCTGGTCATCCAGGGATTTATACATGTGTTTCAAATCTTTCACCAGAGCCACCACAACTTCACTCTGTTGCTCCAGTGTGGTAAATTTGTTATTCGTGTTGTCAATTATCTTTTCGTTCAGCCGTTGAAATTTTACCCTTAGAATCTCTAGGAACTTCTCCCTTTCCAGCAGTTGATCTTCTTTCATTTTTAGATCAGACCTTTCTACTTTTAATACATCCTGTTCATTCAAAAGTACATCTCTTTCTAGGTCAATATCAGACTTCATCTGTCTGAGTTGATCTCTTTCCGCTTTGATATTCTTCATAGCATCTTCAACCTCTTCTTTTTTGTTGATCAAATTCCTCCTCAACAGTTTAAGTTCTTCTCTTTCTGTCATTAAGGTTTGTTGACTTGATTGTAGCTCTTGGGTTTGTCTGTTGATGTCATCCTCTTTCATCTGTTGTTCGTGTTGTTTTAGGACAATTGTGTTCCATACATTCACAAATGTATGTCTAGCAGTCTCAACCTGAGAGGTTAGACCTTGTATGTTGGTTTTTTCACTCCTAACCTCACTTATCAAAAGGTCTACGTTGTCTTTTATCATTTTTAGGTCAGACATTGTGATTTCCAGCTTGTCCATTTCCTCTCTAAGGTTTTCCTCTAAGCTATGCATTTGCCCTTGGATATTCAAAGTCATCTCCTTAAAGTTCAATTTCTCTTTATTAATTACATGTTTCTCTCTTTTCAAATTCCCAATGTCTTCCTTTAGTCCTTCTTTCAGTGTTTCAAGATCTTGCTTTTCTAACAAAAGTTGTTTTCCCAGTTGGGTTTGGATTGCTTCTTTATGGATGATCATTCTTAGCATATGTGTCAAGCCTTTCTTTTCATTCTGTAGCATGTCAGAACAAGAACATATGTTTTCCCTTTGGTCATCCAGAGATTTATGCTTTTGTTCCAAATCATTGACCAGTGTCACCACACCTTCATTGTGTTGTTCAAGTGTGGTAAATTTGTTATTCATGTTGTCAGTTATCTTTTCATTCAGCCGTTGAAATTTTAGTCTCAGAATCTCTAAGAACTTCTCCCTTTCCAGCAGTTGATCGTCTTTAATTTTCAGATTAGACCTTTCTGCTTTTAACACATCCTGTTCATTCAAAAGCACGGCTCTTTCTCTGTCAATATCAGACTTCATCTGACTGAGATGATCTCTTTCTTCTTTGATGTTTTTCAAAGCATCTTCAACCTCTTGTTTTTTGGTGTTGAGATCCCTCCTCAAAAGTTGCAGTTCTTCTCTTTCTGTCATTGAGGTTTGTTGACTTATTTGTAGCTCTAGGGTTTGTCTATTGATATCATCCTGTTTAAGTTGCTGTTCCTCTTGTGTTAAGACAATCATGTTCATGACATTCACAAGTTTACATTTAGCTGTATGAATGTGAGGAGTCAGACCTTGAATATTAGTTTTCTCCCTCTTAATCTCAGTCAACAGAAGGTCTATATGTTCTTTTGTCCTTTGTAGGTCAGACTTTGTGATTTTCAGCTTGTCCATTTCTTCTCTTAGGTCTTTCTCTAAGCTTTGCATTTGGTCCTGGATGTTCGATGACATCTGCTCAAAGTCCACTTTCTCTTTGTTAATGACATTTTTCTGTCTTTCCAAATTGCCAATGTCTTCCTTCAGCCCATTTTTTAGTGTTTCAAGATCTTGCTTTTCTACCAAAAGTTGTTGTTCCAGTTTGTTTTGAATTTCCTCTTCATGGATTATCATTTTTAGCATACGTATCAAGCCTTTCTTTTCAATCTGTAGAATCTCAGAATAAGAAGTGCTATATTCCTTCTGGTCATCCAGGGATTTATACATGTGTTTCAAATCTTTCACCAGAGCCACCACAACTTCACTCTTTTCTTCCAGTGTGGTAAATTTGTTATTCGTGTTGTCAATTATCTTTTTGTTAAGCCGTTGAAATTTTACTCTTAGAATCTCTAAGAACTTCTCCCTTTCCAGCAGTTGATCTTCTTTTATTTTTAGATCAGACCTTTCTACTTTTAACACATTCCGTTCATTCAAAAGCACGTTTCTTTCTAGGTCAATATCAGACTTCATCTGACTGAGTTGTTCTTTTTCTATTTCAGTGTTCCTAATAGCATTGTCAACCTCTTGTTTCTTGTTGTTGAGGTCCCTCCTCAAAAGCTCCAGTTCTTCTCTTTCTGTCATTAAGTTGTGTTGAATTGATTGTAGTTCTTCTGTTTGTCTGTTGATGTCATCTTGTTTGAGCTGTTGTTTTTCCTGTGTTAAGACAATCTTGTCTATGACATTCCTTATTTTGCATCTAGCTGTTTGAACCTGAACGGTCAGAACTTGAATGCTGGTTTTCTCACTTTTAATCTTAGTTAACAGAAGGTGTAAATGGTCTATCATCATTTGCTTGTCAATTTTTGTTTTCTTAATTTTTTCTTTTTCCTTTGGCATATCTTGCTCCAAACTATTAATTCTTTCTCGAATATTTGTCATTTTCCGCCCAAAAGTTAGTTTGATGACTTTTTCTTTTTCCAGATTATCTCTCCCTTCTTTTAGCACTTTCCTCATTTTTTTAAATTCTTTCCCCAAAGTTATCTTTTTTTGCTGTATGTTTTTAAAGTTATTTTTCATAATTTCTATATTTCTCCTAATTTGTTTCTTCATACTTTCCACTTCTGCTTTTGTCTGGGTCAGTATTTTTTCCTGGCCCTTGATGTGTTGATATTCATCTCTCATTGCCATTTTCAGACCATTACTGTGAGTTTCCAAATATTTATATTTTTCAATAAATGCCAGACTCAGTTTCCGATGCAATTGAATTTGATGTGGAACATTTGTGGTGTCTGAAGTACTAAGCACCTCCATTCCACTTCCCCTTTCATCTCTTTCTCTTTGTAGTTTCAGTTTCACAATCTCTAGTTCATCTCTCTCTCTTATGATCCTCTCTAGTTTCTGGTCAAGCTCTTTTTTCCTCTTCTGTGTTTTCCTCTTAAGAGATTCCCTTTCTCCTTTAATTTCTGCCAACAAGTTTTTAAGTTCTCGGTCTTTTCTAATCCTTTTTTGGATCATCTGTTGATTTTTTCTTTTTTGGATCTCTGTTTCCAACTTCAACACTTCGATCTCTCTTCTTTCTTGTTTTACTTTCTCTAGAGTGACAACAAGGTCCATTTGTTGTTTTTGGATGCTGTCCCTTATTTGAATAATTACTGCATTTTCTGCTTGTATATTAACTTTCTTCTTTAGCTCAGATTTTATTCTGCTCATGTTGTGTCTTACTGTCCTGTTCTCATCCCTTATTTTTTGGAGCATTTCTAGTTGCTTCCGTAAATGAATATTTACATCAACCAACATTCTTATTTCCTTCCTTATTATTTCCAAATGTCCTTTAATCTTTTTTGTCAGCTGTTGAAGGTCGATAACCAAATCTGTAAAATTTGAGCTTGTTATCATTTTGTCTTTGTTTGACTGGTTGTTTTCCAGACTGCCCACTTCATGCTCTTTGCAACCTTTAATATCCTGCTTCTTCTCAGTCAGCTCTTTCTTCCTATGTTGCAGTTTCATCCTGAGTACTTCTAATTCATCCCTCTCTCTCATTGTTTTCTCCAGCCTTTGATCTAATTCTTTTCTTTTCTTTTTAGTCTCGCTCCTGAAAGATTGCTTTTCTCTTTGTATTTCATTCCACATCATCTCACTTTCTTCTATTTTTCTCACAGTTTTTCGAAATGTTTTTTTACTTTCTCTTCTCTTTATGTCAAGCTCTGACTTCAGCAGCTCCATTTCTCTTGTTTCTCTTTTGATCATTTGTGCTCTGTCATCAAGCTCTTGTTTCTCTCTTTCAATATTCTCCCTTAAGCACTTAATATTATGAATTTCTTCTTCAGCTTGCTGTTTTGCTCGTCTCGCTTTCTCTTTCTCTAGTTGAATCTGCTCTTTTAGCATTTTAATTTCTTCTTTCTCTGTCTTTTTTTTAACAGACTCACTCATTGAAATTGTCTGTTCTTCAATGTCAGAGCTTTTTGGTTTAAGTCTGAAGATTTCAGTTTCTTCTATATGTTTCTTTATATCTCCCTTCTCTCTCTCAGTATATTGCAAAACAGATTCTCCATGCTTTTTCTTATTGACTTGATCCTTGAATTTTGCAAGGTCATCCATTTCCTGAGATATTAAAAAGTAACTTTCATCCAGGTTTGGTTTTAGTTCATCAGTCTTAGAGACCAGATCTTCTATCTGTCTCACTTTGACTTTGGTCTCCTTTATAATAAGTTTTATGTCTTCACTTTTATTTCTAGTCTTGGCAGCCATTTTCTCAACTGTAGTCTTAACCTTTGCCATTTTCTCTAACTTCTGCACTATGGCTTCAGTTCGTCTCAGCATTTTTGTTTTAATAATGTCTAATTCATCTCTCTCTCTCAACGTTTTCTCTAATCTCTTTTCCAATTCTCTTTTCTGTTTTTTTGCTGCAATTTTCATTGATTTCATGTTTCTCATTTCTTTTTTGAGATACATTTCACTTTTCCTCATTACTGTTGCTTCCATTTTCAAAATGTCTTGGAACTCTTTTAATTCCTGTAACAATCCTTCAATTTCACCATCTTCACTTTTGTGGTTTTTCTCAATCCTGCATTTTTCATTTTGGTTTTCAAGTTCTACTTTTAGTGATCTTATAATTTCTTGTGTCTTATAAATCTCCGCCCTAAGTCTTTGTCTATCAGAACTTCCTGTGTCCTTTTTATCACAACCTTCATCCAGCTCCTCTGTATTTTCCTTTAGCACTTCTTTTGAATCCTGTCTTTGTTTTTGCTTCTCAACATCCAGTCTCATCATGTCAGACTCATCAATTACTTCTTGTTTGACTTTGTCATTCTCCTGTCTTTGGTCTTGGACTTCATTCATTATCTCATGTTTATAAATATTGGTGTCTACCCTCCAAATATCTGTGTGTTCCCTTTCTTTCCCTAGTCTTGTTTCTTCTTTGTACACACTACCAGGTTCCCTCACTGTAATCTGTATCCCAGTTTCCACCTCCAGTCTCTGAACCTGCAAGTCATTTATTTCCATAATGAGCCTTTCAATCTCTTGACTATTTTCCTCCATGTTCTTCATTGCATCTTTTATTTCCTCTTTAATTTTCTCATCTTTTGCTTTGAGTTTAGATATTTGCTTTTCAATTTCTTCCTTTTCTCTAACATGCATTATTAATTCGGTCTGATCATTATCTATTTCTTCACAAACTTCTGTCTGCATTGACAAGAAAGTATTCGTACTCTTTTTGTACTCTGATTGCCTATACTCCTGCTCTGTTATTTCTTCACATTGATGCTTGGCTCCCAATGTAACAGATTGTTCCAAAGACATGGCTTCCTTTGCATATTCATCTCGTTCACCTGTTGGAATTTGAAGTGTTTGATCTTTGAGGGATTCTCTGAACGTTTCTCTTGGTATTTCTTGATATTCAGACACATTAGCTGAAACAATCCTTTTTATTTCAGATTCTGTCACTATCCATCTGTTGACCTGAGTTTTCATCGAAGCCAGCTTGTCCTTCACAAAAAGAGAAAAAAGTTGTTAGGGTTAGGGTTAGGGTTACAAAATTCATGTACCTAATAGTTGCATCCTTGGTAATAGGCTACTCATTGAGAAGTTCCTTGACAATTAGTACCTTGCTGAGCAGTCACAACATTAACACTGGTGGTCTTAATGTAAGGACAAACAGCTGCAGAGCCCCATATACAGCAAAATGTGATACAGAATGAATGCTCTAAACAATGTACCACTTTTACTCAAGTAGATAAGTAAGCAGATTTACATTTTACTTAAAGTAAAATTACTCCACTAAGAAAACAATGTATTTAAATAATACTCATTATGATTATTGTAGCAAAACATTCACAAAATGTTCACGTTTTTACTTAAATGGGATATTTACTCAAACCATGAACCATCACTAAGTAAGGGAATAACTAAAATATGTTGAAAACTGAGTTGATATAGTCAATACAGTAAATATTAAATCATTTTACAAAGGAAATGTCTCAGGAGGTGAAAATATTCAGTTTAAAATAATATTGTGTTAAATAGCTTTTTTCTTTCAAATCTCAGTGACTGATGGAAAACACTCCATCATATCACTATCACTGCTGTTTCATGCCCAAACTACAGATTTCATCACTGCTATTATATACAAAACCTTTGCCCTTCATCATGTTCTCTTTGTGCACTCAGTGAGGTTTCTCAAGATAAGATAACTTCTTTATTAGTTTTCTTGTGATAATGAAATAATTTCTCATTATCAAGATTACAAAACATCTCCTGATTACAAGATAACTTGTCACAGTCCAAATTACTGTCTGAGACTTTGTGAATCGCAGCTAATGCATTAACGTTTGTATTATAAAAATGTGATTTTTCTATGGTTTAGCAGTTAATACAGGCTATTTTCACCAGTTTCACCATTTTATACCAGTCTTCTACAAAACAACCACACCTGAACACACATAACTTGGTTTGATGTCTCCTATTCCAAAGGAAGAGATTATAGAGGCATCAATCCCATGTGAGCAGCAAGGCGGTGGATTGGTTAGGGCTCACAGCTCACAGCTACAATAGAAGGTTCCCAGTTCAACAGTGCATAAAGTATGATTAGGCTTTAATCACCAAATAATTCCCCAACTATTTTATATTTGTATGGATTAGTTGTTCTAACCCTACTGCTTAGCAATTCCTTAAGGTAAGCACTGCTAGAGCTCACAGAATCCAACTGATTTCAGAATACTAAAAAACACTGACTGTAATCTTAGCATAAGCTGTCACCCTTTTTAAGTTATAAATAATGCAATTTGTTTGTACAAATACCCACCTCTACACCGGAGATTTGATGATTATAGCATCTTTCAAATTGTTATGGTGCTATAAAACTATAATGGAAACAACTGACTTTCAAACACCATGATTTAAGTTATGTCACAATGTGTAACGTAAACATTGCTGACTTACTGTTATCTATATCCTGGATCCATTTGTATAAAACATCATATATGACTCCTAACATTATAGCAGGAAAGTCACAAGTATTACTAATAGTGGCTCAGGTCATGCACAAAAGCTGTACTCTGGAACTGGCACAGCTAAGAAAAAAAAATTGCAGGCATTATTCATTTATATATTGACACACCTGAGCTTTTCCTGCTATGACCTGTCACAATGTCTGCTGTGTAAATGTCTGTTACTAGCCCAATTCAAAAAAACATTTAAAAAACGAGTTGCTTACCATATATTTTTTTACTTTTTCTTTGTTGTTTTCCATTTCCCTTTGGATTTTGAGGATTTCCTCTCTTGTGTGGTTAGTCTTTTCAGAAACTTTTTGTATGTTCGTTGTTATCTTACCAATAATTGTTCTTGCATCTTTCAGTTTGTGTTCAAACTCCTCTCTTTGATGTTTTATCTTTACCTTCAGAATTTCCAACTCATCTCTCTCTTTAATTGTCTTCTCCAGCCACTGTTCTAACATCCGCCTCTTTTTTTTGGCTTGAAAATTCATCCATTTGATTTGACTCTTTTCTTCTGTAAAGTCCCTGCTTCTTTGCTCTGCATCATCTCTAACTATACGTAGCATCTTTCTGATCTCTTCTACTTGAAGAATCACTTTCTGTATGTCAGTGTTGATTCTGGTCTTGGTGCTCATGTCCATATCCCCCTCCTCATCAGATCTGTCCTCAGCATTCCCCTGCAGCTCCTGCTCTGACCTCTGATCCTCAGTCTTGTCTTGTCTTTCCTCCAGGCCTTGTCTAGCACACTCAGTAATCTGTTCTTTGTTTCCTCTGCTCATTCTTATCATTTTGAGCAGGTGTTTTTTCTTTATTTCAATCTCAGTGTTCAACACATCCAACTCTCTCATTTCTTTCTTTGTCATTTGCAACAAATTGTCCACCTCCTGTTTTTGCCTCTCAGTACTGTCCCTCATAGCATCCATTTCTGCTTTAGCTAACTGCCTATCTTTAACTGTGTTTTCTCTCTCTAATTGGATTTTATTTTTGATTCTTTCTATTTCATCTCTTTCAGAATGGACCTGTGCTAAGTTCTTCTCGAAGTCTTTTTTTTGTCTCTGAATATCAGCCATCTCTGTTTCCCACTGTGTCTTCATACTGTCCATTTCTGTAACTGCAGCTTTCTGCATTTGAAGTCCTCTTTGAATGTTTGTCCACATCTGCTTCATCACATTCATATTATACTTTATCTGCTCAACTTGACCTCTATGCTGTGAAATAGCCATTTTATTTCTCTTTAGCTCTTGCTTTATGTCTGCTATGTTTTTCTCTATTTCTTCTTTTGCCTGCTTTGCTTCAAGCATTATTTTATTTTTTCTGTTCACTACACTCAGCAGACCTCCAGCCATCAGTTTCTCCATTATGTCCTGCTCTTCTTTTTTCTGTTCCATGGAATCCTGCGATTCTTTACTTTCTTCTAATTTTGTTTTATTAAACTTCATCATTTCCAACTTATGCCGTTCCTTGATGATCTCCTTACTTCTTCTGTCCAGAGTTTCTCTCTCTTGGTGTATTTCTGCCCACATTTTCAGAAGGTTCATTTTCTCCTGAGTAGCTTCATTTTTACTCTCCTCAAGGTTTTCAATAACGCTTTCTACCTGTGATCTCAGTCTTTTTAAAAATAAGTCCTGCTCATGTTTTTCAGCTGTCTGTCTGCCAATATCCTCTTGTTGTTGCGCTGTCTTTGTCTTCAGGTTTTCTTCTCTGTTTGTCTGAGTCTCTTTCCACTGTTCCTCTGTCCACTTCTGTTCAGTTTGAGTCATCTTGCTGTTGTGTCGTCTTTGCTCTGTTGGAAAATGGACAGAATATCACTTATTAAACAAAGGTCCAACAAATAGGATGTTTGTTATAAAGCCAGTCTATATGTCACATTATTTTGTGTTAACCCTCTGGAGTCCATGATCACACTGAGCATCTTTTACGAATATCACCATAACTTTATTGTAACAAAACTCTGTTTTGGTCATCTGCATGTCTTTTTGTTTTCTTCTCCTACTCTGCAAAACCCCCAGAGTAGCAGTCTCTCCCTGATTAAAGTAAAAAAAGTATAGTGACATCTGGTGGCTACTTAAATTGAATGCACTCCTTAAAGACTGGGAGTGAAGCCACAACACCTTGCTGATTTTGAGAGTTTTGGCTGATTTGTATAATACAAGTTTAATAAGCTTTGTGTTGTCATTACATTTGTAGTAATTTATTTTGATGGTTCATATATAAGTTGTAAACGTATTAGAGAATTGCAATTATACTTTTACTTGTCTAACAATATTACTGATGTGAAAATTCAAATGTATCTTCCTATGTCGGCATATTTTTTTTATATTACTAATGTCCCTAATTTCCTAGCTGTCATTGAGCGAAAGGTGGGGTACACCCTGAACAGGTCACCATCTATCACCATCTATCCCTAAGCAGACAGACAACCATTCAAACTCACAATCACACCTACAGGCAATTCACCAATTAACCTAACATGCATGTCTTTGGAATGTGGAGAAAATCGTACTATGAATAGGAAACCTAAACATGTATGGGGAGAACATGCAAACTCTTAAATTGCAATTCTATTTCCTAAATTTAACCTTAACTTTATTCTAAAACCCTAAAAATATCCATTTAATTTTTTTGGATTTAACACCATAAATCCATTTATAATTTCAAAAATAAATACACTATTAAAAACATTTAATTAAAAAAATAACTTTATTATTTAAACCATTATTCCTATTATGATTACAATTTGTATTATTAGATCAATAAATATAAATTTATATATATATATCTAGTGATATTTTGGTTATAGAAGACAACGTTAAGTTATCTGAGAACCCCTTGCCTTTGATGTGTGACTGATTAATTTGTTATGGTTAATTAATTACTAATTAGTATTAAAAGAGTGTCTATCTTATCAGTCTGGTCCTACTAAGTTAATTATTTAACAACATGCATTTTGCTTTCCCAACCTCCAACTAGCAATGTCAGTTTAGGTCTTTTACACATTAAGTCATGAATAACTCTGGCTGTGAACACTACCTCTGGGGGCAGCTTAAATTATGTTCAGCCCTGAGCAACCTCTCTAGTTTAGTACTGTTTACAAAAAATTGCAAGGCATTGTATACTGTAGGTGTGGTAAACCTGCCTTGAATGGGCGGTGTGTAGGGGGCTTTAAAGTTGTAGACAGGTAGAATGTGAGTTAGAAGAGAAGGAGAAATTCTGGAAATTCTGGAATTAGTTAGATGAAGTGATGCAGTGCATCCTCGGAGCTGAGACAGTGGTGATTGGTGCAGATTTCAGTGGACCTTCAATGGAACCAAGTTGAGGAGAATGTGATCGGCAGGTTTGGTCTTCAGGACAGGGACACAGAAGAACAGATGGTGGCAGACTTTGCAAAGAGGATGGAAATGGCTGTAGTGAACACTTTCTTCCAGAAGAGGCAGAAACAGGGTAAAGTTCAAGAGGTAGAAGCACTCAGGTGGACTACAACTTGATGTTGTAGCCTGAAAGAGATCAGTGACTGCAAAGTATTGATAGGGGAGAGTGTAGCCAGACAACACAGGATGGTAGTGTAAAATGACTCTGGTGGTGGGAAGGATGAAGATGACTAATGCAGAGCAGAGGACGAAGTGATGGTAGATAGAGATGGAAATGTATTGACAGGTGCCAGGAGTGTGAAGGGAAGATGTAAGGAGTACTTTGAAGAGTTGATGAATGAGGAAAATGTAAGAGAACAAAGAGCAAAATAGATGAGTGGTGTGGGAGCATGTAGTAAAGATGAATGAAGTGAGGAGTGCATTGAAGAAGATAAAGAGTGAAAAGGCAGTTGGTCTTTTGAATATATTGGTAGAAGGATGCTGAGGATGGAGTTGCCAGGCAGGAGGTCTAGACAAAGACCAAAGTGGAAATTTATGGATGTAGTGAGAGAGGACATTAAGTTAGTTGGTGTGAGAGAAGAGGAGGCAGAGGACAGGGTTACATGGATGCAGATGATTCACTGTGGTGATCCCTGAAAGGGAACAGCCGAAAGGAAAAGAAGAAGAAGTGTGCTTGTTTATAAAAGGACCACTGCTACTTTCGAGGTACTTATCTCAAACCATGGTGAACATTGTTTTTATTTGTTAAACCTTACATGTATTAGAAATACTTAAGAATCATTGTTAAATGTTAACAGTGTCTTACCTAAATCAGCTATAAGCTTAGGGTCCTTTTGTGAAAGTATCTGGTAAAAAACAACTTTGGATTGTGATGTTCCTTTTTGTACAACATGAAACAGCTCCCGCATTTGTTCCTGTGTCGTCAGAGATTCGATGATGGTTGTCGGCTGCTGCGAGATCCAGGCCTCTATGATGGCTTCAGGTGATCTGACATCAGCAATAATCTCCTCCCTGAATTCCTCCAGGAAGGTTTCTACTACAAAGGAATCGTATGGTCACTTCTGTTGTAGAGTTTTAATGCTACTTGCTGCCTATCAAATAATTTAATAAACACAAATGAGTGCCTATAATAATTAAGAGCAGTAATTATATTTTGGTGATATGTAGGGATTCAAACTAAGAAATATGATACTAAAGTTGTTTTCTAAAACTACAAAATCTGATGTAATAAAAGCAATGCGTTTTCCAAGCCTTTGCTATTTTTATTATATAAATACAATTTTAATACAATTAATGCTGTAGCTTAATGATTTAAAACCCATGTAGTTGTTTACTGATACATTTGTGTATGTCCTTAAAAACAACAACTATTAAATAAAATATAACTTACCATTGTCTCTCGATGTAGCCATTTTTTTCATTACAACTTCAAACGGGTGTTTTCTGTAAGATTACAGCCCTGATCAGGAATGCTACAAAATTAAAATACAATAACACAAATAAGTTATTAATATGGCTAATGTATTAAATAATACAATGTATCTATACATAATCAATGTAAGTAAATTCACAAACTTGTAATACATGTATATTTTTTTCTTACCATGTTAGGCTCAAAGTCCTGGAGGACAAGGCATATTTTAGTGCAGGGCTGGTCTGCTTAGGGCTAAAACTCAGTGAAGATCTAAAATACTAACTTCAAAACATTGGACATCTCCTCCTTTCATGTGTTAAGGATAGATAGATGTGACATCTAGTGTGTCTGTTTATGATTGGATGATAGGTCATGTTTGGGTGGTGAGCATCTTGTTCTGTGAGTCTGGTTTCAGCTGATAAGGGTGGGGTCCATGTTTGGCTTGGTGTCCATGGCTGTCCTTAGGTCTTCTGATGTACATAGAAAAACAATTTTTGATGTTTTGATGCCTTCCCAGTGGCTTAAGAAATGCATTGTCAGTGCATGATCAATTCTTAAATTTATACCACAAGTAGAAATGTACCATATTTGGCTTATAATGTTACTGTATAATGTTACTGTATGCATTGGATGATTTCAGCATAGTCATGCTTGAGAATTAGCTCACAACTACTGTACAGTGCATTCAGACAGTATTCAGACCCCTTTATCTTTTTTCAGTGTTGTTATGTTGCAACCTGATACTATAGTTGTTTAAATAATTTTTTTCCTCTATAATCTACAGTCAGTACCCCATAATGACAAAGTAAATAAAGAATGTAAAGTTATTAAAAAGAAAAAACTCTAATCTCTCGTGTACATATTTAGTTAGAAACTTTACTCAGTACTTTCTTGAAGCACCTTTGACAACAATTGCAACCTCTATACCTTTTACCTTTCTTCTATACCAGATAGGATTTTCTGCCATTGTTCTTTGCAAATCCTCTCAAGCTCAGTTAGGTTGAATAGGGACTGTTGGTGGACAGCCATTTTCAGGTCTCTCCAGATATGTTCAATAGGTCTCAAGTCTGGGCTCTGGGTGGGTCAGTCTAGGACATTCACAGAGTTGTCCCTAAGCCACTCCACACTGTGTGCTTAGAATTGTTCTGATGTTGGAAGGTGAACCTGTGACCCAGTCTGAAATCCTTAGCACCACTCAGAAAAGACTTCCATGTAGCCACTCGGCTGAAAAGCTCAGATTGGTGGCGGGCTGCACTGATGGTTGGTTGTGGGATTTTCACACGGGATCTCTGGAGCTCAGTCAGAGTGGTCATGAGGTTCTTGGCCATCTCTCTTACTAAGGCCCTTCTCCCCCAATTGCTCAGTTTGGCCAGGTGACCAACTCTTGGAGTCCTGGTTGTGGCAAACGTCTTTATTTGAAACTGCAGATATTTTGTAGCCTTCCTTAGATCTGTGCATCACAATAACCCTGTGTCTGTGTGTCGGGGTGCACTTTCTTTGACCTCATGGCTTTTGTTCTGATACAGTTCTGATATGCATTGTCAGCTGTGAAGCCTTCTGTAGAGGTGTGCCTATTTAAGTCATGTCTAACTGATTTATTTTACCACAGGTGGACTCCAGTCAAGGTGTAGAAACATCCCAGCAATAATCAAGATTTAGAAATGGGAGGCACCTGAGCTAAAGTTTAAGTGGTATTGAAAAAGGTCTGAATATACTAAATATTTATGCCAATGTGATATTTCAGTTTTTTCTTTTTCATTAATTTCCATAAGTTAATTTTAATGAGTGTAGAATGGGAAAATATTTCACTTGAATGATTGTATGGTCAGTCAGCAAGATACCAAAATTTTAAAAAGTGAAGGGTATCTGAAAACTAAATACATGCACAACTAAAGATACACAATAAGATTAAATTATGTCTTCCTTTTATTGCAGATTAAATTTTATTCCAAACTCCACTGCTATTCCACTGCTTCTCTCTGCTGCATTTGACTCCCATCCTTTTATAAAGTGTAAGCTACTATTTTACATCCCAAGTTACCTATCAGCCCCTGGTTGACCAGCTCTTGAGCTTTGTTCTCTGGGACCCCTGCTCTGCTCGTTTTCTAACTAACCCTGAACTACCCACTGCTGATAACCTGGATCAGGTGTGTTCAGCGATTTAGAAGCTGGAAGAAACCAATTCACTTTGTTATCTCCCACTTCACCCTCATCTGAGATGCTATCTTCCAGCGTCTGATTGACTAAACACACCTGATCCAGAATTATCTAGCTAACAGCTGAAAAGGTTAGTGCAGGTAAGTTTAGCCTCAACGCAATATGCAATTTATTATTAAAGGCATACTTTCTCATACGTCAACCTAGTGAGGAAAAAAAATCTTAATAAAATGTAAAATAAGATAATTTCATAAAATAAGCACAGTGACTAACTCTATATTCTTGATATAGAAATGGTCAGAGGTCCCTGACTATTAATAGAATGTGATACAATTACACAGCAGAAAAAAAGTCCTGTCTTGACTGTTGTTTGGAGAGGCCTCTTCAGGCTACAGTGCAAACTTAATTTTTTTTCTGTCCCCAGGCTTTGGAAGATTACTGAATTGAATCTAGCATATAGACTGACATACAGCTCAATGCCTGGGCCTGCTTGTGCCTTTTTACATGATTGACATTCTTCTTCCACCTACGGAACATTGCCAAAAGTAGGAGCATCCTGTCTCAAAGTGATGCCGAAAAACTGGTCCATGCATTTGTTACTTCTAGGTTGGACTACTGTAATTCCCTACTTTCAGGATGCCCCAGTAACTCCCTAAAGAGCCTGCAATTAATCCAAAATGCTGCAGCAAGAGTGCTGACTGGAACTAGCAAGAGAGATCATATTTCACCTTCACTAGCCTCTCTCCATTGGCTTCCCATTAAATTTAGAATAGAATTTAAAACCCTGCTTCTTACATATAAAGCTCTGAATGGTCAGGCTCCATCATATATAGAAGACCTCATAGAACCATATCATCCCAGTAGACCACTTCGCTCTCAGAATGCAGGCCTACTTGTGGTTCCCAGAATTTCCAAAGGTAGAATGGGAGGTAGAGCCTTTAGCTATCAAGCACCTCTCTTGTGGAACCAGCTCCCAGTTCAGATTCGGGAAGCAGACACCCTATCTACTTTTAAGTCTAGGCTTAAAACCTTCCTCTTTAATAAAGCATATAGTTAGTTATAGTTATGCTGCCATAGGCTTAGACTGCTGGGGGACCCAACCCCCAATGCACTGAGCTCCTTTCCTCCTCTTTACCATCTCTCCTCTCCTCTCACCCTCATTGTCACCACTGTATGTCGTTAACTCTGTGTGTTCTCTCCCGTAGTTGTCTTTGTCCTCCTCTGTCCCCCTCTCTCTGTCCCTTTCTGCAGGTGTCCCCCGGCTTTGAAGCTGTGTGTCTTCCAGCGTGCAGCTACTGGTCCTACCAATCTGTCCGATGTTTTGTTGTTGCTTTTTGTTGCTCTGTTCTTTTCTCTCTCCCCTTTCCACTCACCCCAACCGGTCGAGGCAGATGGCCGTCCACCCTGAGCCTGGTTCTGCTGGAGGTTTCTTCCATTAAAGGGAGTTTTTCCTCTCCACTGTTGCCTATGGCTTGCTCCAGGGGGAATTGTTGGGTTCTCTTTATACATCTTTATAATCTTGACTTTATTCTGTAAAGTGCCCTGAATTGGCGCTATATAAATAAAGTTGAATTGAATTGAAGTTGAATTGACATGTCTGGTGTGTTATAAAGCAGGATTTGTATGTCATCCATATGTAGTTTCATAAATAAAATATGTAATTAAAGCTAAGAGGGAAAATTAGAAGACTAGGATCTGCTTACACTCCACAATAATCAGTCAGAACTTATAACTACTGACAGTTGAAGTGAATAACCTATATTTTCTTGTTACATTTCCACCTGTCAGTTGATGTCCATGTCATAACACTACCCCCACCATGTCTGACAGATGATGTAATCATGCTTTGAATCCTGGACTGTTCATTTACTTCTCCATACTTGTCTCTTCCCATCATTCTGCTTCAATTTAATCTTGGTTTCAGCAATGCAAACTGATGAAACCAAGATCTTATTTCAAACTGAACAGTCTTTTTAGTTGTTTTCTGTCAAAGCCTAATATGGCCTTTCTGTTCTTGAGCACCACTACTGTTTTGTAACTCATGGCCTTTTTATTTCTAAAGTTGTCCTTTGACTTTAGACTTTAACAATGACATGCCTACCTCCTCAAGAGTCGTCTTTGATTGGTTGTATGTTGTGAAAGGGTTCTTCACCAGGGACAGAATTCTACTGTAATGTTATCTACTTTAGTTGTCTTCTGTGGTCTTCCAGGCTTTTTGCTGTTCAGCTGACAGTTGCCAGTTTTTTTTTTTTTTTTTTTAAAAGAAAGTTAAATTACAATTGGCAGATGCTTTTGTTCAAAGCAACTTACATTGAAGTAGCAGACACTAGGGAAAACTTGGGGTGGTCAGAGTCTTTACCAGGGACAATTTGAATTGTAGCCATGAGGGCCGAGTGTAATGTACTAGTTTTAGGGTTGGACCCAATAAGGCGCTTGACATAACTACTCAGTTTAAATAAAGGTTTATTATAAAATATATAATAAACCTTAAAGCAGGATGGAGATGTAGTAAGTCCTCCAACTCGCTAGATGGTGCTGAACTTCAGTCTATGAGAGAGGACACGAAGATGAGTATCTTGACAGTGACTTGTGAGACATGGTGTCGGAACATGAAAAACAAAAACTTCTTTTGGTGGCACCTACACAACATCAGGCAGGTAGTTTTAATGTTGCGGCTGACTGCTGTCTCATTATGTTAAACTAATATCAGTTTGTCAAAGAAAGAAAATTTATCAAATGATTATATCTTAAAGAGCTTCTGAAAGTGTCTGTGAAGATCATGCATTGATTTTGGTTCTTTTCCATATTTTTTCATTCCACGTGTTTTACCCCAGTGTACCTAAAGAATTGTCAAAATGGCAGCTGTAGTTCAGTTGGTAAGGCAGTTGTCTACCAACCACAGGGTCAGTGGTTCAATCACTGGTCCCGGATATATGTCGAAGTGTCTGTGGGCAAGATGCTGAACCCCTAACAGCCCATTCCCATCCCCAGCTGTGCAGTGCCGGTCCAAGCCCGGTAGAAATTGAGGAGGGTTGCATCAGGAAGGGCATCGTAAAAAAACAAACAAAAGAAATATGCCAAATCAACATACAGACCGCTGTCGTGACCCGGAACTCACGGGATAAGCCAAAAGGACAAAAAAATAGTTTTAGTAATTGTTCAATGTTGTAGTTTTATACCACTACTAATAATAACAACAATAATTATTATTGTTAATATTATTAGCATCATTCACCATCCCCAGCCGTGCAGTGCTGGTCCCAAGCCCGGTAGAAATTGGGGAGCATTGCGTCAGGAAGGGCATCAGGCGTAAAAACTGTGCCAAAACAACATGATCTGCTGTAGCAACCCTGAACTCGAAGGATAAAGAAAAATAAATATATTATTAGTATCATCATCACTATTATTAGTAGTAGTTTTGTTTTAATTACTTATACACAACTCTAATGTTAATTGTTTCCTTTTCGCGTGGTATTTGTGGACTACATTTTTCTAACGCCCACGCTGACTCTTGTGTCATTTCCTGCCATACTCTGATCGTTTTGTTTCGAGTGAGAGAAGCTGGATTTATTTGGGAGCGGCCCTTCTCCCGTCACAAAGCAATGTTGCTGCATCAAGGCAAGATAGTGCAGCATAAGCAGCAAAGGAAGTTAGGCCAGTTTATCTCCAAAATAAGACCATTAACTCTCGAACCTGTGTGGCGAATGATTGGAATAACCGAGAGGGAATTTGGACAAGCGTGTAAATGTTCAAAAAAGAAATGTATACATGTATTCAAAGTCCACACAGAAACGAATCTCTCTCTCTCTCTCTCTCTCTCTCTCTCTCTCTCTATATATATATATATATATATATATATATATATATATATATATATATATGTTTTTATATATTTATATTTCAAAATCTTTAAAAGTTCGCTAGCTAAGTATAACAATGTTGTTACAAGGATCTGAAAATAGTGTTATACCGTTAGCTGTAAACTTGTCCCCTGCCGGTAGTGGTGGTCGTGGTTCTAAAAAAGCCTTTACGCTGTGGGGGGCTAGCCGGAGGTGGCTGCTTTTTCTGTGTGTGTTACACTTGACAATAGTGACATCCTCACAGAGAACCAATGGGCGGCAGGTCGCTTGTGTCATTGCGTTGGTCGGTTCCTGGAAAATACCCTCCTACCGCTGGGACAGCTGCATCAACTCATCCGGAAGATAGACTGGCATGCAGGAAATAAGAACATACCTTCACAATAAAGGTAGAAATAGCAACAATATTCGGGAAAAAATTAACTGTATGAAAAGGACAAGAACAGCGGGGATTAGGAAATCTAAGAAAAACTTTTAAAGGAAATCTAAAATTCAACAAAGGGTGAGTATATTGATTCAAATGTAAATTTAAAGTAAATTATGTTCTTCCTCAAAGGTGCTTTAATTTGAAATGTAATCCAGGATGTAAAAGATTTCACACTAACTAGATTTATCCTGATGTGCCTGTACAAAACGCACTGTACAGACTTCCCAGCTTCTCGTTTATCCAACTTCTTCACAACTGCTCGGGAACGTCTTTTAAAGTCGGCAGTAAAATATGGAGCAGTTATAGTGACGTAGCATGGTTACACACGCTGGATACTTTTTCTAACACTCCTGTTCTGGGCACTCCTTGGTTTTTTTTGCGCTGCATGTGGATCGGAATAAGCAACGTTAGAGATCCCAGCAGACATTCCCTGGTGGTTTGGTAAGTTAGGACTTTGTGTCCCTACACAGTGATCGATTCACGAGTTAGTTTTGGAAAAGCAACCGTGACTGTAAAGGATCTTTTTTCTGGGCGTCAGGGGCTTGTGCGAGTTGCTTTGGTAGCTCCAGGTCCCTTAGAAAACCCATCATGCAAGGAATCAATATCGGGTAGTTATTGTATGGTAGTTTACCAACAGAAAAACAGCAGGTCACATTGTAAACACCTGCGAAACTAGCTCAAAGTCCACACAGAAACGAATCAAAGTCTAACCAGTTTAAGTAATTAAAAAAAAATCTCCAAGTAAAAGGAATCACATCGGCACTGAAGATAAAACGACACTAGTCGTACCAGCATGTTAACGTCTAGTTAAAAATGTGACATTGAACTATTCGGCATTTTACTTGGGCCCATGTACACTTTTAAAGACCTGGGGTGATGGTCTTGAAACGCCTTTTACTTTTACAGCGCTATCAGACAAACGCAAATACACCCTTCAGGCATCTGTTGAACACTGCTTACAGAAGAAGCAAAGGTAATAACATTAATGAAGCGTTAGTCTTGTACCATTTCCTCGTAGCTAACTTCAACTGCCTTTTTTTTTTTTTTTTGCTTTCATGTTGCAATCCAAAATTTTGAATTGTTTACAAATATTTAAAACGCATATAATTCACACATACACATCCCGCACACATCAAGGGATTCTCTAGAAAAATCAGCACAGTATTACTTTTCAAATAGCATAATTTATGATCTAAATTGAATTCAATTGAAAATACAGTATAATCAATTGTAATAGTACAAACATTATTTTCAATTCTTTCGGGTGTTACCTCTTAATTTCCCAAACCTTGCATCATTATCTTGCACCTACAAGTATAGTCCCCTCCAAAAGTATTGGAACGGCAAGGCTCCTTCATTTGTGTCTGCTGTGCACTAAAGACATCTTGGGTTTAAGATTGAGACATGAATAACAGAGAAAAGGTCAGAATATCAGCTTTTATTTACATCGGCAATTATTAACGGCAAGAACATTGCAAATTTTTTGGTCAGATCACCTGAATTTCAAGCGAGCAAAAGTATTAGAATTAGAAATAAAATAAATTAAACTCACATTTGGTTGTAACTCCTTCGTTTTCAATAACCACATCAAGCCCGAGACACACCAGTACATCAATGGTTTCTTATTTTAAATTTGTACTTCAGTGCTTTTACTGTAGCCTCCTTCAGTTATTTTTTGAACTGGAGAGTTTTTCCTTATTCTCCTCTTTAGTAGATAAATGCTTGTTCAGTTGGGTTAGAGTCTGTCGATTGACTCTTTCAGTCTCTCTAAAGTCTTTTGTTTATTTGACTGTTTTGAATCATTATCTTGCTGCAAAATGAAGCTCTTCCTAATTGGTTTTAGCTGTACAATTGTAGGCAAAATGTTTCTGTATACTTGTAAATTCATTCTGGTTTCCTTTTTAGACATTGCAAATTGTTTATTGGCTATGGTTAGTTTGTGCAATGCCCCTGATTTTTTTTATTTTTTTTTACTCTTTTCTAAGATTCCAAAAGGCTTGCATTTCTCCTGTAGCTAGCTCTCTGGTTTGAATGCTGATGTATACCTGTCAAAAAACTGGTAAAATCCAAGGCTTAAATCAAGAGTAGTTATTTAGAGCTATTTAGTGTCTGTAACAATCAGTCCCACAGAACACACCTTGGTAACAAGAAACACCTGTCAGTTATATGTTCCAATATGTTTGCTTACTTACAGTTTGTGGGATCTGATACTCAGATGTCATGTTCTGTGTTATTAAGTATAGATGGATATAAAAGCTGAATTTCTGAACTCTGATATCCATCTTTTGGTCTTAAACTGAAATGTCTTCAGTGTTCGGTAAAGAACAAATTAATTGTTATTGTACTTTTGGATTGGACTTTTTATGTTGTTATGTAGTAAATTTTGTTTAATGATGAGGTAAGTCTTGGGCTGACTGGGCTTTAATCTGAAGTGTTACCAATTGTTGCCTCAGGGTATAGGAAATGGCAACTGCTCTCAGTGGCCGGAGCCCTGGTGGACGTGGACCAAATCGAAGTAAGGGTCGGATTTTAGGAATTATTGATGCCATCCAAGATGCTGTGGGACCACCAAAACAAGCAGCCGCTGACCGACGGACTGTGGAGAAAACATGGAAACTCATGGATAAAGTTGTAAGGGCAAACGATAACCCCATCAGGCCTGTCTGCCAGATGGTCTTTGTTACAAATGCACATGGAGCTAATGCTAAAGATGTGCTTCTTGATCATACTTTCTGATGCCGTAATACATTAAATCAAGTATTTGTCATTACTCTCTAATGTTACACACCTTGACTAGTATATATTTTTCAAGATGACTCATTAATGAAATTCAAACAGACGTTTAATAAAGTTACTGCTAACATTGTTAGAAACACTGTTAAAACCCTGGTGGAAATATGTTATCTTTCATTTAAAATATTACATTTATTTCTATAATACGTACTATACTGGACTAATTATTAAATAGCTAATATTTATGGAAGTTTAATTTATTTCCCTTTAATCATAGATGTGCTGTAGGTACAGAACTTGTTCCAGGAACAATAAATCTCACATTAATGGCAGCTTATAGGTATCAGAACATACACAAAAACAAATCTTACTCTTTGCATTGGAACATATAAGAAGCTTTGCATTTTACTATGTATTCTGCTTGTCTGTTCTGTTGCTTTTTGAAGTGTGGTAAACGTAGCTAAGAGAATTAAATGAGTTAAAAAGAGATAAGAGTTTTGTTTTTGTTTTTTGGCCACAGGTCCGGCAGTGCCAAAATCCCAGACTCCAGTTGAAAAACAGTCCACCATACATTCTGGATATCTTACCTGATGCCTACCAGCACCTGCGTCTTATACTGGGCAAATATGAAGAGAATCAGAAACTCACACAGCTCAGTGAGAATGAGTATTTTAAAATCTATATCGATAGCCTTATGAAGAAGTCCAAACGGGCCATCCGGCTCTTCAAGGAGGGAAAGGAGAGAATGTACGAAGAGCAGTCACAGGACAGGTAAGTAAACTTTTATTAAGAGAAAATTAGGATTTTTCTATTTTCTCTTTATGGAGGATTTTGTGATGACAGTGGATGGTGACTGTGGGCTTGACCTGACCTGAGCTTTTACCTGTAAACCACTTTTAAGCCTATGATAGTTACAGTCACAATATGCAAAAGTAACAATAGTTCCATTTGTTGCAGTGTGTTGATGATTTAAACATTAGCAGTTTTCCTGGTGAAACCTTTCTGAAGGTACATTGTTCAGGCAGGTCACCTATTTCTGGGGTTGTGTGCACATTTTTGTGGGTCAGATGTGTAGACAAGATGTTGCAGTTTGCCACATATTCAGCTATCACTGCCCTTTCAGAATAGCTTAAGAGACAGGATGTGTGCTTTGTCTGATGTCACTGTGGGATATTTTCTCACTCACTTGACAGCTGTGGTGAGCAAGGTACGACAAGATGACAGAAGCGACTTAGCAGTCAATGTAAATCTGCACTTTTCATCAGCATTTTTATTTTGATACACTGCTGATGGAAACTCTTTTTGTGTATGTGAATCAGAACTAAATGAAAATGCAATAAAGGTCAGCCTTAAACAGACATGTACTGACTCACAGGCAGAAGAATTTAACTCACCCAGAATCAGTTAAATGAAGTTTCACATCAAATTTCAGAAATAAAACTGTAATTATGTAAGTTATGGTAAGTTATTGATACTAGTCTTGATGCTATGGAAGTCATTATACCTTTATTAAAGGCACAGTGTGTAACTTTTAAAAAAATTTTTTAGTAATCATATATTCTGCAACTTATTGCGGAGAGGGGCTGTCAAAGCCTCCTGTGAAGCTAGACTCGCAGTACAGAAGTAACCAAAGTTTGCTTCTCTGACCAGTCAGAGAAATTATTTCTACTAGACTGTTACGTTTTGCAGCTTCGTATTTATAGTAATTTGATTATGACTAATACCTGAAGGGCTGTGCATAATGTGGTGAAACGTAACAGTCATTAGAATAGCACAGCGGAGCAGGGAGCCTGAGGGAGGGTAGGGTGAAGCAGAGTGGACTGATTTTTGTCTCATGCTAAAACTTGCTTAAGTTGCATATTATAGCTTTAAATTGTAAGGTACTAATCTTAAAAATCATCTTGTAATTGTCATGACAGACAAAATTACTCAATTTATTCTGAAATTATCCTGAAACTTCCTTAATCTCTGCCATGCCACTGTTAGTATGTTAGGATGTCACAGCAAGCATTTACACCGGGGGTACGGTGCTTAACGGTTGTGGTGATCCTAAGTGAGAGGTTTGTCCATTTCACCAGGGTTATGAAATGGACACCCAGCACCTCTATCCTGTCCATTGTCCAATATTCAAGATGCCCCATTTATCACTTAGAGTTTGATTTGTGGCCTGTCACCATCTGCCAGTCTTACTTAAATAAGCCCACTGTGATCGTGATGTGTTAGAAATGAGCCTGACTGACTCAGATAATACAGAGTGGGAGGTGGAGATGGAGAAGTGAAAAAGAACAGAGTTGGAAGGAGAGGGGAGAAAGCAGGGGCAGATTCAGCAGAAAATAAATGTTGCAGAAAATTAAAGTGTTCTTATCTTTGTAGAGCAGCCAATGCCGCTGTTTGGCATTTACTGTATGATTTAAATTATACAGTATTTAATTAAACATTGCATCCATGCACAATGGTCACTTGACTGTAGCAGTATGATATCGAAGCTGCTGACATTACTGACAGGAAGTGTGCCATCATTAAGGCTTTTTAGTTTGGATTATCACAATAAACTTTGCTTTGAGCAAAACATCCTCTTTAACAATTACCTAAATATATCATGGTCACTTAGTACTGACTGGAGCAGCGGATGTGAGGGAAACTTAACAGGATATATTGGTAGCACTAGGCAATAAAATTCTATTGGATGCCTCCAAATAAGAAAGAATGACTCTCTATAAAACAAAGTATGGTAAAGCATCTTTTTATACTGTGTTAACAATGGAAAATGGACCAAGAAAGTTAGTGTTCAATATTTTTGTCATCTATTAAATGAGCGTGTGCAGGAGAAGAGCTGGAGATAATTAGGGGTATAAAAGGCTCCAGTGATTCTCAGGAGCTCACTCTTGATTGCTATGTGCAGGGCAGAGGGAAAATCCCCATGTACTTTACATCCTGTTCATATATTTCCTCTGTTGTTGGCTCAGAAATCATCACCCAACAGAGTTTTTGATCTGTGTGTGTGTGTATGTGTGTGTGTGTGTGTGTGTGTGAACTCACACACACACACACAGCTCTTAATTTTTCTCTTTTCTTAGAGTTGTGTTCCTTCTTGTTTCCTCAGTCATTAATTACGTCTCTGCCCAAAGTCTTCACACACTCTGCTTAATTTTGCACAGAAAAAACATCTTAAACAGTGTTCACAGTAAATTCTACATGGTGTTGTCTTAAACATTTTAAAGTTGAGTCACTTTACTTCAGTACAATTCAGAAATAAATATTATAAATAATATACCAGATAATATGTGGTAGTTTTACCACATTGCATGTATTTGGCAGCTTTACTTACTAATTAGTTTTTGCAAATATAGATTCTGCTAAAAATAGAATAAATGATGATGTATAACTATGAATGAGCAGTTTCCAGTACATAAAGTGGTTAATATCAGCGCCACATTTACCCTTTTATTCCAAACCAAGTTACTATAGCAACACGTTTGTCTTTTTGTTTTATTTATTACTAGAAATTAATCTTCACCACATTTTTCACCTTTGAAATTTTAAGGACAAATCTAAACCATGTTAAATTTCTCTCCGTAACAGCTTAAAATTTAATAATGTTTAAAATACTTAGGGAATATTTGCACTACAGCTTATTTGTACTTATTGTTGAGTTTTTAAGTTTGAAGTTGTAATTACGTTTGTAGTGGAGGATTTTCAGGTTTGTACTTGCACTTTTGCTTGAGTTTTGAGTTCTTGTACTAGTACTACTTCTGGATTTTGCAGGTTGTCGTTCTGGTCTTATTTTTAAGATTCAACCCCAAACTGGACATTACGTCACGTGTACTCTTTTTTTTTTTTTTTTTAGGCAGGTTTAAACATGCATAAGTTTCTTTTTTCTAAGCAGCAAGAGAAGCACGGTTATTAAAGGTTACGTAGTTAAGAAAGGAAAAGTGCTTAGTATAGAATTAACCTATGCCTAACCTATAATCCTGAATAAATGATCTTTCAAAAAACCAGTGGGTACCTTTGAATTTAGACTTGGACAGTTTATTTCTTAAAACATTACAGAATATTAACTTTGAATTAACCTAATACATTTTTAGACTTTAAAATACCCAAAGGTGTAAATGGAAGTGTGAAGCGTTGCCTGTCTCTGCATGTCAGCCCTGACCGGTGACCTGTCCAAAATGTACACCACCTAGCACCTCGTGTCAGCTGGGATAGGTCCACCACACCTGTGACCCAGAAGAAACGGTTTAGATAATGAATGGAAAAACACATTTACATTCAAAATGGTACAAACACATTACAGTAGTCCATACACATGCTGTTCCATTACTGCTATAAGAACAGAGATAAGACAAAAATGTCAGCAATGCATCAGTGTTACTGCTCCTATTCATGGCTGTGCTGTGGTTAATTTTAAAATTAACTGCTTTCAAAAGCAGTGAGGTGTGAAGAATGAGGCCCTGCTTCAACCAGAGGTCTTGTTTTCAAATACTGCTGTATAACCAGTACATCTCGACTAGTTCCATGAGTTTAGTGCCCTATTCCAGAAAGTAGGTTTAACTCTTAGGTTAATCCTAAATTCAGAGTTGATTACCCCTGAGGTGGGAAATTCCAGCAAGCTCTAGAAAAGCTGATCAGACTCAGTTAAATCAACAGTTTGTTCACTTTGAGTTAATTAAGTTTGTGATGTCTATAAAAAGCCTTAATCAGTTGAGATAAGACGATTTATCGAAGCAAAGCTAAATAAAGAGCAAAGCTGCTTTAACAATAAAAGTAAAAAGTAGAATTGTAATGTGTGAAAATAAGGCACACTTATCTTTACAAAATAGCAGCAGCAGGAAAAGAAACTACAGAAAAGAATTAATTAATTACCTTTGTTCATTTTATTAATAATAGTAGAGAAAATGCTTGTTTTTAGCATTTATTATATTCATACATTAAACTTTAAACTGATGGACAAAGTGCTGTTGGCAGCGGAACAGGAATCAAACATTTAACAAATATGTTTATTTACAGACCTCTGATTGTAAGCTCATAGTTTCTTTTTCAGGTAAAGAAGCATCAAGGTGAAAGTGAGTTAAAACTGGCCCAAATAAAGTATTAATAAGTAAGTGAAGCAAGTAAGTGAAATTATTAATCTCTCTTTAGAAACAGGCTATACACCAACAGGTAGCTGAAATCAAATCAATATTTTTGACTTTGTATATTTCTTCTTTAGGCAACATTATTAGAAAACACTCCATAAATTTACATAGCTATGCTGATGATACCCAGATATATCTATCTATGGAACCAGATAGTTCTACTGCAAGGAACCTTGGAGTTATTTTTTTAACCAGGATTTGTCCTTTACCTTACATATAAAACAAATCTCTAGAGCATCCTTCTTCCACCTACGGAACATTGCCAAAATTAGCAGCATTCTGTCTCAAAGTGGTGCCTAAAAGCTAGTCCATGCATTTGTTACTTCTAAGTCAGGCTACTGTAATGTACTATCCCTAAAAACCCTACAATTAATCCAAAATGCTGAGGGCTGACTGAAATTAGCAAGAGAGATCATATTTCACCTTTACTAGCTTCTCTCCATTGGCTTCCCATAAAATCTATAATATAATTTAAAACACTCCTTCTCACATATAAAGCTCTAAATGGTCAAGCTCCATCATATATAAAAGAGGGGCGACTGTGGCGCGACTGTGGCGCAGGAAGGTAGAGCGGTTGTCCACCAATCTCACAGTTGTTGGTTCAATCCCCGGCTCCTCTGGTCACATGTCGAAGTGTCCTTGAGCAAGACACTGAACCCCAACTTAGTTGCTCCCAGTGAGTGTTGGCCAACTGCATAGCAGCTCCCCCATCGGTGTATGAATGTGTGTGTGATTGTGAGTGTGAATGGGTAAATAAGAAGCAGTGTAAAGCGCTTTGAGTGCCAATAGGTAGAAAAGCGCTATATAAGTGCAGACCATTTACCCCATAGTACCATATCATCCCAGTAGACCACTTTAATCTCAGAATGCAGGCCTACTTGTGGTTCCCAGAATTTCCAAAGGCAGAACTGGAGGCAGAGCCTTTAGCTATCAAGCTCCTGTCCTGTGTAACAGTAATTACAATTACATTGCATTTGATAGTATGCCTGCTAATAGAGATAATAGTTTACACGAGTGTCACAAGCATTACCTTTAATGAAAAACTGTGTTATATTTCTGTTAAAGGCTGTTCAAGGCTCTCTAGATAACTGAACTTCTCACTTCTTAATCCTTGTCTCTTTGGTGCACATTTACAAAGCACAACATTATATATCTTTAGCATTTATGGGCACATTGCAGACTGGCTCATGGCCTTCCACAACACAGGCACAGAGCATAACTGAAGTGATTTGCATTGCAGAGCCTTTTATAGCCGAGCTGACAAGCATGACTTCAGGAGCTTCCAAAAGTGATTGTTTCTAAATCAGCTAGATTAAAAGTGCACTTCTTCTGCCAGGAAGCAGAGTGTTGCGGATAAAAGACAATATAACCTCCCTTCTCAGTCCATCTACTCTCCAGCTCCCATCTGACTGTGAATAACCCCTGACTCATGATGCAGAGTTGTAAGAGGAACATTCTCAATATTTGGTAAATTATAATTTGAATAACTTTGTTACAACTCAAGTGTATAAGGGGAGGGATTGAAATCAGCACTAACCTTCAGCATGGAAAGAATCACTTAGTTTAACTAACCTAACACACAGTGTCAAACTACAAAAAAATAAGCCGGTAAACAATGCATTCTAGTAAGCTGATTGAATTCTCGGTAGTTTAAGTTAAGACTTTGAGTCCGAGCAACTTGTGTATAAATGTTCTGACTATTTATTTAGTTAGTTAGTTAATTAGTTAGTCACTTAGTCAGTTAGTCAGTTAGTCAGTTAGTTAGTTAGTCCTTTCGGCTTATCCTGTGAGTTCAGGGTCGCCACAGCAGATCATTGTCCACATGTTGATTTGGCACAGTTTTTACGCTGGATGCCCTTCTCTGACACAACCCTCCCCGGGGCTTAGACTGGCACTGCAAAGTATAAATGTTGTAGAAATTTTAGGTTGAGTCAGCTTGAAGATGGAAAGCTTAGATATTTTTTACGAAGTCAATGAAGAAATATAAATTGATTGCATATAACTACTAATATCTACAGTGTGTAAATGAAAAAGTCAGAAGGTACATGATTACCTGTGCAGCTGAGAAAATGAATCTGCTTTACAAGTGTCAAATTTCTTCAACTGTGGGCTTTAGTTAATATCACCTATTGTAGTTCTCTGTTTCACAAGGTTAAACTCCTATCTGCTGTAGTTCTTTCAGCTGAAACTACTGAGGCCAAATATATTTGTCTTGTAATGTACATAGTCAAAGTGGAATTCAGTTCACAACTTCAGTGTGAATACAGAAATATACCTAAAGTAGTAGCTATTTAAGCTTTGTTCAGTCAGCCAATCACACTTATAAGATAGCTAGCCTCAGCATTTCTACCTTGGTTATAGTTTAATTTTACTTGTGCTACTAAACTAAAGTTGTAGAACATTTTCCAAGTTGTATATGTGGAATCTTAAATGGATGGTCTGGATATTTTCTAGTCCACTTACAATTCACCAATTATCAACCCTGAAAAGAAAACATAATTAAGAAGTTTTATCACCATTTTTAAAATATAGTTCAAAAATGTATGTTTAGTCTGTGATTTCCTATGAGGGTGTTCCACTCAGTTCCTTTCTTAATATTGGTTGAAAAAATAAAGTTACTTGTTTCAATTTGACTGACAGAAAGGAATGCAACAATTAACATTTTTGTTTTCAACTACTACCAATAACTACAGTTGGCAAATCTGACTCCCTGTCAGTCTCAGAATGCAACACTCTGTTTACCACCTGCCTGCATCATTGTGAAAAAGGAAAATTCATAATCACTTTTTCTGGAGTTTATAGTTCAGCAGGAATCTGGCAGGGGAAAATAATTTATACTAGTCTGACTCAACTAGCTAACATAATTGCACCACTGGTTTCTACATTAAAATATTACTTTTTAAAAAATTTCATTGCATGATTTATTTCTACCGTTATAGGCTGCTGGCATTTGGTGGAAGTGATGTGGTTAAATTACTGAGCTGGAAGGACAGGAAGTGTTTCCTGTGTTTCTCGCCACATTTTATACTGCCAAAAACTAATAGTAAGCAACATATACAGTATCTTTAATGTGGAACATGCTGTTGTATCACTTCTGAGGAATGAGTTTGTTCACCTCTCCATTTGTTGGCATGTCACTGCAAGCAGTTGTGGTTTGATGTGATGATGTCACACATTCCCATGGAAGGCTTTACAGGCCAGAGTCTGGCTGAGATGAGTAAGCTTCCAGAAAGTAGAACCATCTGGGAAGGAAGTAGAGCTGCAGAGAAGGAAGCCAGAGTGCTTCAGTCAGGAACCAAGAGGCTCAGATCATGAAGGAGGTGTGTGGGTGGTAAGGGTCGTGGCTGGGCTTGCTTACCACAATCATAGTATAGCGCTTTTCTACTTAATGGTACTTAAAGCACTTTACATTGCTTCTTGTTCACCCATTCGCACGCACTATCACACACATGCTCACCCACCAATGAGGGAACTGCTACAGCTGGCCAACACTCACCGGGAGCAACTAAGTTGGGGTTCAGTGACTTGCTCATGGACACTTCAACATGTGAAATAGGTAAATGGAGATCACCTGAGTCCTATGAAGGTGGTTGAGTACACCTGTGTCTGGATGGTCCACTTACTGGCCAAATTCTCCAACATGAAGACAAAAAAACACTCCAAGTTACTCTGTATTGCAGGACATTTACAAGCAATTTAATATGTTTTGGAGAAAAGTAAATTCATCATTAGGAAATGGAAGGACTATGGCACAGCCATAAATCTCAGTAAAGCAGGCCATCCTCAAACTTGAGACTGTGCGAGAAGGAGAAGAGGGAGGCTACCAAGACACCTTTGACCCCTCTGAAGAAGGGTGGGCATACAGCAACTGTTGACTGGCAGTTAATGTTTTATGGGAAGCAAAAAGCCACTGTGGAAGAAAGTGTATAATAAGTCTTGGCGAGAGTTTGCCAACGTCTTGTTAGAGTCTCAAGTGAACTGGAGGAAGGTTCTTAGGTTGGATGAAATTAAAATTGAGCTTTTTGACCATTAGACTAAATGTGATGTTTGCCTAAATACCATACACTGTACATCATGAAAATACACTGCCCCCACCATGCACCTTACTATAAGGATACTTCTCTGCAGCCTGGAATGCTCAAAAGAAAGAATGAACCAAAGTTCCACAAAAATAGTCTGAAGACAACAAAGTTAATGTTCTGGAGTGGCCAAGTCAGAGCCCAGACCTCAGTCAAACTGAGATTTTGTGGCTGGAATTAATAAGTTGTTCACTCACCATTTCTGTGCAGTCCAACAGAGCTTGAGCGGTTTGTTAAGGAAGAATGAGAAAAACAACAGTGTTCAAAGCTGATTGAGATCCACATTGCCACAGTGCTTTAATAGGTGCCCAAGTTGCATCTACCAAATCCTGATTTGAAGAGGATGAATACTTACACAATCATTTGTTATACATTTTATATTTTTGAATATTTCATACTACTTTGTTGGAATCTGTTTTGACTGTGACATGAAAGTGAATCTCTTTTGGTAAATTCTTATTGAAAAGGCCAAATTACAAAATGAAGTTGAAAGAAATAAAAGGAAAACATTTATCTATACTCCTGTGACCAAAAGGATTGCAAATACACCCTTACTCACACCTACACGCATACACAGATATGCTAAGCTTATGTTTGCAGATCATTTGATGCTATCATTCTAACCTACTCTGACCTTTCTTTGTGGACTTTGTCTGGTTTCTACATGGTTTTGTCTCGTTTCCTCCGACATTTCATATATATGTAGGTTTGGTGTATAGCCTGTGTAATACTGCATTTTGCAGCTGAGACAATCAATCAAACTATGTATCAACCCAGATGTAAAGGTCAACCAAAATAAAATTGGAAGCAGCATGGGTGAGCATAGAAAGAAATTGATGCTGACTGATTGACAGGTGTCAGAACTGCCATCTCAGTATGGGGCTATGTAGCTGCAGACCAACAAGGTAGTTAGTGTTGATGTTGTGGGTCATGCAAAAATACTGTATATTATCATGCTATACTTGACTGTGGGTGACTAAGGCACAGGAGCTAGAGCAGTCGTCCACCATTCCCAGGGTTGTTGGTTGGATCCCTGGCTTCCTCTGTCACAGGTTAAAGTGTCCTTGAGCAACAACCTGAACCCAAGTTAGTTGCTCCCGTTGAGTGTTGGCCAGCTGCATAGCAGCTCCCCCATCGGTGTATGAGTGTGTGTGTGTGTGTGTGATTGTGAGTGTGAATGGGTGAATGAGAAACAGTGTAATGTGCTTTGAGTACCAATAGGTAGAAAAGCGCTATATAAGTGCAGAACATTTGCTATGTAGAGATTTGTTTTTACTTTGAAATGAAGGGAGAAGTTCAATATGCTGTTTATAAGCATTGTGGAGGAGTCATGGGGGTTTACCCCTACTGCCAAATAATGTGATGTTCCAAATTTTAGACACAATCACACACCTCTAAACTGTGTTACATCTGTATAATTAAGTTGTAAAGTTGAAAACTAACAGTAAACTTGAAGCTTGCACTTGGCAGCTGACTGCTCCCCACTGTAGGTCTGTGTCGAAAAAGAGGGAGGGTACATTTGTGATTTCTTCTCACCTGTTCAATATATAGTCAGAATCGATGGACTAAGAGATGAACTCTTCCAATTTTCTATTTACTTTCATTCTTCACTTTTCTTTTTTATTACTCTTGATTGATGGCATTGACTGTTTTTATCTTTGTTTGAAATGAATTGCTTTTAAGAGCTCTCTTTCTCTCCTCTGCCTCTCTCGGTTTTAATGGACGGTGTTCTGTGGCACTTTTAAATGGCAAGTGATCTGCCTGAATAATTCATTCTAATAACAATCCAAAGACACAATTAAAGCAGCAACTCTGGCGACTGAGTGCCTGCTTTGACCAACTGTGTTTTCACTTCCTTTTCACCACCCGTTCTACCTATCCTGTATTCTCCTCCTCTTTAGCCTTATCGTTGCCATTGTTCACTTTCTTTTTCACCTTAGCCTTTAAACTATTTAGTTTGGCAGCAGCATATAGAAGATATGAAAAATACCCCCTTTGTCTGACAGTCCTTCTCTGAAGCCATTACAATCTTTAAGGGCCATTCTGCTCTCACTGCATCTCTGCTGTCTCTTGCCTGGGCATCTGGAAGCATTGTCCCCATATAAGAGTAAATTTGGAGTGTGTGCTTCAATATTGATTTGTATCTACACCATAAATTAGGACTGAATCCTGACTACAGTTATGGTGAAGGTAATCAGAAAATGTGATCTAACTAATACTTAAAATGGAGCAAGTCTTAGTAAAATATGATGAAATTGACATTCATATATAATTATGTTTTTTTTCTTGAGTCCCATGAAAACAAAATTCTTGTATATGTTTACGGTTCTGTACCATGTTATAGTGCTCTGTAGAGAAACTGCAGTTTTTGAAAGAGGATAGTGATATCGTTGAGGTGACAGGAAACCAGTAGGAATAGAGTTAGTAAGTGGTTGAGCAGCACCAACGCAGCTGTTACCACAAGTTTGTGACACTGTATAAGCCATTGTCAGCAAGTTTGTGTCTGTGCTGGAAAAGTTTTATTTCACTTAGAATGACATTTTACCTAAAAGGATGCTTAAACAATTAACATTTTGGTGAAAACTTTTTTTAGTTTCATTTGGACTTCTGATGGGTTATATATATGCACACCAGAGAGCCATGTAATTATATCTGTAACAATAATGTGTTAGTCCATCAGTAGTTTGGGGCCACTCTGCCCCTCTCTTTCTGAGTATTTTAGCCTAAATGAATGGGCTGTCTGTCTTGGGGCACTTGTCAAAGAGGCATATTACACAACTAGTCCTGTGGCAAAGCACGGCAGGGTCAAATGAGGATACCTAACTAACCATATCAGGTCTGTTGTTGTTCACACCAATTTTGCAGTCTCATCATGAAATAGAAAGAGTATTACTGTTCTGCACAGCTCAGAAAGGAGACCGCTTTTTCTGTTAGTTTAAGGAAGCTGAGCCCTCCTCCACAAGAACGCTGGAAATTGTGTTCAAATCATGACCATTATGTGAGCATCTGCAGCCCTTCCATCTGCATCCCAGTGGTGAGGTCTCCTAGTGGCTGGTCCCTGGTTGATTAGATGCCTAATGGTGACGGGAAGAGCATGAAATTACTCAGACAGCCTTGACTTTGTTGGTGAAGACAAACATACACATAGACTAGTGTTATCCTACGCTGTTCCTCCATTCACTCTATTCTAGTCACTACTCTGCAAGTGCACTAGATGGGAAACATGGGATTATTTGAATAATCTGTCTATGAAGACAATATTTCTGATATTTGTTGGATTGGAATCAATGCATTTTCTATATGGCTTGTGCTCCCTGAAGATGCAGTTGTTGATTGAGTGAGATCACTGTCAGCTGTGGTGTGTTTGACGCATACAAAAGCTTGTGCTTGCATGGTCAAGGACAGGAAGTGCAGGTTATAGCATCTGCTTTGTTGTAAACAATTTGACCCAAACAGGATTGAGAAGCATCATAGTATTCTACCAGAAGAGAAACACACACACTTTGTGGCATTTAGACATTCAAAATTGTGCAGAGTACATTGCTACCTTACATTCAACATGAATCAGCAGTCCAATACTAAAACAGATTTATCTAGAGAAAATGTGCATTCTGATTTCCTTTATTGCTTAGCAAGCCTTTTTGCACTGCATGATGCCATTATATAGAAATTCTGCAGAAACATTCTTCCTAAATTTTTACAAAGTAGTTGTACATAACACTTTCTCTTTTTAGTATGTAAGACATCTATCTTTACACATTTGTTTTCTTTAAAAAGAACTAAAATTGTAATCACAGGTTGTAGTAAACAAGTACAAGTACACAAATATTTCAGTACAAGTATTTGCCTAAAAATCATTCAACAAGTTAAAGTACTAAGCACATGCTTTGAAATAAACACTTTAATCCAGTTCAGTTAATTCAAACATGTTTAATCCAAATTTGATTTACAAATTCTCAGCAGTAAATAATATGGTAAACTTGATGTGGATAGCTGAAAATAACGAGTGACTATAACAACAATACTTGAATAAATGTGCTTAGTTACTTTTCATCGATGATTCAGTACCATGGTTATGTCGCTCTAATTTTACCTGGTGGAGAAGCATTAGTGAGAGCTGTTTGACTGTGTGAGAGCTGTTTGACTGAGCTGACTGTTTTGTTCACAGGAAACACTTTTAAGTATAGTAGATATAGTTATTTTATCACATAGCAACAACAAAATTCAGTCTTTCCTCAGCCTCACCAGCTCAGACACACAAAATATCCATAAATTAGAACTGACTCCGAGATCAAACAGAGTCACATTAAATATTCTAGCACAGTTATAACGTCTAGATCTTGATTTTTTACTGTAACAATTATGCAGAGACACAATTATGTATGATTGTTTATCCCTTGAGTTGGTTTTATTATTGTATTTTCTGTTATTTTCCTTCTCCAACACAGCACTCAGTATGGACAAGCTGTGCACTGGCATATTATCTTTTGATCAGCTTGAGATAAACAGTACAATATCAGGTGAAGCTCATCATCTAGTTGTGAGAAGTTAAGTTAGACCAACTGGCTTATTGACATAACTTGTGACAACTTTCTGTTTTTTGTCATTCTTGCTTTGCATGTGCACTCTGCAAGATACTGCTTTTAACTGCACTTTTCATGTGAGACAGAGAAACCACCGTCCCAATGAATTATCAGTGAGTTCTGGGAAGAGTTGTCAGACTCAGTGAATTCTGGGAGTAGTTCTGGGAAGAACTCACTAATAATTAATCTTATGCTTATAAGTCTTCATGTGGAATTAGGGTTGTCGAAGCAGAATTTTGGGAACGTAACCTCACTGTGTGTGGGTGTTGCTTCACGTGGTTATACTGCATTAGCTGGCATATCAGTATAGAAAACACAAAAAAACATGCCACATGCAGGCTTTAAAACAGCCATCTTTGCTGGCAACATTTGCATTAGCACTAAATAACAGGCAGTTTTTCTCTGTCTGCTGAATGTGTGGTCTAGTACTCTTAGCAATGGAAAATTAAACGCAGACTCCATTAGCACATACAGAGCTGTATTCTAACTATATTGGAAATCAGATATTTAATACAAGTGGTTAAATATACTACAAATAAGCAGTAATTTACAGTAACTGTTAAATTAAGCCAATGAACACACACATATTTAAGCTGTAGTAAAAGTCTGACAACTACCTCATTGTCACACATGCACACACACATGCGCACACACACACATGCACGCACACACACACACACACACACACACACACACACAGAGTTATATCAAACACTTAAAAAGTAATTTCTGTGTAATGAGGGGTGTGTAACGCCAGTGGCATCATAAAATGTCTGCTGTTTTGTGCACATTTGCAAGAAGAATTAAAAGATTGGATGATGTGCTCAAGGTACAACACACATAAACACATACACACACACATACGCTTGTTATCAACATCCCCCAGCCACTGTGCTGTCTTTGTCCCACACTCACAGCTTGGGCAAAGTCACTCTGTCCTGTGTGTATGTCTGTGTGTTACCCTGGAATGTTTACGAGAATATTGCTAATCTCATATGGAGCGGTAGACAAATTCCTGTACCAGAGGAGAGGAAAACGAGAAACACCAAACACTTTACAAAGAATAAGCAAAAAGAATCCCTCTTGGAGTACACTTCCTTCAGTATTTAAGAATATTGCAAAATATATGTGACTGCTGTGCTCTAACCTAAACCACTAATCTCATAAGTCACCTCCTAATAACTCCTCAAAGTCATTTCCAAATGTTACAGAGAGAAAGATTGAACTACAATCTTCTCAATTTAAGTGTTAAGTTATTTATTTTCCTAGGCTCAGCTCTGTTTTGCTAATGTAATTTAAATGCTAATTAGTATTTGGACACTATATAGATAGGATAGAAAATCCCAAGTAAGTCCCAAACTAAAGATATTAAGTAAAGTATCAGATAAAACCTTCACCACCGCCAGTTTAATAATACTTATTAGCTGTAATTTATATACAGTGCACGTGAGAAGTTGTCAGACTTCCTTCACTTTTTTCATATTTTTTATGTAATATACTACAATCGTTCAAATTCTTTTTTTTCTTTTTTTATTATTAATCTACATTCAGTACCCCATAACGACAAAGTGAAAAGAGAATGTTAGGAATGTCTGTAAATTTATTTAACCAAAAAAAAAAACCATTTGCTACTACTTAGTTGAATCACTTTTGCCTCTAGTTTACAGCCTCTAGGGTATGACGTGACATACCCTAGAGGCTTTGCACACCTATGGATGAAGGGATTTTGTGCCATTCTTCTTTGCAAGTCCCTAAGCCACTTCTGTGTTGTCTTGGCTTGTACGTTTAGGATTGTTGTTATGTTGGAAGGTGAACCTTCAGCCCAGTTTGAGCACTGTGGAACAGGTTTTCAATGAGGATACCTCTGCACTTTACTCCATTTAGCCTTTCCTCAACCCTGACCACTCCCCCAGTACCTGCTGTTAAAAAAAATCTTGTTCCTCACAGTCTATGAAGTCTGAGAGCAGCAGATTTTTTCTTTCCCAGGTCTGCGCCTTGCAATAATCCTGTTTCTGAGCTCTGCAGACAGTCCCTTTGACCTCATGGATTTTGCCCTAATACAGTATGCATTATCAGCTGTGAGGACTTCTATAGAGAGGGTTGGGCCTTTCCAAATCATGTTAATTTAATATTTAATTGACCAGAAATAGACTCCACTACTGAAGGCTGTTTAATGAGAAAAAAATAAAATGAAAGAACTATGGTATCAAGCAGTGAAGGTGGTCTGAAAACTTTCCAAATGTACTGAATAAATGTGTGTGTGTGTGTGTGTGTGTGTGTGTGTTTTAACATGGTGGTTTTTAGACTCTGTCACACTTAACAGACAAATGTAGAATGTAGCTCAGTTTCTTTGACAACATTACTGTGGGTGTTTAAACTGGACAGAAAAAGCTACATTTTGTCTCCATAGTGACAGAGGAGCACATTTTTACACACATCAATCTTTAGCTGTGACATTGTGCTTTTGTTACTGTAGCCTAAGTGCTTTTCAGCACAGCCAACAGGTAGCTGCTGCTGCAGATACACAGCCTTTACAGTGGCCCTACAAGTGGCTTTATTTCTTATCCACCTCCATCAAAATTGTTTACATTTTTAAATTCAGCAAAAATCCATTTGCAACATTAATAATGCTTACGTTACTACACCAGTAATGACAATTCAGTAATATAATAATTTACATGAATTCTTTTCAGGTATATTTTTGTAATACTATCTTTACTTTAGTACACCATTTAAAATACAGTGTAGTTATAGTTATAGTTAAGAGCACTTAACTAATTAAGTGAAGAAAACAAAGTGTGCCTCAGGGTACTTTTATAAGGAAGTGCACTTTTACATGAGTACTGAGTTTATGAAAGCTAGTTCTGCCTTCTACGTGGTATACTAAAGTTACTGTACCATGTGGCAAAGATATATCTACTTTTATTTATGGGCTGGAGTTCAGTGTTTAGTGAACTCAGCATTAAAATATTGTCTCCCACCAACAGTGTGTTTGGGAATAGAGCTGTTTTTATGTTATCAGGGGATTCAGGGGCAATAAAGGTTTGCTTCAGCCAGGTTAGCAATACATTTTTTATATGATAATAAAAAAAAATATTCAACTACATTATATAGAAAAAGAAACAACCTGTATAAATAGCATAAATATCTCTAAATGTGAGAAAAGTTACCATCCTCTCATCATGTGCCATCTTCAACAGCTTCTAAGTAATATAGCAAGAGTCAGTATTTCACATTATTTATCATGTGAGAGGTGGAATATATAATTTTTCTAACTTTTTTTTTTACTTTAGAGAAATATAGCAGTTTCTCCATTTTGCAGTGTACAAGCAGTATATAAATCCTTTGTAAATCTCTAGTACTGCAAAGTTATATTAGAAAGATATTACTTTCTAATATAAATTATATACTTTACTTTCTAATATACATTATAATAATAATAATAATATAAATATAAATTATATATTATATATAAATTATATTACTTTCTAATATAAATTACTCTAATAGAATAACATATTAGAAATATATTACTGTAGCATGTTTGTGTCAGAAAGATTGGTTTCCATTAAATCTGTATTCAGCAAGGTTTGCATATATGTCGAGAATTGTGAAGGTCAGATTTGATGTCTGTGATGCATTTCATGCTGTAAAAGTGCACCTTTCCTATGTCCTCTGTTCTCTGCAGGAGGAACCTGACCAAGTTGTCGTTGATCTTCAGCCACATGCTGGCGGAAATCAAAGCTATCTTCCCTGGAGGACAGTTCCAGGGGGACACTTTCAGGATCACCAAAGCTGATGCTGCTGACTTCTGGAGGAGATTTTTTGAAGACAAGTAAGCCTTACTTTGTGTGTTTTTGTTTGTTTTTTGTGGGTTTTTTTTGTTTTTTTTTTCAGTTGGAAGAGTTGATGCTCTTAATTAGTTTCATTAAGATTTTATTCTGTGATAAGAAAAATCAGTCAGTGCGTGGATATTTTCACGATACTACTGCTATCTGCTTTTTGATAATTCAAACATGCATGCTGTTTGATAATATGACATGAGGAAGAAATGCTTGAAACTGAGCACTGCTTATACACACACACACACACACACACACATACAGAAGGGTTTACCTTTATTCATTCCTGGGTATTGTTGAAGCATATCTCCATTCTTTTTGGGATTTCAGGAACACATGAAACTTGAAATAGGTTTTGTTGACCATTGTGTAATTATTCTCACTGTTCAATTTGCCCTTTAAAAGATTGGCTCGCAATCCAGGAAGGACAAAGAGGGAAGTTTACACAGACCAGCAACATTATTAATAACACCTGGTAGCTTTGTTGTTTTCATTGAGAGTGATCAGCATAGGCACTCTGACTAGTCTGTGGCAACAATTATATTTGTCAATACACGTAAACATTGACGCAGACCTACACAGAGAAGGGAATTATGGAAATGGAAAAGAAGTAGTACAATCTTTTATAGCTGTCTAGATGTTCATACTGATTTTATTTAATTATATATATATATATATATATATATATATATATATATATATATATGTGTGTGTGTGTGTGTGTGTGTTGTTACATATATTCAGTTGTTGTACTGCTGCTTTATTCAATCTTTAGTGTATTAATTTTGTTTTCACTGTGTTTTGATAAATAGTTGTACTTTTGTTTGAATGCAACAGGTTCCCACTCGAGTGTTTTGAGATGTGTATTTCAATTTATGACTTTTGTTTTAAAAAAGGAAAATAGGAAAAACTGGGTTTGCTATTACAGTGACATTGTCATGGTTTTGCCTGTGTTTCAGTTGTGGCTAAACTTGATCCTTTTATCAGTATGCATTGAGATTTATAACAAACTCTGGTTCCAGAACACATCATTCTGTGCTCTATAACCTAGTTAGTTGGACTTCTGTATCTAATCGCAGGAAGCAGCACTGGTACATTTACATTTATAAGGCCCTACTGGGTCTTATAACTACCTCATTATATTAGGTTTATGTTTATCCCTGTGCAATTTCCATACAACCTGAGATCTATATTTTGGTACTTGTTCATGGAACAATTTGCCGACCCAATTAAAATTGTACTTTTTCATTTCATTATACTCTTTTAAACAGAAATTAACTGCAGTTTACACCATGTCCTTCTCCTGTTCACTTTTATATATATAATTTTTATATATATTTTATTCTATATAAAAATTATATTATAGTCTTCATATAGCAGCATAATTATTCATATGGTTCATATGGTGTGCGTGTGCGCTTGTGGTGGTGTTTTTTACAGGACTGACTAGGGATTAAAAGGGATTCTGTTCTTCTGTTATTACAGTGCATTGCTTTCCTTCTAGTTTCTCTTTTCCACCTATTCTTCATCACTCTGGGACTGATGACAATCCCCCTCTGATGCTTTTCCATATAGTACAATAGCTAAGGAGTTTTAGTGACTTTGTACTGGTATTTTTATCATCATCATCATCACCATCATCATCAGCATCAACATCCAGATACAATTTGACTAGTTCTTTAGTAACAGCTTGTCATTGCATAATTTGCTATTTTTCTGAGTCAGAACTGAGATGTCTCTATTCAGTGTCCTGCATATGACTGTCTGTTGTTTTTAACTGCTACAATGTCCATTCTTCTGCATCATGAGGAAGATTTTAAACATGTTCACCAAGTTGTGCCTGTAATTCTTGCTTACTCTGTGTAACCAAACATTTACTCACTCTTTATATTAAATGGAGTTAGACCGATGTAAATATACAATGCACTTTTGTGATAACATGAATACAAAATGAAATCAGAGAAAAAGAACAACCTGAGAATAGCACATCACATCATCATACTGCCTCGTAGAGTTTCAGCCTTTCACTGTCATTGTAAATACACCTTTCTATTCTTGGTGCAGCATCACATTTGTCATTATGTCAGTAAAATATAGAGAATAGAGCTCATGCTTTGAGAAGTCGACAAAATTTACACTTAGTAATTCCTTTTTTATCTTAAGGTACTTTAAGATTCAAGATTCAAAGTTTTTATTGTCATATGCACAGACAGAAAGCAGGTTTTCCTGCACAATGAAATTCTGACTTTGCCGTCCACACTAAATGTCATACAGTACAGTAAAATAAAAATAGAAAAAAAAAAAAATAATAAAGTATAAGAGCAAAAAAGAGAGTTTTTTCTCTGTTAGTGTTTTCTCCACTTTTTTTTTTGGTGCAGCCTGTTAAAACAATGTTGCAATGTTGTGCAGAGTGTGTGTGTGTGTGTGTGTGTTTCTCATCATCTCAGTCTTCACTTATAACTCTTCGTTTCCTTTCAGCTGTTCCCTTTCAGTTGTCGCCACAGCGAATCGTGTGCCTCCATCTAACCCTGTCCTCTGCATCCTCTTCTCTCACAACAAATAAATTCATGTCTTCTCTCACTACATCCATAAATCTCCTCTATGGTCTAGACCTCCTGCCTGGAAGCTCCAACCTCAGCATCCTTCTACCGATATACTGAGTCTCCCCTCTGAACATGTCCAAACCACCTCAGTCTGGCCTCTTTGACTTTATCTCCAACACTTCTAACATGAGCTGTCCCTCTGATGTCCTCATTCCTGATCCTGTCATCAGCATCCTCAAAGCAAATACTGCATCTGTTGAACTCTTTCTAGGCATGAAACCATATTGCTGCTCACAAATGTTCACCTCTGCTCTTAGCCGAGCTTCCACTACTCTTTCCCACAACATCATTGTTTGGCTCATCAGCTTTATTCCTCTGTAGTTGCCACAGCTCTGCAAATCTCCCTTGTTCTTAAAAATTGGCACCAGTACACTTCTTCTCCATTCCTTGGGCATCTCCAAGATCTTGTTAAACAAACTTGTCAGAAACTCTACTGCCATCTCTCCCAGATGCCATCTCTCCCAGTTACATACCTCCACAGGTATGTCATCAGGACCAACTGCCTTTCCACTCCTCTTCAACATCCTCCTCACTTCACTCTTACTAATCTTTGCTACTTCCTGCTTCACACCAGTCACCTCTTCTACTCTTCGTTCCCTTTCATTTTCCTCCATTATCAACTCTTCAAAGTTCTCCTTCCATCTTCCCATCACACACCTGGCACCTGTCAATACATTTCCATCCTTATCTTTAATCACACTAACCTGCTGCACATCCTTCCCATCTCTATCGCTTTGTCTGGCCAACCTGTACAAATCCACCTCTCCCTGCTTAGTGTCCAACCTAACATACAAGTCCTCATATGCTCTTTGTTTGGCCTTTGCCACCTCTATCTTCACCTTACGCTGCATCTCCCTGTAATCCTGTCTACTCTCTTCAGTCCTCTCAGTGTCCCACTTCTTCTTAGCTAACCTCTTTCTCTGTATACAGTCCTGAACTTCCTCGTTCCACCACCAAGTCTCCTTGTCCACTTTCCTCTTTCCAGATGACACACAGAGTACCCTCCTACCTGTCTCCCTGATCACATTAGCTGTAGTGGTCCAGTCATCTGGAAGCACCTCCTGATCTCCCAGAGCCTGTCTCAGGTCCTCCCTGAAAACTACAAAGCATTCTTCCTTTTTCAACTTCCACCACTTCGTCCTCTGCATCTTCCTCACCACCAGAGTCATTTTACACACAACCATCCTGTGTTGTCTGGCTACACTCTCCATTTCTCTTCCTATCTGACCCATGGTAGAACAACTTGAACCCTGCTCCTAAGCTTCTAGCCTTGCTACCGTTCCACTTGGTTTCCTGGACACACAGTATATCCACCTTCCTTCTCTGCATCATGTCAATCAACCCTCTAGCCTCCCCTGTCATAGTCCCAACATTCAAAGTCCCTACTGTCGGTCCTACATTTTTAGCTTTCCTCTTCTCTCTCTGCCTACGAACACACCTTCCTCCTCTCCTTCTTCGACCAACAGTAGTCCAATTTCCACCGGTACCCTGTAGGTTAACAGCACCGGTGGCGGTCGTTGTTAACCCGGGTCCCGACCGATCCAGTATGGAAGTCATTGTGACAATTTGCATGTTTAATTTGGCATATGTTTTACGTCGGATGCCCTTCCTGACACAACCCTCTGCATTTATCCAGACTGTCTTCTTGTGCCAGTCTGGCACAACACACAAGACACTGGCTTGTGCCCCCTTGCGGTTGCATTCAGTCCTCACTTATAAATGACATAATTTATTCAAATTTATTTTTAACTATGTCAGGAAGATACATTAGTGTGAGATAAACTTCAAGTTTTGAGGCCGATGATCACAGTCACCACATAGTTTGGTAATTTGTGTCAGGTTTTTGTATGTGGACCCAAAACAACAGAGAGAGGGGGACGTATGACGTAGGGGAATCTTTAATATTAAAACAGAACAAGAAGTGGAGAACAACAAACAACAGGGACTAGACTAACAGACAAATACCGAAACACAAGTCACTACATGAACCAAGAAACTAAGTTAATTTATTACATGGAACATCAAAAGGAATAAACTAAAATAACTTCAACAAAGAGGGTGAACGTGGACGAGGACCGTAAGACCTTTAGTGATGACGAAGGAAACAAAAACCAAAACTTATGTGGGCACTGATCAAGTGGAAATAAAGTGACAATAAGCATCAAGAGTACAGACCAGAAATAGAACACTTACCCACCTGCTTGCGTTAGAGCAAGCAGGTGGGGAAGCGAAACAAAACAATCAGGGTGATATTTAACTAACTACGAAGACAGGGTGACAGAACTACAAATAAGAACGACAAAACAGTAACCAAACCTCAGACCAAGAACTCGATAACAGAAGTCCACAGGAACAAGAGTCAGGGTTTCCAAAAACCCATGAGACAGGTAAACTCGAAAACAGTATGTGGCATGGGTAAAAGTGACAATGACCCAACCAAGAGGAGATCTGGGCTTTAAAAGGCAGGAGAAGTGGAGAAAATGAGGTACAAAATAAAAATCCAGGGCCGGAAGTGAGTATGAGGGTCAGATCATGACAATTTGATATTTGACAGAAATAATACAAGCAGCAGTGATTTTGTTGCCCTTTGCTGTGTCAATTCAAAGAAGACATTTCTTATTAGAGCACCACTTTAATATATTCTTTAACTCTTTAAGACTGGAGAAAATTACCTTTCTGTCCCTTCTTTATGTAAAGCACAACTGAACTAAAATAGCCTTTTCAAAACAAGAAAAGCTTAGTCTTCTCTTCAAATCTTCACATCAGCTGTAAGTTTGCACAGTTTTTACACAGTCCCTTTATTGTTGCACACAATACCTTGCTTTGAAATTATTATTTTTAGATTTGTTCCAGTAGAGATGCCTTGTTTGTACAATAAAACACCAGTTGTCTTGCAAGTTACAATTATATGTGTTTTGGGATCTGACTTTTTTCTGTCTTACAGGACTATCGTGCCATGGAAAGTCTTCCGACAGTACCTTCATGAACTGCATCCCATCAGCTCAGGCCTGGAAGCCATGGCCCTCAAATCTACAATTGATCTCACCTGCAATGACTACATTTCTGTGTTTGAGTTTGATATCTTCACACGCCTCTTTCAGGTTGGTCAAAAGAGAATTGAGTTTCAGGGCTATGAATCACGTAGCAGTTTACTTTTTTATGCAATGCTTCTGGTTTGCTATGTACTTTATTCACTCATCTCCTTTTTTTGGAATTCTTACCAAATGAAGTACCTGTTTTACTCTGCATTGCATTTTTGAGCCTCACTTTGATGTGGAATAAACTGGACTGATGATCCACTGTGGTGACCCTGAACTTATGGGATAAGCCGAAAGGACAAAAAAAAAAAAAAAAACCTTGGATGTGGAATAGCAAGCCAGACGTCTGTTAAATTGCAGCTAGAAATGGCAGCCTTGAATCTAATAACAGGCATGACATGTTATTGGAAATGTATCGTGATAATGGGGTGAGCTGTCTTATTTGTGGACTCAACTTTTCTGAGAATCCAATGAGACACAATAAGAGACAGCAAGAAACAAATCGATGCATGTGCACTGTGGTGTCATTACAAGTGTAAACAGGCTCAAAACACCGGTTTCATCTCACATATTTATCATAAATGCTCTAATGAAGAATACAAAGCAATAGCACACTGTTTTCTAATAAGCAAAACATAGACCAGTTAGGAAGGTCATCCGGCATAAAAACTGTGCCAAATCAACATGCGGAATAATGATCTGAGGATGTTGTTAGTAGTGCAATAAGAACGGATGTCAAGTCAAAGAACCTTAAACACTATTTTAAGGTTTCAGTATGTAAATACTGTACCAGCAAGTCCAATTCCCACCTAATGGACTATAAAAGTGTTATAGTTTTAGATTTTAGTTTAGTTTTAGATTTCAGTCTTAAAATCCCTCTGAGTCACTGTGCAAGGCTGACAGTTAGTTACTGGAGTCACACCAGTTACCAGTTGTGTTCTCCAGACTGTGTTTTAGGTCATATTTCAGAAAAACTTTAAGGGAATTAGACATTTTAAGTGGAACATAATACTATTAATTTCTTTAAAACATACTGTACTGTGTAATCATAAATAAAATGTACACAGTGGTAAAATAGCAGCCAAATATGGTACATCACATCAAAATATCCAGTGAATGGAATGATGTAGCAAATGTGTTTTTAATAGTATATGGACAGCAACAGTCTTTAGTTTCCAGATTGATGAACATTACCTGTAAGTAATGACAATTGAGTGATGGTTTTGGTGTCAGGAGCAAAAGAAATATAGTTTTTTCAGGTTGAAGTTTTTGTTTTTCTTTCTGCACTAGTTAAGAGTTTTTTGGGTGGATGTGGCTTTAGCTTGCTCTTCCTGAAACATCACTGGTTCATGTGGCTTCAAGATGGTGTGTGGGCAGTGATGTTTTTCTTTGGCAGGATCTTTATACATTACATGCTTACTTTGAGCAGAAAAAAAAAGTAGATGAAGAAGCTGTTTACCCGGATCCCTGTTACAGGGCGGTCAGTTAGCCAAACTGTGCATGGCCTATTGAAGCAAATATAGTCATGGGTAGGAGCTGCCACTGTCTGGGTGCTTCCTAGGAAACCACTTCCAGGCCTCTGTGTGTCAGTAGATGCTGCTTCATGCTCGTTTTTTTGTCTGGTTATGAATACTGGTGGTAGGCAGGGGAGCGAGGGAAGAATCACAGGCCTGCATGAAAGTGTGAATGACAGGGTAAAAAAAGAAGGAGATGGGTCAAATGTGGAGACAAATCATTATGAGGCTATATTGTAATCTACTCAGGACAAATCTGGTAAAAATATTCTGAGGTGGGTAATACTCCAGCTGCAGGCAAGTGGATTTTTTGTTAAGAGTACAGTCTGTTAACTAGCTGCATTTGGCTGCTGTTGTTATCATTAAAATGTATGAAATGGTGAAATCTACCTAACACATAGGTTGGATCTGATTAACTGAAGGAGAGGAGTCTTTACTTAGTCTTTGTCTTACTTCGTAGTTACTGTTTTTTCCAGCTGGCCGAATCTGGCCTCTTTTGCCTGGGCCACCATTCAGTTTACAGCTCTAATCAACAAACTTACAGAGTAGTTAGGTCTTGCTGGACTCCCATTCATCTGAAAGCCCAGCAATTGCAGTGTCCTTGAGTTATTTTCTTATTTTGCCAAACCAGCAACACAGTGAGGGCAACAGATCACTGTCACTGGTGAACTCCAGCTAATAAGAAGGATGAAGGTGAATGTTGGGGCACTTTGCACCACATGGAGCCAACTGGCAAACCCAGTGAGGTCCTCCAACACAGTACCTTTCCAGTTTTATGTTGTCACTTCATGCATCTGATTTAAACTGCCTCTTTGTCAAAGCCAATCTTTTTTCACAATGATATTTGTGCAGAATTCCTATGTTCAGAAGTGTGGTTGTTAGACATCAAATGTTTTGGCATCCATCTCTGTCCTGCAGAAAACCATGGGCCAGTTGTAACCAAAGCCAAACACAACTGGATGCAGTGCACAAGCTGCCTTCCAAGCCCCTAGCTGCTGAGCTTGGTACCTATTAGAAAGTACAGCTTCTGCATTTGTGTTGCAGAATTCAACATAATAATAATAATATCTTTCTTATAACCCAATACGATGTTTTGCTGACATCATGAAAAATGAATATACATTTACATTTACTTGAATATTGGGAGAGAGTCTGTTGAGCGTGCAGAGTTTGGTAGCTCGTTCCACCATCGTGGGATCATTGCGCTGTAGAGTTTTGCTCGATGTCTTCTGTGCGGTGCTGGGACCACCAGAAGTCGTTCGTTGGCAGATCGCAGTGGGCGGGAGGATTGTAGACTTGAATGAGTGAGTTGAGGTAAGCAGGAGCTGTCGAGTTAACCACCCTGTGAGCAAGAGACAGAGCTTTGAACCTGATGCGAGCAGCTACAGGAAGCCAGTGTAGAGATCTAAAAAGTGGTGTGACATGGGTCTTTTTTGGCTGATTAAAAATGAGGCGAGCTGCTGCGTTTTGGATCATCTGCAAGGGTTTGATTGTGGATATCGGTAACCCCATCAACAAAGCATTGCAGTAATCAAGACGAGATGTGACCAGCGCCTGTACAATGCGTTGGGTTGTATGTTCCGTGATGTAGGGTCTGATCTTCCTGATGTTGTAGAGAGCAAATCTGCAAGCCCTAGAGACTGAGGAGATGTGGTCTTTAAAGCTCAGTTAGTCGTCGATGTTGACCCCCAGATTTAAATCACTGTAGATCCAATGTTGATGCTGATGTTGTGTTGTGTCGAAGGTCTGGCTGGGAAGACAAGGACTTCGGTCTTGGAGAGGTTGAGTTGAAGATGCCTCTTACTCATCCAGGCTGAGATCTCTTAGAGACAGGCAGAAATGCGCGATGAGACAGTGGAGTCGTCCGGTGGAAAGGACAGGAAGAGCTGTGTGTGTCATCAGCGTAGCAGTGATAGGAAAGACCATGTGAGTAATTGATGGCACCTAGGGATGAAGTATAGACAGAGAAGAGGAAAAAGAACTGAGCCCTGCGGCACACCAGTAAAGATGCTATGCGAGTGAGAAGGATGCCCCCGCCAGGATACCTTGAAGGTTCGTCCTGATAGGTAAGAACAAAGCCAGTCCAGGGCTGATCCAGAGATTCCTAAGTCAGAGAGTGTGGACAAAAGGATCTGATGGTTCACACTGTTAAAGGCTGATGATACATCAAGTAGAATTAAGACAGACGATTGACCTGTGGCTTTTTCAGCTCGAAGATACTCCACAACAGTCAGGAGTGCCGTTTCTGTGGAGTGACCACTCTTGAAGCCTGACTGGTTGACCTCGAGGAAGTTGTTCTTGGAAAGGAGAGTTGGTTGAAGACTGCTCGTTCAATTGTTTTAACCAGAAAAGGAAGGAGGGAGACAGGTCGGTAGTTCTCCACTACAGAGGGATCAAGAGAAGGCTTCTTGAGCAGTGGGGTAATCAAGGCCTGCTTGAAAGAGGTTGGAAAAGTCCCTGTTTTGAGAGATGTGTTGATGACTTGTGTAATAGCTGGCATTAGTGCGGGTGTTACTGTTTGAAGAAGAGTGGAAGGGATTGGATCCAGAGTCCAGGTGGTCGGATGGTTAGAGAGGAGGAGGGTGGATACGTCATCCTCAGTCAGAATTGCAAATGATTAGAGCAATGCAGTGTTGGAAGAGGTTAGATGGATGTCATCATCTGGAGGAGAGAACTGTGTGCTGATGGCTGCCACCTTGTTGGTAAAGAAGTCGGCAAAGTCGTCAGCAGTGAGAGAGGTAGATGGCGGAGGTGAAGGTGGGTAGATGAGTGATTTGAAGGTGGAGAACAGCTTTCTGGTGTCTGAAGTGTTGCTGAGCTTATCCTGGTAGTAATCGATCTTTGCCCCAGTGACACTGTGAGAAAAAGGTCCAAGTAGATCCTGATATTCAGCAAGGGCAGATGGCAGATTTACGCCACTTCCTCTCAGCACTCCTGAGCCTGCTGCGTTGTTCACGGATCCAGTCAGTGAGCCATGGATTAGAAGGTGAGGGACGAGCGGGTCTCGAAGACATGGGACAGAGACAATCCAGACACAATGAAAGTGTATTGCAGAGGCTGTCTGTGGCTGCATCTGCATCGATCTGCATCTGCAACCGCCCCCTCGTTGAAACCAACCTAACTTGTGTGGCTTTGTTAGGTCAAAGGTGTGAACGCTCTGTGAATACTAAGCTGAAACTACCATCATTAATAGACCAAATATCCCCTTCACCAGAAGAGCAAAACTTTCTACCTACAGTTCTTAACTCTATTAAAAACGGACTAAATCAGCAGACTCAAGAAAAATGACAGAAACTCGGCTACCTCTGAAACCAACAAACAATATACAATGCATAATAATGTGTTTAGTCAAAACAACATTGTATGTTTTTTCAGCCATGGGGATCAATTTTAAGAAACTGGAATTTCCTGGCAGTGACACATCCAGGCTACATGGCCTTCCTCACCTATGATGAAGTCAAAGCCCGACTACAGAAGTACATCAATAAGCCTGGCAGGTATGGGAAATGTGTGTGATTTAGCACCTTATTCATTGTTTCAAATCTTAATTAAGTTTCTACATAATTATATATATATATATATATATATATATATGTATATATATATGTATATATATGTGTATATATATATATATATATATATATATATATATATATATATATATATATATATATATATATATATATATATATATATATATATATATATATATATATATATATATATATATATATATATGTGTGTGTGTGTGTGTGTGTGTGTGTGTCTGGATCAGCTGAAACAGTAGTAGAATTATGTATAAATTAGAAACTAGTTAATTAGACCCTTAGATTTAAAACTGCAGGCTATGTAAAAATGTAGGAAACAACATCGGAATTTACAGTATGCTTTGGAATATAAATTACACATAATATCTAACTGATATTGCAACAAAAACACTTAAACTTGCTGCATCACAGCATCCTTGTAGAAAATAATAGCGCCCCCCCCCAAGCTGTTTGAGCAGTTTATTTGTGTAGCAGTACCCTACACAGTTTACACAATATATGGTGGCCTGCCAATCTTGGGGTTTTTTTCTCTCCTCATTCCAAGTTCTTGAGGAGAGAAGAAAATAGCTTAACAACATACCTTAACTGTAGTGTTAATTTATTGCATTGGCCTGAGCTATCCATACCCTGTTATTAGCTGCTGCATGGTAGTACAGTGAATGTGGAAGGGACTAGAAAGTATCTTGAGTATGTAAATGTATAGGGTGCTGATCCTCGAGTGAATCATGCAAATGCTATTGCTGTAAACTAGTGCCAGAACAAACACACACACAGGCACACACAGCTGTGTGGGGGCGAAAACAGTCATATCAGATGAGCTGCTACATGCTCGCTCCTCAGCTCACTCAAGACACATATTCAAACACACCTACAGACACGCGCGCACACACACATATACAAGCACACAGATATACACACTCATCTATGCAAACACTTGCGATAAGGCAGATCCAACAGATTGGTGAAAAGTCAAACCGATGCATTGATCATATCTTAATTAATAACTCTAAATGTGGTTATTATGTTGAAAGTGAAGCTTGCTGTAATGTTTGTTCGACTATTGAACCATTTCATGATCTTATACACAGGCAGGCAGTCAGAAAGGCGAGACAGCTTATTAGCATCAGAGAAACAGTCTGAACCTCAGTTCTCTGTCTTCCCACGTCTCTCCTTAGTCAAAGCTCTATTGGATTTACCCTTAGTGTATTTGTTGCTATAGGTTGTACTGTGGTCAAACCACTTTAAGCCCATTATTCTTGCTGAACTGCATACATAATATATTCTGTTTTTTTTTTTTCAACTTAGCACTTTTTGTGCTGAGTTGTTTCCTTTGTATTCAGCTGTTATTTGTACGAGGAAATCCCACTGTGATAAACCTTGAAAGGTGCAGCAGGAGCACAATTGTTGGATATAGTTTAGCAACAGCAGAAAGTTCACTGATCACATCAGCTCTGTCCAATTAAACGACACTTTTAAATTATCAGGCTATTGGCATTCATTCCAGGCATAGAGTTGTCATGGCTATTGAGGAAATTATTTCAGAAAGTGTCACAAAAGTAAATAAAATGTCCTGTCCACAAGTCCTTCCAGCAGACATCTGGTTTCTTTTGAATTGTCTCCAAAGTTTACAACGGACTCAAAAACACACACATAATGTGTACAGCTGTTCTGGAGGTCTGACTGCCGTGTGTGTGTGACAGAGTTGATCATTTGTGTCTCATCACGAGGCCTGTTAATAGTCACTTTCATGTTTTCAGTTTAACATTAGGGGATTTTCATTCCCAAAATGTATAACTGGTGTGATTGGAATGGTTAGAGCATGCCTTCTTTGTTGGGATTGTTTTTAAAGTACCGCCTAAAGTGCAGCTCGACCAGTCTGTGATGGATTTTAATTACATAATTGTGTATTTTAGTCCAGATTTGGACAATTTTTAGTCAAAAGTAAAAATATACTAGCTTCAATAGGAAAGATTATACTGATTATGTCAACGTTTTTTAGATTAGTTTTAAAAATCTACATCTGCAAAAACTAGCTAAAGCTGTCAGATACATGATGTGCAATAAAAATACAAAATTTTCTTCGGAATTGGAGCGGAGTAAAAGCAGCATACGGTAAAATAGAAAATTCTCCACTAAGGTATCACTATATACAAAAGTGAAATACACATTCGAAAATCCTTACATGCTTATATCATTATTTAAATATTTTTCTGTCTGTTTTCTACATATTATGTATATCTGTCCTCCATCTCTTAAACAGCTACATCTTCAGACTGAGTTGTACACGGCTGGGCCAGTGGGCCATTGGGTATGTGACGAGTGATGGCAACATACTGCAAACCATCCCCCACAACAAACCTTTGTTCCAGGCCCTTATTGATGGCTACAGGGAGGGCTTGTACGTACTGTACTGTCACACACACTTACACACACTTTCCCTTTGTAGTTCACTCTCTGAATATTAAAAAGTTGTGCTAAAGCCAGCCTGTATTCAAATGAAAAAAGATAAACTGTTACAATTTAGCACCTGATTTGCATAGTTTGAAAATGTCTCATGGAAGAATAGAGTGCCATGCGTTTTCCTCTCAAAGCAAGTCTCAGTAAGATGTTCTTCAGATAGACAAGAGGATGTCTGTCTATCATAGCTGATAATCAGACAGACCACCAGGCAAGTCAAACACACTCCCTTTCATTTAGTTTGCTGCATCTCACTTTTTTCAGCTGTCACTTACTGTGCAACTGTAGCCAGAGAGCAGGGTCATGCTTGCCATTCGGAAGCTCCTATGTTTCTGATTAAGCAGGTAGACTCAGCCATCGTGGGGGAAGTGAAGTTAGCATAAGTTCTTTCAAATGTCAGTCTTCATGGTTCCACCCTGCATTGTAAATGCTGGAAAAGTATGTAAAACTAAGTTTCTGCTCAGATTTATACATATCAAATCCCTTTTGTTAAGTTAGTGAAATGCATAGTTAACCACATGTTATGAAAAAACAAAACTTGGCTTTGGTTGAAATATTTTCAGGAAAAGTATTGCTGTTTGATTGTTACCACTCATTTACTACTGTTCTTTTCTTTCGCAGCTATTTGTTCCCTGATGGCCGCAGTTACAACCCTGACCTTACTGGTTTATGTGAGCCGACACCTCATGATCACATCAAAGTGACACAAGTAGGTTTGTTTGTGTCTAAAACATGATCATTAAATTTGTTAGCCATAAGCTCAGTCAGGTTTATAACATTTAAGAGTAAAAAATGTACTGAGAATTGACTGAACGTGATCACATGTTTAACTCACAGTATTTAGTATTTTTTTGAAAACAACAAATGACAGCACAGTTACTGTACGTTGATGTAACGTTTATTGTGGATTGCTATCTAAGTAACAGAGCATTCCCCTCCCCAGCTGTGCAGTGCCGGTCCAAGCCCGGTAGAAATTGGGGAAGGTTGCGTCAGGAAGGGCATCCGGCATAAAAACTGTGCCAAATCAACATGCGGACAATGATCCGCTGTGGCGACCCTGTACTCACAGGATAAGCCGAAATGACAAAAAAAAAAAACATCTGAGTAACAGAGGGAAATCCTACTTTTGCAAATTTCAGTGACCTGAACCAGTGCAAATGTCTTAAAAAAAAACAGGCTGTCACTGAGTGGCTGAGAATGTTTGATATGAAGATATTTTGAGAAGTATATTCCAATCAAAGGACTATTAGACTATTACTATTATTAGATAATTAAATCATACATACTGATGGTTGTCATGTGATTTGTTTTATATATATATTTTAACCTGAGTTATATAAAAATAGACCATTCACAACAGTGCACTATATGAACCAAGAACTGTATGTAAATGTCTGTTTAATTGCAAAGCTTATTCTATGCATCACTTGATGGCTAAAAGGACTTTGCTCTGCCTGAACAGGAGCAGTATGAGTTGTACTGTGAAATGGGCTCCACCTTCCAACTTTGTAAGATTTGTGCTGAGAACGACAAAGATGTGAAGATCGAACCTTGCGGTCACCTCATGTGTACTTCCTGTCTCACGTCCTGGCAGGTATTGGAATGAACCATACTGGATACTCTCATTTCAACAGAGGGGTCAGTTGCATTTTCTATTTAACATATAGTGCATGGGACATGGGGTAATGCCAGACTATAAACATGCTAGTTTTTGATATTCTGTGTAATAGTCTGGTGACTTTGGCAGAAAAAAAAATCTCACACATAAGAGATTTTCCACACTGCTGATTGAGTCTCATTTGAATACTTATATACAGTACAGTAAGTGAGAAAAAACATGATATAATAGAAGCAGTCTTCATCCTCCAGCACAAGACACATAATCATTGCCCCCACCTTCTACACTTCCTGCTTGTGTCCTCGTATCTGTCCCATCTGTCAAATTTCCACATATCAGTTAGCAATGGAAGTGTAAAATAAGAATTTGTGCACATAGTGTATCCACAGTTTCTGCACATTTTCCCCTCTTTCTGTTGCATGCTTCTAGTGTGCTCCTCACACAACAAACAGTCCTGCACCTCTGTGTTATCTCAACTAGTGCACTTAGTAGCTTATTAGAACAGTTTATAATCACCTTACCCTAATCACCTTTGTCTTGCAAGCCTTTCAAGCCTCTGTCATCCCCTCTTCCTCCTTGGAATGGGACATCTATGTTGCAGACGCAGAGGGTTGTGCCTCCAGACATGTTCCACGCTGACACTTATTAATACAGCGGCATTCACATATTCACTCTGCAGGCCTGGACAAAAGCCCAGAAACCTGTCTTGCAATCACAAGTCTCTATTAAAGGCATTTAAAGTTGGCTGAAAGTGTATTTGTGCCACATTGCAGAGGGGCTCATACCATCGGACAGCTTGAAAGTAGATGTAGCTGGTCTCATTTTATGGCATAAATTTTGTCATTCTGTTTTCTTAACAAATTGTTTCAAATGGAGAACATTTTCGTATTATGCGCAGCATAGGTTGAATGTTTTTTCTTTAGGAGTGATTTCATCTCATCTGTACTGTAAAAACTAGGGTCACTGTACAAAAAAAAACTTCAGACTTTTCTCAGAATTGTGAGATTAAAGTCAGAATTTTGAGATTAAACTCCAAATTCTATTTTACTCTCAGAATTCTGAGTTGACACAGAACTCAATCCTCTATCAGGCCCTAATCCTCTAGCATAAAACTGCTTTTCAAACACCTACTAGTTGTTTGGCAGTGGAGCTTTTGTGAGGGAGGAGCTGGAAAATGATTCAGAGAACTGTGAGTGCAGGTTTTATAAGCAAATTATGAGTGCACTCTCTTTTTCAGTAAGTCAGCACTGTAATATTTTCCATTTCTCACAAGCCTTTTGTTTGCAAGCATGGATTTCTAAATGAAGACACAAATATGATGAGCACTCAAGTCTCTCAAGTAGCTTGAATAATATTGCAGCCAGTCTCTCCTCAGTATCACAGGAAGTCATCCTCAGTGGTATCTTCGTAGGCTTGTTGGTTATCTGGCAAATAATCTGAAAAAATTTGAATATCTGCCCCCAGATTAGTGGTCACAGTTCCGACAACAAAGAAATAGTAATGTGTTACAGAGGCTGCAAAGCATTTATCAAATGGGGCTCTGGAATGTAAATCCTAATACTGATTTGCATAATTCAGGAGCTTCTTGCAGCACGCATACAGTTTTTGATATGCTGCTCAGTTCTGAAGAAGTTTGATTACATGGATTTCCTTTAGTGGTTTTACTATGAACGCAGCTTTAAGTATAGCTATGAGCACAGTATTTCCAGAGCTCAGTCCTGTGCTCTGTAAACAGCAGGCTTTGTGTTTGTCTGTCATACTTCCTGTTATGACAACTCGGTATGAGCCCGCCTCCTCCACAACCTCCGCAAGGGATTCAGAGTGTGTGTGTGTGTGTGTGTGTGTGTGTGTTTTTTTTTTTTCACTAATTAAATATTTTCCTCCACATGAGTGAAATTGTGAGTCAGACAGAGGGAACCCTCCTACCCTGTGACAGTGAGTAACCAGCACCGGTCCGTTCAGGTCACTGACTCAGTAGTGTTTCCCTGACTCTGTATATTAGTCAGCTGAGTGGAACAGACGTACACTCCTCACTCACAGCTGGCTGATGATCTGTGTAATTCCACATCCTGTTCTCTTTAATGGTGGCTTTTGATCTTGAGAGTGTGGGGGCAAACAAGAGGCTTCCCTTGTTGTAGCTATTATTTCAGTCATAAATCAATGTGGCTAGGACTTAATGATTCAGAGGGGCTTTTCTGTAGACTGATTAGATTAGATTTGTGGCATTAGACGTGTTTACAATTCGCAATGTACTAATGATTGTATCAAGAGTTCCAACAGTGTTCAGTCTGATACAAACAGTTTTTTCCATAGATAAGTTATTTGGGAATTTTCAGGTCAAAAGATCTCTAGACAGGGAAGAGCGATTAATAAATCTAATATTTAGATGTATATGGTGCTTTAAATAGTAAATTTGTTATGAATAAATATAAGCTTCAGTCGTGTGAAAGTAAGCACCCGTCGTTTAACATAATAAGAATTGTACTGATCATAGTGTAATACAGTACTGTATTATGGTATAATTAGTATAATAGGGCTTCAGACAAGCAACAGTATTTTATTTTTTTTTTAGTGTGCCAATATTTCTTTAACAAAAATAAACCGAAACAGAAAGAAATCATGTAGGTAATACTAAGTACCCCCTTACTGCTTTCAAAAGATTTGGGAGTTGTAGCTGTTGAGTTGCAGCCAGGTGTTGCTAATCATTAGAAATTGATTAACTGATTGTCTCTAGCAGGTGTCTATAAAAACAGAGATAGTAGTGAGAGAGGACATAAAGGTAGTTGGTGCAAGAGAAGAGGACGGGTGGAGGGGGTCTGGAGTTGGGCTTGGGCAAGTCCATGGATGGATGCAGACACCTCAGGTGTGAAAGTCTGAGACGGAAATGAGGGGTTTCAGACAGGCAGGCTGAGTGAGGGAGCCAGAGGAAGTAGTGAAAACAACCAGCGATGGCTTAAGCCCTCCGGAGGCCGGTGTCTAAGGCAGAAGCCCTCTGGGGGCTGGGGTGGGGGCCGGGGTGGAGGCCAGCGTGGGCCGCTGGAACCCTTCAGGCACAGAGCAGGTGGGGTGCCACCAGGTGAACTGTTGGCCATCTTGGTTACAGCAACAGGCGAGATGACAGTGGACAAGGGGACAGTGTTGATGTCAACCAACCCAAAGATAGGATCAGGAGCAGGACAGACGTCGGCAGACCCGAAGACAGGATCAGGAGCAGTACAGACGTTGGCCGACCCGAAGACAGGATCAGAGTCAGAACCAGGCGAGGTGTCGGCCGACCCAGAGACAGGATCAGAGTCGGGACCAGGTTAGGCGTAGGCCGACTTGGAGACAGGAACAGGATCAGAATCAGAGTCAGGATCAGGTGGGGTGTCAGCTGACGCAGAAGCAGGAACAGGGGAAGCGTTGGCTGACCCAGAGTAAGGAACTGGACCAGGAACAGGCGGGGCATCAGCCGACCCAGAGACAGGAACGGAGTCAGGACAGGCGTGTGGAAGGTGAGACCTTATAACGGATGAACCGTGGAGTTGGAGCAGGAACTGCCTGAGGTGTAGGAGCTGTGGTCCTGTTGGTAATGTTGGTAATTCCAAAATGTGGCTAACCTGTCGAGGAACTCTAGGTCTGCCTGTAGGTGTAATTCCAAGTAAAGGGCAGTGAGTTAAACCTTAGAGACTGTCTGAAGCTCCACCAGGACAGGAAGGGGAACAGACGGGGTGTCAGCCAACTTCGAAGACCCTTAAAATAATAGGGGTCAATTTGCCCCCTCGAAAATTAACAGGACGATTAGAATTACAATCTTCCAAAAAAAAGAAAAAAAAACAAAAAAAAAAAAACTAATCTGATTGTGCTTTTTACTGACCCCAAACTGAAGTCCCTCTAATGGACCCTGGTGAAAGAAAGTCCTTCTCAAATATTACTGGGTCCTGTTCGGCCAGATTCTACTATCCCGGTTTGGTGGACCCAAATGCAATCACGGAGAGAGGGAGTGTAACAAACAAAGTAAACTTTATTGTAAACACCAGGAGGGGGAGAAAACTAACAGTCACTTCTAAAAAAAGATAACAGAATAGAAACTTAACCAAGACCCTGAAACTGGGCACTACGGCACACATTGCCTCAGACCAAGGAAATCAGGTAACAGAGCTCTTATCAGAGTTCATTATGACTGGTGAAACTGGCAAAAGAAACTATGAAAAAGTAAGCAGGGAAAACGGGTTACAAATAAAAGCCCAAACTAGGAAGCAACCAGCTCCTCTCTCGGTACCATCATACGCTTTCTCTAAATTTACATAGACATAATGCAACTCCGTATGACCTTCTCCATCAGCATCCTCAAAGCAAATACTGCATCTTTTGTACTCTTTCTGGGCATGGAACCATATTGCTGCGCAAAAATGCTCATTTCTGCCCCTAGTCTAGCTTCCACTACTCTTTTTCACAACTTCATTGTTTGGCTCATCAGCTTTATTCCTCTGTAGTTGCGACAGCTCTGCACATTTCCCTTGTTCTTAAACTATAGCACCAGTACACTTCTCCTCCATTCCTCGGGCATCCTCTCACTCTCCCAAGATCTTGTTAAACTAGTCAGAAACTCTACTGCCACCTCTCCTAGACACTTGCATACCTCCACAGGTATGTCATCAGGACCAATGGCGTTTCCATTCTTCATCCTCTTCAATGTCCTCCTCATTTCATTCTCTGCTAATTTCTGCTCCACACCACTCACCTCTTCCCTTTCATTTTCCTCATTCATCCACTCTTTAAAGCAATCCTTCCATCTTCCCATCACACTGCTGGCACCTATCAGTACATTTCCTGCTTCACATCTTTCCCATCTCTATCCCTCTGCCTCGACAACCTGTACAAATCCACCTCTCCCTCCTTACTGTCCAACCTAGCACACAAGTCCTCATATGCGCTTTGCTTGGCCTTCACCTTACACTGAAAGAGAAGAAGTGGGACACACCACCATACTGTGTTGTCCGGTTACACTCTCCCCTACCAATACTTTGTCACTTACTCAGTCACTGATCTCTTTCAAATTACAAAGTCGACACAAGACCACCTGAGTGCTCCTGCCTCCACTCTTATAGGTCACCCTATGTCCCTGCCTCTTCTGGAAGAAAGTATTCACTACAGCCATTTCCATCCATAATCTCCACATTTCCATTAAAATCTGCACCATTCAAACCACTCTCTCACCTCTGGGGATGCTTTAGATCACTTTATCTAACCGACTCCAAAACTACTTCTCTTCAAACTCAGATCCTACATGTGGGGCATAACCTCTAACAACACTGAACATCACACTTTCAATTTCCACCTCACCCGATCTGATACCATTTTCACCTCCAGGGCATTTCGTAAAAAAAAAAATTTAAAAAATCCTCTTTCAGGATATCTCCTACTCCATTTCTTCTTCCTCCATCCATACCATGGTGAAACAACTTGAACCCTGCTCCTATCCTTCTACCCGTGCTACCTTTCCACCTAGACTCCTGGACACACAGCATACCCACCTTCCTTCTCTGCATCATATCAGCAAACTCTCTTGCCTTCCCTTTCATGGTCCCAACATTCAAAGTCCCTACTCTCAGTCCTACACTCTTGAATTTCCTCTTCTCTCTCTGGCTATGAACATGCCTTCCTCCTCTCCTTCTTTAACCAACAGTAGCCCAATTTCCACTGGCACCCTGTAGACCCACAGAACCAGTGCTGATTGTTGTTAACCCGGGCCGTGACCGATCAGGTACGGAAGTTAGATTCGGCATTGAAGTTATGAGTCGCATGTTTAATTTGGCCTATGTTTTTAAATCAGATGCCCTTTCTGACACAACCCTCTGCATTTATCTGGAACTGGCACAAGAACGCCCTTGAGGGGGTTTCAAACATTTGAAATATTAAAATATTTGCATCAATATACACACAATAATGAGAAGTAAAAATATACATTTAAAATGTTTGCAAATTTATACAAATTCTAAAACTGAAATCTTTCCTTTCACGCACATCTGCAGTATTATTTCAAATCTTTTTTTTTAGGTGAATCCTATTTCTCCTCTTTTTTCCTTCAAATGCCTTTAGAACTTGACTAGAATCTGTAGACCTTATTAATATCAATTTGTGGTGATGCACAGATTAGGACAAGTATATAAAACTGTTTCTTAAGTCTTGTTCCCCAGAGAACAGTAATTGTAAAGTGAAAGTAGTCTGGAACCTCTAGGATTCTTTCTAGAGTTCCTCATTAGACCAAACTGAGTAATCACAAACAAGAAGGACCCTTAGTCAACCTTATGACCAAGAAGCAAATGGTCAGTCTAACAAAGCTCTTTGAGTCAAAAGTGCAGAGACTGGAGAACCTGGCAGAAAAACATTCCATTCAACATGGTACAGTAATTAGACAGAAGCAAATGCAAACGACAAAGTTTGTATGGTCTAATGAGACTAAACTAAACCGTTTGCGCAGAACTCAAACCAATATGTTTGGTAAACAATAGGTACTGCTTATCATCTGTTAGTGAAACTGGTCAAAGTTGAGAGAAAAGGATGAATGAAACGCAATGAAATAGCGTTCGTGAGACCTGAGACTAAAGTGATAGTTAGCCTATCAGTAGGAGAATGACCACTGAGAGCAACCAAGACAAACTCAGACGACACCAGAGTGGCTTTAGAACTCTGTCTTCAGTTGGTGAAACCAAAGCCCAGACTTGTTCCACAGAACACTTAAAACAGAAAGAGAACTGAACATGAGAGTTTACAGAAACCCACTATGCTGACCGATAAGGTTACTGTAGAGTGTATGCACTGCATTCCTGGTAAACTCTCTGGTCCTTCAATAAGGCTGATAGCTAGACCACATCGTTCCATCAGCTCAGAAGTGTATAGTGTCCATTGTCAGACTACAGTATAACCAACAGAAAATGAACAAACATTTGCGACGAAAGAGGCAACCTGTTACAATCGGCATTAAGCCAAGTCCTGCCCTTGTGCACTTGTACTCATAAAACTTCTCAGATGCTGTGCCCGATATAATATAATTTACAAAGTTATTTTAACTTTGTATTCCTGTGTAGAATCTCCAGTCTGTGTTGTCAGCAATTTTCCATCAAAGGATCTCAACGTAAATCTGTGCTTTGTGTCCCTTTTTCTTTTTGTTCATCTCAGTGAAAGTTGATCATTTTATTAAGTACCGGCTGTCGCCATACATATTTTTTTTTTTTTTTTGCTGAAGAATGCATGAGAATGTCTATTCTTGCAGGATTTGCATAACTGCAGTGGATTAATAATAATAAGCCCCAAGTCCTGCCCAGCAACGTATACTAGAAGCAAAAAAAAGTTTAGTACATGTAATGGTACTTTGACGAGACAAATACTCAAATGTACACTTGTACTCTGAGGAAAAAAAAAAAAAAAAGGATCAGGACATCCCTACACATAGCTGAATAAAAAGTAGTTTCTCATTGGATGATGGTGCTAAGAAACTAATAGGGAAATAAAATGTTGGTAAAATGAGGTGAAATCAAAATCTGTGTCCTGAGGGAAATTCTTAAAAGGTGTATTGTAAATAAAAAAAAAGTAATGGTAGCACCCACCACTCCAAGAAAGGAGACCCTGTGCATCATGCTTTGTAATGTGGCATTATTTTCCTCAGTGTCTATGACTAGCAAACCATCTCCTTCCCCTCTGGGCTTCCTTCCTTTCAACTTCCCACTCCTTCCCTTCTCCACCCAGTCTAATTAGGATTAAGTTTCAAACATGCCTTTGGTGTGTCCCCCCACTAAGTCCCCAACCATATGGCTTCTACAAATGCAGCTTTGTTCTCTGTAAACATTGTGTGCATTCGATTGTAGCCGATGAGTCAGTGGAGACAGATGCACTGGAAACCAAAAACTCTTATTTATGACCATTGTTTGACAGGGGATGCCATGTGGAATATTTACATGTGGCCAATACATGTTGTAAAACTGCAAACCAGTTTTCCCTAGAGAGGCTCTACACGAGTGTGTGTCCAGTCAACTTTGCCAGAGGCCTTTTATGAATGGGGGGAGTAGTAAGATACTCTGTAGAAGTGAACGTTCTTAGCCATGTGTAATACAGCTGTGTGCAGGAAGAGTCCCAGTGATTTTTGCGGTTTAAAAAAAAAAACCCCACAGGAACAAAACTCTGTATTCTGGTCAGATCATTAGGTTCAGAAAATTAGTAATTTGACCACCAAACCTGTATTAAGGCCTGTCTCACACCAAGTCTTTCTCCTGTTTCAGGAGTCAGATGGTCAGGGTTGTCCGTTCTGTCGTTGCGAGATCAAAGGTACAGAGCCCATCATCGTTGATCCCTTTGACCCACGAAATGATGGCACCAAGTGCTTTGTCCTGGACCAGCATAGCTGCCACATACTTGAATTGGATGATGATGAAGACAGAGAGGACTGCCTGGTCATGAATGGATTGGCTAACATCAGAAAGGTAAAAAGTTCATGATTGGTGGATACGTTTAATGATTAAAAGAAATCTGATTTGCCTTTTCCTTCGGTTGTTTATAGTGACACTATAGTAACTTTTTACATTACACTTTAATAAAAAATAAAGTACTTACATTTACCTATTGAAATATTCTTCTGTGAAAATATAAATATAAATATAAATAAAGTATTTCTTTGCTGTTTAAAGTTGTCATGAACATGTACATCTGTTTCTTTTCTGCAGTCAGTATAACTTTAAACAAAAAACTACAATGTTAGAGTACTTGTAAATAAAAGGCTTGTATTGTTAACTTTAGAGTGTAAATTTTTGCTTTTTTGGTTTATTAACTGATGAACTCAAACAACACAAAAGCTACTCATATGTGATTACTCTTTCTTCAGCACTGTGCCGAGCGCCAAAACTCACCCATGGTGTCTCCCAGCTCCTCTCCTGTCAGCCAACACAGGAAAGCCCATGGAGGGGAACCTGGACACTGTGTCCAGCACCTAAGCCTTCCCCCTGTCCCACCACGACTTGACCTGATTCAAAAAGGTGCCATCCGCTCCCCGTCTGCCAGTCCAACCGGTTCCCCAAAGGTCAGTCACAGTATTACCCATAGAAAAAGAAAAATGAGGGACCTGTGTTTTCTGGCACCTGACCACCAAAGTGATCACATCAGTTGTCACATAATTTTTTAAAACCACAATTATAGAGAAGCAGTGTTTAGGATGAGGAGTGTGTGTGGCAGTAGTTAATTTCTTAAAATTTGGTAAAAATTGAAATGGATCGGAATAAATGAATTCACATCAAGTTCAATCAGGGATCCCTCCCTGATAGGACCTTGTAGGAACCAGAAAGGAGCAAAACAACAAAGGAGTAGGAAGGCAAAAATAGTTTTTTTTTAGTTATATGGAACGTGGATGGCGGTTCAGATTAGGGGTGTGCGGTGGAGGTGACCGGGGAACGGTAGGGTAATCTAAGGGAGGATAACAGACAGGGTAAGTTGCAGTAAAGGCAACGAATATTTCTAAGGAACACATTGCTTATTAGCCAATGGGTTGCGCTGCAGCATAACCAGAGTGAGCTGTGTAATGCCAGCAGGAATCCAGGAAGATGGACAACGAAACACTGGAAAACACAACAGTAGCCAAAACAAAGTAACAAATAAAAATGACAAAGTAACAAACAGAAAGTATCAACTAATATGGTCCAGGGCAAAAACACAGAAACTCAATTTAAAAATCCTCGAGACAAATAATCCTTAGTGTTTTCAGTTTATATTATTAAAAAAAACAAAACAAAAAAAAAACGTACTGCTAAAGAGTGTGCCAAATCTTAAACGTTGTCTTGAACTATTTCTCCACCACTCTAGTCTTCACCAGGCATGTCCAGGAAGCAAGACAAGCCTCTCCCAGCCCCACCTCCTCCTCAGAGGGATCCACCTCCACCACCTCCCCCTGAGCGTCCTCCTCCAATACCCCCAGATTCACGCCACTCTTGGCTCCCCAGTTCCTCCACCTTATCCTCTTCCATGTCATCTTCCACTGGTGCATTGTCGGACCCCCATATGCCACCAGGGACATGGTGTCCAAAAGACAGCCCCTTTGCAGATGCCCACAGGACCAGAGTTGAACACCAGGTCCAGCTGGGGCCAGGCAACCCCTCACACCTAAACGGAAGACCACTGAGTTGTCCATCTGCAGGATTTGGGAGGTTAAATCACAGAATGGAGGGGGCGGGGAATTCAGAAGGCTCCAAGGTAGGGTTTATACAGTATTTGGGTTAACTCTACAAAGGTCTTTCTCTCTTAAAATGAAAGAAAAGCAATGGATTGCCATGATGCTGAACGTGCTAAACTCTAGACTAGTTATTAGATTGATTGCAGTAATATTTTGGGCAGAAATTTATGGTCTGAGTGAGTGATTTCCCACAGATTTCTCTGTCCCTCATTAAATTTCACATTTGAAATTGTATGCAGTGAAAAAAAATGTGAAGCACTCACATTGTCACAATTTAAAATGGAATACTTAATCAGGCCGTGAAAGAAAGAAAAGCCATTTGTTTTACTACATAAACTCAATGTCTGTATCATTCATAAAAGCTCTGTGATTCTGAGTTGAAACAGTCTCAGTAGGATATGGCTTTGGCCTAAGTAAACACAGCTGGACTGTAATGAGTGTGTAGCTCCTTAGGACAGAAAGCCACAGTTGACTATCGATGCTTAGTTTACAGTAGTTGGGCTTTGGCTAAGCACATATGACACAGTGACAAACTTTCTATCAGCTTTCAAGATTGCAAAAGTCTGCTGTTTTTGAGTCGTTTTATTTTCTGATTAATTAAACGAATCGGTGAAGTGCATCAGGTGTGAGCATAAAGACAAACAAATACATTAGGTAAAAGCAGTATTCTGAGCAGAGACAGAGGAGGAAGGTTTTGTGATTTATATAATTTTATTATTTGGTCCTATAAACAAAGGAGTTTTTTTTTTTTTTAGATTAGTTATATACAGTATTTGTAAGTCCATCCTGATGACATTCCTGATGCAAAAATTTTATGACTCATTGCCAGAGATGAAACAAAAAGTCAAAGAAAACACATGCAGCAGTGTTAAGAGGAATATGCTGCTTCTAATGAGTAAAAACACTCTCCGTTAGGTGGAATCCAAAATGATTCCTATTGTAAATAAAGATGTTTCTGATTTTACTGAAACTGACCATTCAAGCAAATCCAATTCCTGATGCAAGCAGGAAAGCAGAATACCACTTTATGACTGAAAAGGTTGCACTTTTTAATCAGAAAATGCCTCACCTGTCAGTAATTGTCACTGTTGGTAATAAACGGGAAGGTGTGGTTATTTGCATACTTTTTGTATTCTACTCAAAGACACTTCAGAAACAGGTGCACTCTCCATGTGGAATGTAGAGATTTGTGACGTATAAAGAAAACCTTACTAACTGTCTTAGTAAGGTATGGAATGGGGATTGAACATCATGCTTCTAAAAGCTGTTCCTTCATTTAATGTTTCGATGATTGTGGTCAGAGCGCTGTCCAATATCTCTCATATGTGTTTAACTGGGCTGATATCTGGTAACAGTGAAGCACATAATTCTATCTTTTCATACTTATTAAACCATTCACGGACCTCTTCTGTCCTGTACATAAAGGCATTGTTTTTTACCCAGTTATTCAGATGTATCCTTAGATTTGTTTTATTTATTGTTTTTTATTTATTTTATTTCACCTATAGTAGCCATGGGACTGACTATATTTCATAATAGGAAATGACTGCTTAAGTCTCAGAAGACGAATCATCCTGCCCTCAGTGCTGATGCTGATTCACTGAGGAAGGCATTGGGTACTACTACTACTCTCAGTCTGGTGGCCTGGATGTTTCTAATAGATAAGCTTCACAACCATAATTGTGGAGAAACTTATTATATCTGATTCATAATAGACTGTAATACATCAAATTTAGTTGGCGTTGGCCTTTTAATTGCTCATACTGTACATGTATATGTTCTTAAAACCCTCGTATGTCTCGCTCGTTTGTGTGTGTGTGTGTGTGTGTGTGTGTGTGTGTGTGTGTGTGTGTGTGTGTGTGTGTGTGTAGCCCATGTCTAATGGTGTACAAGTCAGTGAGGAATATGACGTTCTTCCCTCACGGGTCTCGCCAACTCAGTGCACACTTTCCAGTAGCCACAAGTGAGTATCTCGCACACACTCGCACACACTCGCACACACCCACACACGCACATGCACAGAATGGGAACATTTATCCAGCAAGATGTAATCACAGTTTCCTCAGAAATCTCCTTAAAAAGTCTGAATATTGAAATTATCTCTCTATACAGCAATTCACAGTGTGAGGAAGCATTAGGTTCCCTGCATTCATACAATAGCACATTTGTAGTGACTTTTTTAGTCTGTCTGTAACTCTGACAATGTTGTATCAAGATAAAAGTCTGTAGAAATCACAAAAAATACACTTCAGTGCCAAAGACTGCATCCAGCATGTGGAATCGCTTTCTCACTCAGGTCTATGTCATTTCTTATATTTTTTACATATATACAGTATAGGGATAGCATGGGGTCTGTAGTCTTAGGCAGACAGAACTAAACAGTGTTTTGCCTTAAAAACGAGCTCCATTAAAAGATAAAGCTGGCTTCTTCATGCAAGCATTAGCCTGGTGATAATTGAGGGGAATATATTCTAAAGTTCTGTTTCCTAAACTTTATCATTTTCTTCCTTTGTGGTTTCAGACTCAGACTTTCTATCGGTGAGGTCTAGTAGCCTGAGGGAAAAGTCCTGGTTAGGAACAGCTTTGAAAAATGGTGGCTGAGCATCTTAATAGCTTTTTAGCTGCAGCCAGAATTAGATTAAGCATTTCTGCGTATCAGGCTCTAGTGGAGGAAGGGGATATGCTGTCACTTCTCATGAAGCTTGAGCTGAAAGGGGAAGCTCTGGTTTTACTGAAAACAATTTAGTGTGCAAAATTCTGTCAGCCTTTAGGAGCAATGTTCATACACTTCCATCACACAGGTGACTGCAGCTGACATATATTCTGCAAGTACAGGTCACACACAAATACACACACTTTTCATTACTACTATATTTATGCACAGAGATATTTATTCCTGAAGGCCATGAGCTGAAAGTGAGTGTTTATTTATCATACTTTGTACATATCTGACTGTACTATTTCCTGTCACTTGTTGGCCATAAAAATCAATCATCCATGGTGGACAGTTCCTCCACTTCTGCCTTTCCCACTCATTAAGTATTGATTAATTGGTTAGTATACTTTGTATGTGTTCACAAAAAGATCAGTGTAGTGTAGATCATGGAGTAGGTGAACAAAGCTGGCAGGGTGGAGCCAGGTGGTAGTTGGTGCTCCATACTCGAAATTAAACGTATTGAACATATTAAACGAATTTGTGCTGTTGGCTGTGGTCTGTGTGTGTGGGAGCCCACAATGAGTGTTGTTTTAAGATCTGTATCCTTTGAGAGAAATTGTTATAAGTAATAATCATCATTATTCCATACATATACTCCAACCACATTCTCTTGTATTTCATGGCTCACCTTTGCTCATAGGGCAGCAGTGCTGAGGATGTTGCTTCACTATTTTTATACTCACATGACTTAGAAGCAGATTACAACACAAACTGCCTTGTCTAATAATTTCTCAGGTTGAAGGAGCTCAAGTGGCTTCAACACAAATTGTAAATGTATTGTTCAACTCAGATTTGGTAAATGAGGATGGACAACTCCTTATAAGCTCAGCTTACAATGGTTAATCTGTTCCGATGCAGTGAGTGAGTCCAGTGCACCTGGAATTGTCAGAAAACATCTAGTATTACGTATTTTTATAACCAGTCATTGTGAGCTATGAAATTATTAGGTGCAGCAAAACTACACATTGAACTGGGTTTATTTAAGATTTATTATTATATATTATATATTCTGTTTTGACATGTTTACACCATGTATTTATACCCTGTAGTAAATGTAAATGTCACAGTATTAGAGTGGTGAAAGGTTTTTTCATTGTGAAATAACAAACATAAAGAAACAGGACTGCTGTGGGGAATGGGACTGTGTGGAAGTGAAAGCCTTGGTTAACAAATCATCGTCATCTTTACAGACCCTCCAACCCTTTCAGCAGTTCTGTGGTGGAGCGACAGCACGGAATGAAGGAGAGGGTGGAGGACGACTATCAGATCCCTTCCTCCAACCTGTGCCTGAGCCAGGCTCCCGTCTGCATTTCTGTCACCAGCAGGTACAGACCTTCTCTGTGTTTGAACGTTACTCTGGTGACACAGCACGGATGCTTTTATTAGAGTTTGATCAGTCTGCTGTGAACCAAACAAATATCCTCTCTCCGTCAGGCACTTGGACAATGGCTCTGCAGATCCCTCCAGTGAGGAAAAAAAGACACGACCCCCTGAGCCTGGTGAGTGATCTTAATACGTATTACCATGATGTCATTGTTAATCTGTTGTAGTGGTTGTTGCAGATAGCAGGAAAACCATGCCCAGAAATAAAAAGGAGTGTGACTGAGCTTCCCATGAGAAAAAGGCTTTGATAAATTTTCAGCAATGTTTTTAAAAGTGTCTTGCTGAACAAATGATCTTGATGCCAAAACAATATGACAGGTATAAGCGGGACTATCTAATGCCACTAAGCAGAATTATTTATCTATATTTGTTGAACTCTGCTTGTCTTCTTCAGATGGACACCCAATGCCAGCACACACGGCCCTCTGTCAATTGAGCACCAACAAGATACCGTCTGATTATGACATTTTGCTGCCCCCCCAAGGTAGCCTACCACAACCACAGCACATTCTGACTCCCACCTCCTCTCACACAATTCCAGCTCCCTGGCTCAGCCTCTCTTAGTTTATTCATAAGCCATATTGCACTGCACACCACAGTTGAGATACTGCACAAGTTCACTTCAGGTGTCATAGTATCACCCCAGTAGCAATGTACAGTATGTAGCATTCATTGTGTTCTTAAACCCAAATATCTTCAGTGTACAGCAAAAACCAATGGTAAATGGTCTGCACTTATATAGCGGCTCAAAGCGCTTTACACTGCTTCTTATTCAGTTATCCACACTCACTATCACACACATCGATGGGGGAACTGCTATGCATCTGGACAAGACTCACCGGGAGAAACTAACTCAGGGTTCAATGTCTTGCTCAAGGACACTTCGACATGTGTCGAACAGCTGCATAGAAGCTCCCCCATTGGTGTGTGAGTGTGAGTGTGAATGGGTGAATGAGAAGCAGTGTAAAGCGCTTTGAGTGCCAATAGGTAGAAAATTGCTATATAAGTGCAGAACATTTAAATCCGCCTGTTTTCAATTTTGTTAAGACAACACTGCTGTAGTTCTGTATCTTAAAGTCATTAACTTATGCAGTTGTACATGTGACAACATTTCTGACAATAGCACATTCTCACATTCTCTCTGACCATCTTTATGAACATTTTGAACCACAACAAGTCAGCCTTCATACCTCTCAACTCTGGTCAAATCTCCCCTCAATGAATCTCTTGCAGTGAGCCAGATTTTTTTTGGCATGTACACTGATCAACATTGCACCTGTTGGAGTCTTTCTTGTAGTTTCAAGCAGTTTTTTCTTGTCGGCCAGCGCCTCCTGAAATCAGTATGAAGTGTGAATCCGCAGGATCACAGTAATAAATGTGGCTTGTGTTGTGTTTCAGCATTAGATGACCCTTTCAACAGTCTCCCTCCATCCCAGCCTCCTCCTCTCCCACCTCCTCCACAGGCAAGACACAGCTTTATTGACCTCTCCTCCTCTTCAGCTTCCTCATCCCCCAACTCCTCCAAGTCCTCCTCTTCTGTCCCCACACGACCACACAGGCCCTTCTCTGGACATGAGCACCTGCTGTTAACCCCTGGTGAGCTGGAAAAATCACAACATTTCATTCCGATCAAAATAATATATTCTATTACATCTCTTACAGTGCTTCTCTCGCTGGATTACATATTTATCCACTGAAACTACAGCACACTTCATATCATTACAACATAACTTGACTGTCGAATGAGAAACAGCAACAGAAATGTTAAGTTGATTTCTCTGTGTCATCTGTGGTCTAGACACAGTGTTTGACATGCTGAACAGTGCTGCTCCCATGCCTCCAGTCAGACGACACACAGAAAATGTTAAAGGCTCCAGGGGCTCCCCCAAATATGACCAAATACCTGCCAGTCAAGGTAAAGCTGCATCTTTTCTCATCAAATGACTACACGAGGAAATGGACACATCTGTACAGTCAGATCAGTAGCTGTTTAGATACAGTTTTTGTCATTTGGCTATGAACTCTATGCACACTTTATATCAGAATATTTTTCTTTCTTGGAATCTCTAATAAATACTAATGTATGTGGGGTTTTTTACCATAAAAACAATGACCTGATAATAACTTTAGTTTAGTACTTTTTTCCTGTCCATCATCAATCTGAGGTGAATGTTGTACAAATTAACAACTAAATGGCAGCTAATTTCTGAGATGCTTCCAGGAAATGATGCGGAAATACAGGAGCTGTAGAACGAAGCATTATGACTTTTAAAGCCACTGAAGTGGCTACAGAGCCAAGATGATGAAAAATGAGTCAATGTCCAAATCTATACAAACTCTTTATTTAAATCATTTATACTCTAGCTGTTACATACACATATGACTGCTTGTTCATCTCATAGTGTTTTACGACTAAATATAGGAGCTAAAAAGATTAAAGCACATATTGTAGGAGTTAAATCTTGGATCAGTGCAGGATCTTTTTCTTCAGCCCAGTAAGGATGTGGGGTAGAAAGATGACTTAGACTGTTAAAAGATTCCCGTATGCTCTCATGGGCTTGTTAATTCTAATTAGCATGAAGAGAAAGTTGTGAGCGGCTTTCAGTAATGACTGAAGAACATGCTTGAGCAAGTGTGCAAAGTTTCCCTGGAATTTTTAATGTCAAAACAGCTGAACTGTGCTTCAGTTTCAGTAGTTTTTATCTCAGACATTCCATTGTGCAGCCATACATCAAAGACGGTGAATGCCTTAGTGTCTTCTCTGCCTTTGAAAGACAGTCATTACTTGATAATGAGCAATACTCTGAAGGTTCAGGAAAAAAGTAAAAGGCTTCGTCACAGAACTGAACCCGACTGAAGCAGATTGCCTACTCTTTGTAAAACTTTGACAAACTTATTATTGGTCACTTACAGCATTTCTCACCTTTCCACTTGCAAACAGTACCGATGGACTGCTTGCAGGCCCCTGCCAGGCCACCCAAACCACTGCCCAGGAAGATGCCCCCAGACATACAGCCGGGCAAACCCCAGAGCATGGAGTCAGAGAACGTGGACGCCAAGATCGCCAAGCTGATGGGGGAGGGATACTCCTTTGACGAGGTCAAGCGGGCACTGACAATCGCTCAATACAAAGTGGACGTGGCCCGAAACATTTTGCGAGAGTTTGCCTTAGTGGCCCCGAGACTGAACCTGTAGTCCTGCAGACAGTAAGAGTGAGCACAGTAATGCAGCTATGCATTGCTAATGAATGGATTGAATTAAAAAGGGCTTCTTCATTCTGCTTGGCCTTAGACTGTTGGAAACAATGATCAACAGGAACAGAAATATTTGAAGCGAGTTTTGCCTTTTTCTGCTGAACAGAGATGATGATGCACAACAAAGTGGCTAAAACCAAATTACGGCAGAGGAAAGAATCATTAAGGGAGAGAAAACTGCTCAACCTGTGAAAGAGGAAGCAGGCTTGGTGGTTTTTTCACTGAGCTGTCCCGGTGCTGGCCTCTGGTTTTCAAATGCTTCTGTTTGTCTTGAGGTTTGGGCTGTACTCCTGTTTTAAAGCTGTGCTACTGCTGCTACTATTTTTTTCTGCCACCTCGTCAGTCTTTGTTCTGAAGGGCCTTTCAAATCAACGTGCCCTTTGCAGCTCATTTTAAGTACAACCAGTGGGGGGAGCCAGACTCCACTCTATGTTTGACCCTTTTCTCTTGACTGTCTCGTGCTTCATCTACTTTCTCCTGTTCCTTTCCTTAAATGTCACCTATTAGAGAATGCTCCAGTTTTCAGTTACGGCTGACTTGTAGGTCTTAACAAGGTCTAGTGAGTCAGGATTTGTCCGATGCACCCAGAGAATGCCTTATTGATTCACTTGTTTCCACTAGACCTGGAAAAAACAGCAAGACACCTGAGAGCAACAACCTCATTAGACTTGCTATTTTATTTTGACAAGAAAGTGGGAGGGTAGTATTACTCTTTCTGTTCCTAGACCAGAGGGGTAAAGCTGGGGCCTTTTTTGATGTTCTTCATCTGAGGACAGCAGAAGCCTATGAATGTATTTGTTCTGCATGATACCTTTATAGACTCTCAGGCCCAGTTTTGCTCATGCATTAGAAATGTTTCAATGTATTGTGACAAACTGGAATTTTTTCAGACTATTGTGCCTACATTTAAACTCAAACATTTTACTCACAAAGGCAAACCTGTTGTGTAGAACAGCCAATGAGACTGTGCACCCTCCTGTCTTCATTTGAGTTACACAGCCGTCATGTGGTGAACGTGTCTGAGGAATCACCATCAGTCTGATTTGGACTTAGAGTCACTTAATGACTCTGCAGCAGATGCACATTTTTACTGATGTAAAAATGCAATGTGCAAACACAATAGAAAGAAACAGTATGCAACAGAGCATTCAAATGAGGAGACAAGTCATATGCACCTTCACTGTGTAGTACATTTACCTCACAATGTACAATCAGCTGGATGTCTCCCGAATGACTGCAAGTTGTTTCACTTATGAATACATTAGAATTATTCAAATGTAACACGGTGTTTTTTTCCCCAGTTTACTCTGAATGCATTTGTTCTGTATTAGACCTGTTGAGTCCTAGGACCTAGGATAACAAATAAAGTATAATTTTACTTAGTTTTATTGTGCTGGGCAGATGGTGACTTTACCCCAACCTACAGTTCGTCCAGTTGATTTTAGGCTCATCTAACCTGGGGGTTTATTTACCACTCGTCTTACATTTGCCTCGTCTGACTTGTTTTTGCAGAACTTATTGCCAAAGCTACAAAAATGAACTGCAATCTGTTAAACTAGGAAAAAAGTCTAGCATTACCCTACTACCTGTAGAATATGAATATTGATGAGCTCTTCAGTCTCTTGATAGTATTTGCAGCTCCATTATGTCAGCAAATTTTTGATCGTGCATTAGAATTAATTGTCAGGGAAACATTGGGCAAACACATACAGACTTTTTTACGTCACTATGATGAGGTTATAACTTTGTCATCCTACCTACTGGACAGGATATCTAGACCGTAGCAAATTTAAACCTGCTTTATTCAGCAAACTGAGCTCTAACACTTTAACCGTCTAGAATCTGGATCAGTGTTGTGTGGTGTTGTTATTGAACAAACAAAGTGAGTCTTGGAAGACATGTTTGGACGTCGATTTCTAACTTGGTGCTGTGAGTTAGTTTCCATTCCTCTGGGTGCTTCTGACTGTTGATTGATTCAGGTTCCATGTGGTTAATGCGATGCTGTAAGATGGGGGATATTGTATGCATTCCTTTTATTCATCTGGTCAGTGGAACACATGAAGATGATGTATTCGCCTCCCATGACATCTTTTCTTTCTTTCAAGTGCCACTTTAAAGAGGAAGAGCATTGTAATGTGCACATGTTAGTATGAATTTAGGAACTGAGACAGTTCGGGAAGAATTATAATGAGGGATGCTGTGTAGAAGGACCAAGTCTGAGACGAAGAACCAAATCTTTCTCTGTTATCATCACCACAGTGTGGACATACAGTACATATACAGATATTTTGTTGCTGTTCAGCACAACCATAAAATTGCCAACTAAGCTGTGACACACATATATAACCAAAATGAAACGTGAACAAAAACACAATTTAAAAACTGAAAGCTTATTATGTAACTTTTTGGAATTTGTTTACTAGAAATATGTTCCAAAACTCATCTTAAGTCCTGTCAGTGTCTCCTTTAAAGTCAGAGGCATTAAACAGACCGGCAGTAGTACAGACACATGTTCACTTCTAAATTTTTCGCACCTTCTAATTTATTATAATTTGACATCGGCTATGATGTAAGGAGCTGGGCAGATTCAGTTGCATATTGTAGCTTTAACTTATGCTCAGTAATTTGCTGCTCCCTGACAAAGGGAGATTTAAAGTTTACACTTACCACATTTATTTACCCGTTAGCCTTGGAGTGATGTGGAAACCCTGACAGTGATGCACTGTTTTTACGGAACTTGAGAATGTTCTCACATCCACAGAAAGAAATGTGTAAGACTGCTCTGTGTTTCCCACTCAAACATATTGTTAATGCTGACATGTCTGATTCATTTGCAGGAGACTAAGAAATCTGTAAAAGGGGGGGAAATCCAGAATGGATATGTGAAACAGTGGCATTCCCCTTTAATTTGAGGCCCCCCCTTTTTTTTTTTTGCATTTTTTTGTTTGTTTATTTTGTCAAACATGAACAGCTCTGACCTTACAATTGTCCATTCCATTGGCATCCCTTGTGAAGGGGGCAAGTGGCCTTAGTTGCAAAGGGCAGTTTTTTAAATACATTTTCATATTCATGTGCTCTGGTGACAATGTGTTCATAATATGTAAAGCATAGAGTAATGTGCAATTAATTTATACATTATTATTTCTTTGTCTTGATGTTATTTACATGAATAAGAAAATTAAAAGTCATGATGGTGTGTGTGTGTGTGTGTCTGTGTGTGTTATTTCCTGATAGTTTGTTGCTGTATTAAATAAACATATTACTTTGAGACGGGGTTTGTAGCAAAGTCAAAGGCAGCAGCAGCAGCAAAAGAACGTCACCCGTAATTACGACTTGAGGGAGCTTCACTCCAAACTGAAGTCACGAGAAACCTCTCTGACAACAGACGTATTTTGTTTTAAAGAGAAACTGAAGTTTAACTGGACGTTTTAAAAGAAAGGGAGGAATTGACCTATTGATGAGCACACGCCTTAAGTGATACAATAACAATATAGACACCAGAAATGCCTGTGGTCCTCACTGTTACTCTTGGAACTCACTGTAGACTACTAAAATAGTTATTAGTTAATACAGATTAACATTACACAACATTAATACCACTTGGTGGAATTAATGCTGATTCTAAATGTTCTAAAAAGACACATCCAAACACTTCCATCATGATGCTCAGGAAACAGTCTCTTAAGGCCTTTCACCGCACACTCTCAAGGCCAGCATTGGATTAATGCACTAACATTTGCCTATTTACTTTGCGTAAGGCCTCACATGTAGGATTGTTTCCACAGAACACTGTTAGCTAATGCAAACGTTGGGATTGAAATGCCAAAATATAAAAATATATCTGCTTCCACTGAGTTAATAATAATTATAATCTCATTGTGATCAGACCAGCCGATTAACACAGAGATCTGACTGAAAAGGTTACATCAGCATATGAAATACTCCAAGATCATCAGTTCTAGTTTTAGCAGAGTTCAGTTGTTTTTTCTGTCCATCTTAATATTTAGAGGCTGTTTTAGCTGTGTTGTAGTGTAGAGTAAGTTAATGTATTTGGTCCTATTTCTGTGTGGTGTGCTACTGAAAAACACCATCTGGTTGCAGAGGTGTTACCTGCTGTAATCTTTTGGTTGTGTTGGTGTCATGGTCAGAATTTATCAAAATTTTAGACTTGTCTTTTCTAATGTCAACAAAACCTCCTTTCCCATAAAGTACATGTCGTTACTGGGTTGTTTTACTAGTAGGAACTTAAGAACCAGCTCATTAGAACCACAAGATCATTTAAATATCAGATTCATTAGCTCCTTAAATATATTACAGTAAAATAAGAGATTACAATTTCAAACTGATAATAATATTGCAATTACTAATCTAAGTAATCTAGCTTTATTTCTTTAAATGTTGGTTGTGTTTGGTCCTAGGCAGAGTATCTTAGAACGTGTGCCTGCACATGTGCAACAGATTTCCACACAATTTAGTAGTAAAGTCATTTGGCTTAAAAGGTCCACTGGTGCTCAGTAAAAGGTTCAAATTCACAGTGCTGTAATAAGGGACAACTTGTTCAGAAACAGTTGGGGCACTTTTTTTCAAAATGTACACTTTATTGTCAACAAGAGTACAAAACCAAAATTTCTGTATTTACAACACTGCTATGGCGTCATCGTACTCTCTTTGGTTTCACTGCTGACCTGATTATTTGAAAAGGAACAAAAGGCGTGAAAACAATGGATGAGGTGAAAAAATGCTGACCTACTGCAACCACCCAACAATATACGCCAATGTCATTAGGCTGGAGATGTAGGGTGGGAAGGTGTGAAACATTGTTAACTTCTACACATTGTTTCAAAACTTTTTAAAAAGGAGAGAGAATGGCAACGGATACATTATTAATATTTTGTATTTTATGACCAATTACCAGAAAAAGGAATTTATTTTTTTATTCTTGATCCCCGTAATCATTGCAATCTTCAAAAGCAGTTCCACATGTTCTAAATTTAACTTTGTAAGCAGGTGTTGCCAAATGATGATGCAAACCTACAGAATAAATGTCACAGATTAAAAGAGTCATAATCTAGTTATCAGAATTCTGAGGAGATAGTTTGTTGCCTCTGTTGTCAGCTTGAAAGAAAAGTCATAAATGTGTTCTGCAAACTGACATGTTGTACTATTCAATTAACTCTAAATGTTAAGAAAATTACGATTCCTCTAAAACTGTCTTGTCAATCGTTTCTATTTAATGGGTCACTGGAGTGTGGCACTGTGGGATGAACCAGAGCAGAATGATGTATGTCCAAAAAGCCATTGACATCTTATCCACTGTCTTCATTTTGAGTTATCCTTCATGTCGCTGAACTAAAAACTCTAATAGTAATAACAATAATGTTACTGCAAAAAACAAACAAACAAAAAGCAACAAAGAACAATTCTTTTGTCTGCTGCAGCAAGGCTTGAAAATAAATATATCAAATACACACACAAAATGAGAGAACATTCAGATATGGCATCAGTAAAGCTTTTCAAAAATGAAAACATGAAAAAAAGGCAATCTACTCCAAAAAACCTGATCTTGTGCTACAGGAAGTGTAGAGCAGACATAAAGTCAACAACGTAGTGTAGTATTATACTAAGTCAGAGGTGAACACATATTCATTCAACATTATGGCAAAACATCCTTTTGCATTTTACTGTCTGTTTCCAAAAGTGAAAGAGGGAAAACGATTAGTGGTTAATTGTGTCACGATTCTCAATTTCTCACAAGCAAAAGTGAAAAAAATAAACTGCGTCTAAGGTAATTTTTCAAAGTCCATCCAGTTTAGACAATCCATTTGCCAGTGTTTGAAACCCAGAGAACTTAAGAGATGTTGAGGTTATCTTAAGTTATGAGAACAGGTTCAGCAGGGTCATACAGCAGTGAAGTGTCTTTTTCTCTGAGCACAGCATAATGAAGGCTTTCACAGAGATAGTGCACAAAAATGTAAATTAAAATAATCATTGACATGCTCAGCCAGGGCACAAACATAATCATGGGTTGTTATACAAGGAATTTACATTCTTTGCCGAAACTCAAAAACACAATAAAAAGAAGAAACTAAGTGCCCAGAAACCCCAGCAATGTAGAATCTGGTACTGGAATCACTTGAACAAAACCTACCAGGTGCATTCACCAGGAACACAAAAAAAAAAAATAAAAAATGACACAGTAACATGAGGCAGCCTCAATGCAGGTAAGTGGGTTGGGATAGCAGGCAGTGGGAAAATTAGTCTGATTGCTGCGAAGATGTGGAATCTGATGAAACACGTCAGCAGCCAACTTGGAGTGTGTGTTTGATGAGGTAAGACTGCTTTCAACTGCTGCTTTCCAACAGAGAAATCCAGAGAAATATGGTCATTAATAATCATGCAAGATAATCACAAAGAAATAAAATTTCATCTTATATAATAATAACAGTTTATTAAAACTTAGAGCTTATTTCCTTAGTACTGGCTAAAAGTCTAATCAAATACGAAGAACTTACCAAAGGAACCAGAAAGTTTTGTCTAATACATCAATAATTAATATACACAAAACCTGCACCACTTCAATGTTTAGCATGTTAACATTTTCGAATTAGCACTGAACACTAAACAGTGATGAGGCTGCCATTAACTTTGCATGTGTTTAGAGCATCAGCAAAGTCTTGTTAAAGGGGGTCCAAGTAAACCTTTTTTTGTTTCGCAGGTGCCCAGCTACAAATATAGAGAACATCTGACGTAAACTACTAAAGTAAAAATATGTGCACTTGACAGAGACATAAAACTGGTAAAAGGCCTGAGGTGACAGCTGAAGCAGGACATGATTCTGTAAGGTCTTTGTCCAATGTTTACAACATACAGTTTGGGTAATAATCTACCTTTGTCTTTTCTTCCAATGATGTATTACTAACGTCTTTAATAATGTTTCATCTCACTTCTTTATAACAATGTCACCATGTTATGACCTTTCACAGGTCCACTAGCTAAACCAAATGGCCTTGTTCCTGTCAGACCCAAATTGTAATAAACTGGAATTTAACTTTATATCTGCCATAATAACTACCACCACTGTGTTTGTATTTCCACAGGTGACTATTCTTACCTTATTCGAACCACACTGGACAGCACGGGCACGTTTTAAACAGGGTGATTGTTCTCCGCCAGTTTCTTGTTCTCGTCAGGTGTTCCCGCCTCGTTCCCAGTTTTGAAGCTTCCTTGCCTGTGATAAATACAGATTTATATGGAAGTGTGATGCCCTCGTGCTGGGAGTACACCCTCACCTGCTTTACACTTTTTAACAGATGGGATAATTTTATCGCAGTGGTTGAAGTTTGTTTTTACACTACTTGTGTAAAAAACTAGCATTACATCACAACATTAACAGCTTATCTGCACCTAATGTAATCGAGCTAAACACAGTGGATTGTTACACTGGCACTTGTGTTTCTGCCACTTTTTTGTGTTTCCGTCTTCAGAAGGAGAAACTGTTCACACTGTATTAGGCAGCTGTAGACAACATAAATTGTCAATCAATCAATCACTCAATCCATCAATCAGTGATATTAATTTATAAATCACGATGAACAACTTTGTCAGACATGACAGAGTGAATCTGACACTGGACATTTATTGATCCCCATTTGATGCTGCATTTTACCATAACACGATAATACTTAATTATAATTAATCCAGGACACTTTGCTTTAGCTTGGTGCTTTTCTGTGTGGTTAATGCAGCTCTTAGCAGGCAGGTACACAAATAAAAGTCTGGGTACACCAAAGAGTAAAACTTTGCAGTGCCAGTACCACTACCAGTGGGAAGTACCTGCTCACTGTTTTATGTTCAATCAGAGGTGATGGACCTATAATGCTGGATCAACCTCCTGATAAAAAGTCTTCTATTTTTGATGTACTCAGTGATACGAATTCTGAAATGGAATGACCGATGTCGCCATAAAATAAGCAGGAATTTCCAATTAAAATCTAAAATGCAAATATGCACACCAGTGTGAACATGTGTGTGTGTTTATACCTTGTATTCTTCATATAGAGCCAGTAAAAGAGTCCCACTAAAGCAGCAGCCATGAGGAGCCCCACCACAACACCCACTATGAGCATCGACTGGTCATGTAAATCATTCTGAGACTCTGTAAAGAGACAGTAGCACCCTGTGTCAGCTGATGGGCTAAAACATGCACGCGCACGCACACACACACACACACACACACACACACACACAGTGTTCCAAGAAGCACAGAAGAGAATTAACTGATTCAACTTCGCTGCACATCACAGCATTGTATCCCACCACCTTCTGAAACTCTGCATTGTTGCCCTATCAAATTTCATTGAACGACACTGTATCACAACAAACTTGTGATTTTTGTTTCTAGTTCTTCAATTTGTTATTGTAGTGACATGAACACACTAAGCTGAGTTTTGGAACATCAGCAGCACACTAAAATTTTTTTGAGGACTGATAGATGATGTAATAAAGTAACATCAATACTCAACCATCACTCATTTCAATCTACTGGTAAGTTTATCACTCTGTGTTTGTAAAACCAGTAACATAATTTATATTCTGTAGACTGACTTTTCAGTCCAATATATTTGAGGGTGACTTGTTGACAGGTATTAACAAAGGCAATTGACTGGAGATTGTGTGAAGCTACACATTCTTCTTTCTGTCTCTCCATCAGCTACATGTTTCATCAATGGAGTGCCATTTCATCTAGCACACCAATGTCACCATTGTTTTTACATTTTTTAGATATATTATAATGTTTTAGTAGCACAATAACATATATATTAGTTTATACTAAAGAGAACATAATTTGAATAAACCTATATGGTACAGTAAGTGTAATCTATCAGTGAGACATGGTCGGAGGAGAGTTTAAGCTTTATCAGAACTGGGCACATCCCTTTATGGTCAGGCCCTCTCCATAATCTAATCTTCATCTGAGAGCTGATCTGCATGAGTGAATCAGTGTGTTAGACAGTAATGAAGATGGAAGATCTGACATGAGGGAGCATGTTCACACAAAGTCTTGTCTGAATATGGGTCAGTTTATACATGGAGAGAGAGTGACGGGTGCTTATTGGGTGTGTACGCCATCAGAATAACAGTCAAAACTTAAATTTGCCACATTACCTCAAGACCATATTGACATAAAAATCATAAGCAGAATATACTAATCTTACAAATGAAAAACAAATTAAAGAGAAGGGCAAATTCAAATTTTTAATCTTACCTTTCTCCTCATTTTCCTCCTTAAAAACTGAAATCAAACATAAATAAATTAGAATACTAAAAACAAAAGCCATAAAAAACATACATATCCAGTTTGTCTAAACACCTCAAAGCCAAAAGCGCTCTGCTCTAATAGAAGGTGAGATCCAGTGTTTTCCAACAACAAGCAAACTGTAAAGTGAGATTAGCAACAATAACTTCTAAAGCAACAATTTCCTATACTTTTAGAGCACGTGCCAGGCAGTCGCTCAGACTCAGAGAAGAATAAGCAGGACAGGTATCGCACCTCAACAAACAACAAATTCACCCAGCCAACAAAGAAAAAAAGGATTATCACAGGCAGAAAGCAAGAACGAGGTCAAACAGCAATGGCACAGCACGTATGAAGTGAAATGAGAGGATACTGCTGCAGCATTCAATCCTGGCCTTTCATTATAGTTTGGGCTTGTTTCTTTGTTTTCATACCAGCATCCACAGTAGGGATCTGTCTAACTGAAGTTTTACATAAGCACATTGTTTGATGCAGCAAATAATAAACTATTGGAGAAAATAAAACATGGGAGCAATAAAGTGTCCTTGAAAATAAGTTAAAGTAACTAATGTGGTGTCATTTCACTAAAGCTAGTACACTGCATCATCTACCACCGCATCTGTAACTTCTAGTGCCATGATGGTAAGATGTCCTGTAGTCCATTCATTTAAAGAATACCTGAATCCTGAATGCTAAATCTGAATCTTCTTTATATTGAACAAAAAAACAGAAAACATGAACTCATGTAGGTAAAACACCAGGTCCAGTGGACAATGAAGGAGTACTTCATTATAGTACTCTATTACTGTGTAGTCTTAGTATTTTGATTGCCAGAGAACAGGGGAAAAGAAAAACAGTATCAAGACAGCAGTCAATGAGTCGTAAATGTGAAAATCTGATCCTATGATTAGTTAAGAAGTTAATGCCTAAGTTATTTGGGGTTGTTTTATCTGCTAAAACAGAAATGTCAAGAATGTGGCTTATATTTCATAATATGCTATATTATTATATTCCAAATATTTATACATTGATATTAACAAGTCTATTCCATATTTCAATACACTATACCTTCTTTTCATCTGTGTGTTGCTTATTAGAAAAAAAATTATATTTGAAATCCAATCCAAACATGTTCTTGTAATTATAATGTATTTATTAAAACATTTTACATTTTATTTATTTAAACATTTATTTTTTAAAAAAACTTTTATTCCTATATATGTTGTAGTTTAGAAACGAAACTTTTTACGGTGTAAAAAGTAAGATGCAACGTGAACAGTTGTATTTTGGTATCTGGTCTATTGTTTGTTCCCTACAGAGCTGAGCTGCAGAGAAACTGAATGGCTGCACAACATGGCAGCTTTGGCTGCACCTAGAAATTCATTTAACCAATTTGTCTGGCACATATTTATGCCAAATAAATAATTATAATTAATTATTCAGTATATAATTATAGATAATGTACATACTTTCACTGCTCACATTTTCCACTATGTTGACTTGTTAACATGATGAACATACCAGGTGATACACTGATGGTCATGACATCTTCTCCCAGCTTGTTGCTTACAGTGCAGCTGACATTCAGGTTCTCCATGGGGTACACAGTGATTTTATGGGTGGCCCTGCCATCGTTGTAGGAAACTACCTCCTGAAGACAGAGAAAAAACTATTTTACACAAGTATGAGGAATATTTGATCACACGAGATCTAAATCAAGTCTGAGTCCAAAGTTGACAGGGCCTGGAGGTGTTTTTTTAATGATCATTATTTATTAGAGTAGATCATGCTCTGCACATTACTCACATTACACACAGTGTGGAGAACTTGTCTGGACGATTGGTTTGGATAATTAAAAAACATCAAGGATTAAAGGGGCATGTTTTTGAGGTGTGCTCCTACTTTAGTCTTTATCACTGTACATTGTGTGTAACACTGTTAGCAATTCCACTTAAGCCAAGGTTCAGGCCTTTTTTTATCACCCTGGGCCATCGAGGTTGGGGTAAGACTAAATAAAATCAAGCCGTCATTCTCTAGCAAAACTAAATGGAACTATCAGTAAAAAACAGGACATTTTTCATTAGATACCTGGGCAATCACAAAATATAATGTCACTTAGTCGAGTTCTCTGTTAGGAGATACTGTGATTTTAACATGACACCGAATGTGACTACAAACAGCACTTTGTGTTTAGTGTTACTGCAACACTGTACAGAGGGTTGTCTTCATGGAGAAATGGATGAAAATGCTCTTTAATTGCAGGAGGAAAGTGAACACATTAACTCCACTCTTTTTTGTTATCTCACTTCATTTTGCTGCAGCAGCCTTTGCTTAACAACCAGCTTAGCTTTTAAGATATACACACATGCTCCAGCACTTACATCTGTGTGGTTGACACTCCACTGGAAGCGGGGCTTTGGTACTCCTTCAGCCTCACAGCTCAGAACTTTGTGTTTGGCATCAGCACCGCTGTGTTTGGTCAGGCTCTTGATCACAGGCTTTCCTGGTGCAAGCACATAGTATCTTACAGATATGATTTGGTTCAGTAAACATTTTATCACAGACCACTATTTTACACCTATATAATATCCAGCTTTTTCCAAACTGGACACACATTGATTTCAACATTTGAATGTGCTTGAGTTGTGAAATACAAGTACTAAACTGTAAAACCACGGTGTGCAAGTGGGGGTTTGTAGAGTAGTATAGTTAATGTTTGATTTTAAATTATTAAAAAAGTAAAATCCATGTTTGTAGTGTACATTCAGTCAGCAGAGGAATTGACTATGACACACATTTACTCACCTTCTATGACCAGTTCAAAACTCTGATGTTGCACAATGCCTGGCAGGGAAGCCTCACATAAGTAGACTCCAGAATCAGCATAGGTCAATTTGCTAAACTCAGGCTGATTTACTCCCTTTCCATTCTGAAAAGCAGATTCAAAATGTTATTGTGTTTTCTGAAACAACCTGTACCTATAAATGCAACAGTGAATCACATCATCCTTTTTCATCCAGTGCTATTTTCACCTAACCACATCTAACCTTATCGTCGTTTCCTCTATTCATTTGTTTTTCCTGTTTGGGGTCACAGGAATCTTTCATTTAAAAACTCAATAGAGCAACCATTATGTGAAGATACTGAAATATCTGTATGAGCACAGTGAATACACTGTATTCAGTCTGCACTATTTCATTATTGACTTTACTCTTATCTATAGTTTCAGCCTCTTTTTGTACTGATCCAGACACAAAAATCATCCTTTCTTACTATTGATTGTGTTTTATAGTGAATTTACCCAAAATACAAACTGTGTTTTTCTAGTATTTTGTACTCTTGGTTTCAAATAATGTCTTGAACAAAAACGTCTCCATTTGATCCCAGATCATTGATGTACAAGTGTGGAGGCTTTTTAGATGCATAAACATGCTTCTGAATGTGGTTTTGAAATAATTATGTATATAAACACTTCCCTGTTGTCACCTTGTTTTTTGGGATTTTTTTTGTATTTTTGTACCTTTATATTTGCTCTTAAAATTTTTATCTCTGGCTTATTTAGTAATTCAACTGATTATACCTTCACTCCACTTTTTTGTTCTTATTGACATTTTGGTTTTAGAAAGTACTATTAAAGGCCCAGACATGCTTCTTCCCTTTCACATTCTCCAGCTCCTCTTGGGGGATACAGGCGTTCCAATGCTAGATGAAGTGTAAAATCTCTCCAGCCTGTTCTTGGTATGGCCCTAGGGGGCATCCTAATGATGACAGCCGGACCACCTCAGCTGGCTCCTTTTGGTGTAGCTCCCTCGGGATGTCTGAACTATCTATCTTTAAGGTTGAACCTGAACCCTACAAAGCTCATTTTATCCGCTTGTATTCAAAATCTCATTCTCTTAGTCACTACCCAGAGATTGCAACCATAGGTTAGGGAATACACATAGTTTCTCCTGGAAAGCCCAGATCTGATGTGTTGAAGGTAAAAGATCATAGTATACTGTGAGCTAATGGTAAATAGTCTGCACTTATATAGCGCTTTTCTACCTATTGGTATTTAAAGCGCTTTACACTGCTTCTCATTCACCTACTCGCACTCAAAATAACACACACACACACCCATGTGGGAGGTGGCCAACGCCAGCTCAGTGTCTTGCTGAAGGACACTTCAACATGTGACTGGAGGAGCCGGGGGTTGGAACCAACAAATGGGGGATTGGAGGATGATCACTCTATTTCCTCACTCTCGCCCAAAGTGTGTTTCTGCAGTCTACACGGATAACTTGCACGGTTTTTATTTCCTTAATTTCCTTGTTAACGGTATGCTGATGCTACTTCTCTGTTAAACAAACAAACCCCAGGATGCATTACCTTTGTCCATGACACCTTTGGTTCACCCGAAGCACTTGTATCCACTTTTACAGACAAAGTGTCCCCTACTGTCTTCACGACCTTCCCACTGAGACTCAGACTCAGGTCAATGTCTGAGAAAACAAGAAAGAGAAAGGAGGGTTGTATTGAACACTGAAGGTAAAGCACAGTTTATTCATTCTTCTGCCTCTTATAACAGCCAAAAAAGCTGGCATGTTGTGGCAACCTTGAAATAGACTTTATTTGTTAAGCGTTTTAAAACAACTAAGTTGACCAAAGTGCTGTACAGGTTAAAGACATAAAATAAGACAAAAATAACACAACACAGAAGTATACAACAGCATGAAACGTGTGCGATAAAAACAGATAACAATAAGTAACAGACAGAATAAAATAACGGACAGATAAAATAATGTCAACAACTGTGTCAAAGCCCAATGAAAATAAATCAAATAATAAAATTAAGAAGTGATTTAAACAGGCATGGATGAGGCCTGTTTAATGTGCAAGGGCAACTGCTTCCACAGTTTTTGAGCAGCCACGGCAAAAGCTCGGTCTCCTCTGAGCTTACGTTTAGTTTTGATAAATTTAGAAGCAGCAGGTCAGCTGATCTGAGTGACCGTTGGGGACGTATGGATGCAGAAGCTCAGAAAGGTACCTCATTTAAAAACAAATAAAAGACATTTAAAATGGATCCTAAATTCCACAGGCAGCAAGTGAAGTGAAGATATAATGGGAGAAATGTGCTCGTACTTTCGAGAGCCAGTTAAAAGACGTGCAGCAGCGTTTTGGACAAGCTGCAATCGAGAGACTGACGACTGAGATAAAGTGCATTGCAGTAATCCAGCTGGGTGGTAACGAAGGCATGGATTACTGTTTCAGTGCTGCTTTGTAAGAATGGACTTGACTCTGGCCAGCTGCCTCAGTTGAAAGAAACTAGACTTAACTACAGACCGGATCTGGCTTTCAAGCGTCAGGTCAGTATCCATTTTAAACCCAAGGTTAATAATTTTAGATTTTTAGCCAAGAGTCCCAAGTCTACAGGGGAAGTCCCACTAGATGAGTTACTTCCCAACACAATCACCTCAGTCTTTGAGTCATTAAAATGTAAAAAGTTAAGAGCCATCCAGGCCTTAATGTCCTCTAACCATTCCAGTAATAAACTGACAACAAAGTCATCTTTCTTGTTGAGTGGAACATAGATCTGACAGTCATCAGCATAACAGTGAAATGAAATGCCATGTCTTCTGAGGATGGAGCTTAGGGGCAGCAGATACAAAGAAAAGAGGATAGGGCCTAAAATAGAGCCTTTTTGGAGCCCCACAGAGGAGCAGAAGAGGACTGTAAGTGTCCAAATTGGACACAAAAAGTTCAATGTCCTAAATAGGACCTGAACCAATATAGAGCTAAGCCTTTTATACCAACCCACTGTTCTAAGTGAGAGATTAATATATCACGGTCCACTGTATCAAATGCAGCAGGTCTAAGATTCGCAAGAACATGTGGATCTTCCCCAAGTTTCTTGATAAAAGGCTGAACTATGGCATGTTTTAAATTTTTGGGGACCACCCCACAGGTTAGACTGCCATTAATAATGGTGAGAATAGATGGCCCTAAAGTATGAAAAATCTCTTTAAAAAGTCAGGAGGGAAGAGCATCACAAGGTGAACCAGAGGGCTTCAAATGACCAACAATCTCCTGAACGTGAGACAAGGCGACAGGCTCAAACTGATGAAAGACAGCAGAGCATAAGGACTGATGGGTCAGAGGCGGCAGTGAGATTTGGGCCCTTGCCATAGAGACCTTATTAATAAATAACATTTTGAAAGTTTTCACAAGATTCATAAGAGGACTCAAAATAGACAGTCTGAGGAGCATTAAGACATTGGTCAATCGACTTAAACACAGGATTTGTGATGATTTGCAGTAATAATATTAGCAAAGTGTTTCCTTTTAGCTTCTTTTGCTGTGGACTGGTAAAGATGTCAGTCTCTCAACATTAGAAAGGACACTGTAGTTTATCCTTTTTCCACCTGCATTCAGCCAAGGCTCAGGTTTTGCTTTGGGTTGCCTGGTTTTAATTGAGTTATTGTCTATTTGTCTATTTAATGAAGAGCCTAATCATTTAACACATCCACAAAGACAGTACAGAGCTTTAACTGATGTTCTATTGTTTGCTTATATATTATAGAACAACTGTTCTTTTTTAAGTAGAAATAGTTCAATGTTTTGCTTTGACAAACATCACATGGAAAACATTATTTATTGAATTGAACACATTTATTGTTTGAAGAGGCAGTTCTTCATTTGACATGAGGAACCTAGAGCCACCTTACTACTACACCGTACTACAGTTAGTACCAACATCTAAAGCTTTACACAGTGAATTTGTCTAATTTTAAATGTCTTAGGATGGGAAATTAATTTAATACTAACCTTCATCACAACCTTGAAATTAATTATAATTTATTGTGCAATAAAACACAGAAAGAGTCCACTTTGAATGTTTTCTTCAAATTACAAACAATCTGGTAAATTTTGCTTCTCTATAAAATTAATTAATGAGTTGACTAACCTCTCATCACATTTTTGATTTAAATCAATTCAAGTTAAATGATTTAAAGTAAGAACAAGGTCTGCAAAATCAAAACTAGATATTTCGCATTGAATCGCTTCACTTACTTATAAACTTACATATATTGTATTTAGATTAAGTTAACATTCCTTCCTTTAAGAGTAAAGGTCAAAGTAACTTACTATTTTACTGTTCATTATTTTGCAGTGTTTAATTTATGTATCACACTCAGTGCTAAATGTGAAAAAGCTAATTAGCAGAGACTAAGTTGGAAAGTTCAAAAGCATGCCTAGAAAATAATTGCACCACAATAAAACATTTGTTATCAAGTGTGGTCTAAACTTGATTGTCTTCATTTTTTTAATTGTTGCATCATAATGCATGTGTACTGTAAAAAATGCATATAATTAAGGGCAGGACATGCTCTTTGTGGGGGCAGTTTGTCATGTAGTTGTGGTTTATTTGCCAGAGGATGTTCATAGTACCTTCATAGTACATCCTTTCTATGACTCCAATTCCCTATAAGACACACAAACACACTTGTGCAAAACATCTGCATCTCTAACAATTTTCAATTTAGAGAGCTATTGTTTCCTTACTCACAAACTCAATTAGGAGGTGAAATTAACACTTTTTTCTTTAGTATGTCAGAAATGCTAAGAAGCTACAATATGGGCCATAGCGATGGAAAATATCTCTTTTATGACTTTTTTAATACAATCATAGGGCCCATTTGAACTGAAGACTCAGAAACATACACCTGGAAAGAAGGGAGTAATTACCCAAGGCAGTGTGGGTGGATGGTAGGAGGGAATGCTTATCAGTTGGCTGAGCTCCTCACCCTTTGTCACTTTTGCTCACTCGTTGTCAGAAATTTCTAATTAGTTCTCCTCCTCCTCTGTGCCTGGCACTCCACACTGTCTCCCTGTAGGGATGGGCTCTTAAAGTTTAAATTTCCTTACTATTACGCCAGGACTTTTTTATGGTGAATAAACGTGCCTTGTTATATGTAGCGTGTTAAGAAAGTTTATTTTACGGCGGAAAGAACATGGGGGAGGTTTAGTGGAGCAGCCATTTGTAGATTAGAGGGAAGTGAGTTGGAGATTGTGTTCCTCCGCTGCAGCACTGCTTTCCTTCCTTGTGGTGGTAGAGTAGGTAAAGTAGGCCCACTTACATCTGTCATGAATACTTACAGCTAACATTAAGGCTTTGGGAGGCCTCCATCTTCTCATTATTAGCAAGGGAGCATTTGTAATCACCGGCAGCCTCTCTGCTGATGCCAGTCAAAGTATAGTTGTCGGAATTCTCCACCAGTGTTTTCTGGCCCTAGTGGAACAAGAAGAGGTAAGGGTCATGGGTGAGGTGGTGCTTTCTCTAAACCTACGAAGACACAATGCAATTCCCTATGACCTTCTCTGTACTTCTCCATCAGCATCCTCAAAGCAAATACTGCATCTGTTTTACTCGTTCTAGGTACAAAACCATATTGCTGCTCACAAATATTCACCTCTGCCCTTAGCCGAGCTTCCACTACTCTTTCACTCTTCAAAGTTCTCCTTCCCTTTTCCCATCACACTCCTGGCATAAGTCAATACATTTCCATCCTTATCTTTCATCCCCTTAACCTGCCGCACATCCTTCCCATCTCTATCTGTCTTTGGACTGTGGGGGTACCCAAAGAAAACCCAAGCAACCACAGGGCAAACATGCAAACTCAACGCAGAAAGCCAGCTGATGGATTCAAAAAGAAAACCTCCTAAAACACATTTCAAAGGCCTATATTCAAATTTGTGGTGAGTGGTATTGAGATTTCACAGTCTGAAGGCTGAAGGTGTCATGATGAGTACTCATTGCTCTAAAGCAGACTGCAGTGTGCTTGAGGTTGAAGGTTGACTGACCTTAAGGTAGAAAAAGAAGGAGGTGGGCGGAGGGTTGCCATCACCATGACACTTCAAAGTCACATTATCTCCTTCTATGATGGACCCCTTGGAAATGATTTCGAGGCCAACCTTCTCAGATGGATCTGAGAAATTCAGAAAAAAGGGGTTAAAGGAAAGCATGAGTGAAAGATTACCAGACACATTTGACTGCCAAATAAATCATCCTCACAATGGATCAATTCAATAACCTTCCATCACACTTCAAAAGTTGAGCCTATCAGTTGTAGACCACCCTGCTAAACCACGATGACACCAAACACCATTTTAATAGAGATAGTTAATTTTATGCTATGTCTACAAGTGAACTGAAATACTTTCACCATACTTTACAACTTCCTGTCTACCTACAAATACATGATCAAATGTATTTTAAGAGAACATACTGTTTCAAGTCAGTTTCACATGACTGCATTTAAATATCTCACAGAAAAATATGAGGTTATCACACCTACATTAATGAAGGAGTTGTGAAAAGTCAGTCAAACATATTCTGAGGATTGGCATTCTGATTTCCAATAATGGTATGTGAATAATTTTTGGGGAAGGCATTTTACATTTGTACATTTGAGACATTCAGCCTATACTCCAGTGGTCCGTTGACAGCAAGTGACCAAAATATGTCTTTACTCTCTTGCTCAAGGACAAGCCAATATTTAGGAACATAACTTCAAGGCTCTTGAGGCTGCAAGGACATTTTCTTTATGAGAGCATACACAGCTCAGAATCTATTATGTTAAAATATTCTCAAAATTACAGAGAGCTTTGCGTCTCTGTAGCCTCTCTGCAGCCTAAATACTGTATGTATAAGAAAGTGAAAACTTATAATATTATAGTTGTCAGCTCAGCAGAAATCCGCATCCAGTGTCTTCTTTCTTGACATGTTATAAGGGGAGTAAAAGTAAAAATGCTCCACCACTAAAGCATGTATTTTACTATAAACTTACTTTATAAGGTGGTTAACCCAAAAATTATACATCAGCATTAATTAGTTCATAATATTAAAAAAAAAAAAAACATATATTTTTTTATATGAAAACCACCAATTGGTATTAACATTTTGTACAATCAGTGTATGATACTAGACTGGATACATTAAATATAAGGAAAGTGTAATACAGGTAATGAGCCTGATGGTGGTGCTGTATTTCACCTACAGTGAATGGGAAACGGTCCCAGGTCGGTCGTGTGATTGGTCAGCACATGAGTGGACACGCAGGAAAATACTGCGTCAACATCCTCTTTGGTGGCTGCATACTGTAGGGTGGAGGAAGTGGTGGACAGGCCTGTGGCTGGATCCAGCTTCATGCTGGGGGTGATTGCAACGACTGGAGAGAAAGTACACAGCAGTTAGTGCTGCACGTGTTCAGGTGCACTCTTTTATATATTTTACTGTGTTTACGAAACACAGTAGTTGTCTTTTCTGAGTTGTCTTTTCGAAACATTGGTGTAGCTGTTTTTGTAGTCAGGTACTGACTGTTCAAACTCTAAACTTTAAAGGTAAAAGTAAAGGTAAAGTACTACAGATTTCAGATGAAAAATATCAAGATGCATTGTCATACAAACAGTTGTGAATAGTGTATTTCTATTGTGTATCATTTTGAGTAAATATGATACGCTGTGACAGATTTCATTTTCACTCTCCTGTCACTGTACACAGAGGCCTCTCCCTATGACAGAAGCTTGTGTGGTGTGGCTATGTTCTGAGTGTGTCAGCAAACAGTGTGCGAGGCTTTACCTTTCCCATCCACTACCAAGGATTTTCTATTCTTTGTCCATGTGATTGTGGCTGCTGGGTTTGCATCTGCTGCAACGCATGTCCCCACCTTAACAAAACAGAAAACTATAAAACAACAAGAACTACACAAACATAACCAAGCTAATCGCAAGCTGATTTAATTTATTTCAGTAATTTCAGTCATAAAATGATAAGAAGCACATTTAATAGAGGGTACTATGATTATGGAGGTAATTGCACACTGAAAAGAACAACAATGAAGGAAGTGTAGCACAATATATCTGCACAAACTTCGGCTCTTAGCAGCTTCAGCCCAGACAGACAATTTTCTCATTCAGCAATAAATGAATTATTGTGTTCAATAGCACACTGTCTCCCTGTCTTGTTACATCTTCAGCACTGAAGGTCAGCAAAGGTAGCAGAGATATACTGTGTGTGAACCAGATAAGGAGTGAGTCACAAGAACATTCCTACTCCTGAATCCACTAGTTTCATATCCTGTACTACAGCCTGCACTACTCAGTAAACCAGACTCAAAACAAAAAGGTATTTGAGTCTTTAGTCGGGCAATAAACTGATGTAGCAGAAGCAGGATACATCAGTAAAAATTCATATTCTCTGTGTAGGTAATCTATGTATTTATTATAATATTTACCCAATACTCATTTTAAGAATTCAAACAAATTCTACAATTAATTCACTATAAATATCCAACAATAATGCATCCCACCAACGTTTACTTAGAGCAGGGCAAATATCTATCTGAGTTCATTATCATGTAAACCCGAACTTGTATGAAATCTATTTTGTTCTGGTCTTCAAGCTGCTTGGACTGTGTGAATTCACAACTTTCCCACGACCCTCAGCCAGGGAACACAGAGGCAAAACCACAGAGGCAAGACCCTTGACTGCTTCTCAAGCCACGTTGGGAGCAGTATTCAATATGAGCATGCAGAATAAAATTCACCAATTAAATTAACAAACAGCAACTGAGTGAATAAATGTTTATGTTGAGTACATAATAGCTTGCACATACATTTCCATGTGCAGGATTAATATGGTGTAATGAGAACACTTCCTTTGTGTAGTGCATTCACAAAGTCTGTGAATCTTACCGTTGTTAGTTTGTCTTTCTGCAACACGTCAGACTTGTCCATTAGGGTAACTGATGACGGTTTCTCTGCAAACACAAAAAAAGATAATCAGGTTTTGGAATCACAAAAGCAGACTTAGGGACAGTTTGCATTCTGTACATTGACTGAGAAAAATAATGACTAGAAACACATAAATATTTTACTGAGAACATTCTACAATTGTTTTGTAGAATGTTTTGTGTTGATTAAAATTCTAGCTGCAGGACATGTTAACTACAGCCCAATTTTCTCTAAGGCCTATTGAGCTAGTCTCTTCATGCCTTTTTTCACGCTTGACTTTGCAAAGCCCATTAGCAAGTGATACATGGGCAGTTTATTTAGATTCAGAACTGTATTTTCAAAAGAAGAAACAAAAGAGACAAATCCACTGTGGGTAACACTGAGTTTTTTTGGTATTGAAAACTAACTGTTTGTTAGCAGACTGCCTTCAGATGTTTCTGAAAGCAATTCTTTCAAAATTAACTGTACTTCAGTCCTCAACAGTGTGAGAAGTCTATTTATAGCAACAGGACTAAATATGTGCAGTATCCTTTGTAGAAAAGAGGTCCACTGCAAACACATATCTGCAGGACAAAGTTTCAAATGTATTTATGTATCTAAATACAATGTATCTATTTTTCTGTGAACGTAAAATATACAGTCATAAAAGATTGTATTTGATATGATTGTCTGTGTAGCCCTGTTGAAATATCGGATGCAGTTAATCAGTGACTGCTGCCTTCATTTATCTAGTTACATAATACTCTTATGGTTATTATACTGTAGTTGTCTTTTACGGCTATATTCAGACATGACAAATACGCAAAGATATTACAGCTTATGTGACACAATATAACTGTGAGAACAGCCTCTCTACTCTAGTTATCCAACTGATTTGTCTGGTGAAAGCCCAAATTATTGAACATTTTGAGGGTGAAATGTATAATATGAATTCTGATGAAGAATTCTACTTGATGTTTTATATGAAATGCTGCACAAAATGGCAAGACATTTTTTTGACTCATATTTTGTTAGTATCTGTTCAAATTCTGTATGTGTTGTGAGATGTTTGTATTTTGTATTTCTATAGTTGGCATTTGAATCCGGTGTCAATACTGAGCTTACTGTTAATGACAACAAGGACAGGGTATTCCATCAGGTTGGTGCCTGACACCACCATGCAGGTGAAGGTCTTTTGGTCTTTAAGTGAAGTTCGATTAATGAGCAGGTTGTACTTGTCGTCAATACTGACTCGCTCGGCATAGTCATCTGTGGCCTGAACTGTGTGCTGGTCAGTGTGGGCCTGTTTGATCAACAGATCGCCAGCAGAGCCGTCATCTTTCTCCTGCAGCATGAGAAGGGATGAAGAAAAGACAGAGAAGTTTGTTGATTCTGTTATGATCTGATCACAGATCCTCATTCCTCAGTGAGACTTGCTTGACTTAAACAGAGATGTATATGAAAGGACATGTTATTAGAAATGTCATTCAACAAACCTCCTATACCCAAATAAAAGTGAGAAACTTTTATTTTGTAAGACTGTAAAAAATAAATGTTCATTTAAAGAGATACACACTGCCAAGTCAAATTGTCTCTTGGAATATTAAAGTCAGCGTGACCGATCATCATTCATGTCCCTGATACTGTCTAATTACATTGGGGATAATGAGGAACCATATTTACCTAATGTCATAGACTACAATTTTAACACTGAAGCTACATGTGCACTTTTAAACACGAGGAACAGAGGAAATGAAAGAGAAGAAATTCTTCTCTGATAGTTTGAACAGTGAACTATACATGTTTACATGGTTGGCTGTTTATACTAGCAGTACTGAAGGTGCAGCGAAACAATGACAAAAGGTTTTTTCATTTTTTTTACTTCAGACTGCTGCACATTACAAACAAGAGACACCTCTGCACTTTGACTCTTTTGAATATTTTATAATAATATTTGCTTACATGTTAAGCGTCCTCTAAATTTTATACAACTAAAAGCAATTGTTGATCAAAACTGCCCAAAGCCCAAGTTGCTTGGGAAAAGGTGCATTCAGTAAACCACAAACTCTTCACAGACAACACCTAGAGTAAGTATCTACTTACATATTTCCACTTGATAAACATCAGATCATGTGGTGGTGGAGCTCCTCGATTGCACGGAATGGCAATGGTCTCCCCATACAAGCCAGTGACCTTTTCTGTCCCAGACACTGCAACACAAAAAGCAACTCGCCATTACTTTTAATAAAAGTATTTTATACAGAGAAGAGAAAGTTCAGTCACTGATGCACAACAGCAGAGAGAGTTTTGTCCAGAGTCCTGCTTAATGTGAGGTTGACCAACTTAAGAAACCTTGAGTGCTCCCGGTTCAGCAGAACTGTGTTATAGTCACAGCAACAGAAACGAAGTATACAAGTGTTTGTGTGATTCACAAATTTCTCTAATGAGCAATCCTTTGATTAGAGTGGGCAGTAATAAATAATAAATAAGAATACATGAGTCAGAACACAATGGTTCCAGAGTTTCAGACACCCCTGAGAGGAGTGGGGTTAGAATGGACAGCTCCTGTCACGCGTAAGTGTCGTAAAATAGATGGGTGTGAACAAGGGGAATAGAACTCCACCTTTGATGTTTTCACTCCAAATGTGGTGCATCTCATCCATGCATCCTATTAAGTTCAATGGCAGAGGTCTGAGAAGTCAGTCTTGGTGAGTCAAGCTCAGTGCCCCATGTGGCCTGCAACGCCACCACCAACACCTCAAAGCACCGAGGTGGGGGAGTTACTATAGCAGCAGAGTCCAGTCATGTGCAATGTGGGGAGTGGGGAGGGAAGGGACAGGAAGAAGATGGATGAGTAGAGGTCAGAATAGAGTGCGGGGACACTAAGGTCTTCATGCTCCAACTCTTTCTCTTTGAGCTTTAAGCCAAAAAGGCAGAACGAGAAGTGGTTCAGATTCTGCTCATTCCACAGTGATGAGGATAGATAAAGCACAAGTGCAGCTGCTGACTGACTCTGCTTTGGTTAAACTATGCTTAAGCTAACCCTCACGCCGGTCTTTTCAAATGTCCTCAACTGAGTTACAGCCCAACAAGAACAGTTTATGGTGTAGTAATCAAGTACAATATTACAGGTTTGAAACCTTATTTTCTTTTACCAGAGAATCATTTATTTAGTAAACTAGGTTTGACAACTAAACTGAAGCAAATCAATAATACTTGAATACAAAGATGATGGAAAAACACAAAGCATCTATTTCCTTTCACAGTATTACTTGTGACTTCATCTAGGTATTATTCTGCTGTGAAGAAATACATATTTATTGATATCACAGTTACCGCACATCTGTAAGTCTGTGGTTTAATGTAAGGACAAAAAAAAAAAGTAAACAAACTATGTCAGTGAATTCGAGCTGGATGGCCAATAATCATGTTAGCGTCCTCTAAATTTGATAGAACAAAAGGCAATTTTACAAGTGTTGTTCAAAACTGCCCAAAGTCCAAAGTTACACTTTGATTGAAATTGAATTGAATTGAAATCCTATTCAATTTCAATTCCACTTTATTTATATAGCGCCAATTAACAAAAAAGTCATCTCAGGGCACTTTACAGAATAAAGTCAAGATTATAAAGATGTATAGAGAGAACCCAACAATTCCCCCTGGAGCAAGCCATAGGCAACAGTGTAGAGGAAAAACTCCCTTTCACTGTTTCTCCAGCAGTAAGACTTTGAAAGACTTTTAACTTTAATCCGCTTGTGTAGCACTTTGAGATTTGTTAGCAAATGTAAAGTGCTTTATAAATAAAATGAATTATTATTATTATTATTATAAGTTTTCCTACTTACTGAATCTAAAAACCCTTGTTTATAGTTGCTTTCAGCATTTCACTTTTTACAAAATATTTCAAGAGCCAAGCTGATTAAATTTGTCTTAAATTGCACCAAACCTGTGTTAATATCACTGTCCATGGGGACTGAAGATTCCCCTTGCAGACTTGATGCAGCTCCCTCTTGAAATGCAAACATGTTACATTTAGTTGCACTCAGTTTTGACTATAAAACAAGGGTTATAGTGATGAAACCATCTTCTATCATTTGATGTATAAAAGATGCTAAAGGCTAAGGCAATATGTCATGTACATTTATATTTAAATTATAATCATGGCATTTTGGAATGAAATACATAATCATCATTTGAAATAATAACAAATTACATATAACCCAGATGTGTGATCTTTTTTGTTTCTAGTGGTGCAAATATCAAGTTGACTGATAGTTGGAGAAATTTAACTAAGCTGCCAGTCAAGTTGTTTTTATAACAGTTCTGTGTGTTATATTTTTGGGTCCAAGTTATGTGCAGTAAATTAATAAATTACATTTTTTTGCACAAAACATGCATCAGTGAAATTAATTTATTAATTTATTTTTAATGGAAAGCACAGTGCAGGTTTGGCCTTGGCCATCTGCGGCTTTTCTGTGTGAAGTTTGCATGTTCTGTTCTGCATATTTTCTTCGGCAAGGAACTGTGGCGCTGGAAGGAAGAGCGGTCGTCCCCCAATCCCCCAGCTGCTGCGTTGATCCCTGGCTCCTCACATGTCGAAGTGTCCTTGAGCGAGACACTGAACCCCAACTTAGTTGCTCCCGGTGAGTGTTGGCCAGCTACATAGCAGCTCCCCCATCGGTGTGTGAGTGTGTGTTTGATTGTGACTACGAATAAGAAGCAGTGTAAAGCGCTTTGAATACCAATAGGTAGAAAAGTGCTATATAAGTGCAGACCATTTACCATTCTCCCTATGCTTGTGTGGCTGTCTAGACACAGTCAAAGACATGCATGTTAGATAGATTGTCGACTTTAAATTGCCTGTCTGTGTATGTCTCGGTCCCACAGATATACTGTCCAGGGTGTACCCTGCCTCTTGCCCTATGACAGCTTGTATAGACTATTTTCTTTTACCAGAGAATCATTTATTTAGTAAACTAGGTTTGACAACTAAACTGAAGCAAATCAATAATACTTGAATACAAAGATGATGGAAAAACACAAAGCATCTATTTCCTTTCACAGTATTACTTGTGACTTCATCTAGGTATTATTCTGCTGTGAAGAAATACATATTTATTGATATCACAGTTACCGCACATCTGTAAGTCTGTGGTTTAATGTAAGGACAAAAAAAAAAAGTAAACAAACTATGTCAGTGAATTCGAGCTGGATGGCCAATAATACTGCAAAAAAACAGAATTATAAGAAAAGGTTCTGTGATTGTAGGATCTGTAATATAGTTTGGTTTGTTTCCTAGCCCAGTGTCTGCTCCATGGACTGCATTGACATCATCCAAAACAGAAACAATATCTCTAAGCCAAAATTACAAATATAAACTTAGGAGCTTGGTAAAAGAGTAAAGCAAATGACTTCATAGTGTAACTTAACAAATTAAGTAAACAAAGTCAACCAGAGGACTAAAACCTGTGTTGAGTAACATGTTTCTTCATGAGCTAATCACAAACACAAGCCTCCAAAAGGTATGTTTGCTTTTATGTGGTTTAGCTGAATTAGACCATGGGGTATTAGAAGAATATACAATCTGATTTAATTCAATCTGAAAATAAAATTCAGATTATCTTATCAAAATTTAAAATGAATGTTATAATATACATACAATACTATACTATACTATACTATACTATACTATAATATACAAACAATACAATATGTTTGCGCCTGCCTGCTACACCCAGGAAAAAGCCTGGGGTAGATTATTGGCTAGTCCCAGTTTAATATTAAACTTGCATGTTTGTAGTACAGTGGTGCATGGGAGGGCGGCATCAACTGGATAACAGTGACAACAAAAAGAATTAAAAACAAATATTGCAGCCTGGCCTTTCCTCCTGTCATGTTAACCCTGATGTAACTGTGCTTTCTTCCACGTTACATGCTTTCCTCCACCACGAGCAACTTGGGGTTCAGTGTCTTGCCCAAGGACACTTTGACATGTAGCCAGGAGCGGGGATCGACCTGACCCTGTGGTCCATGGTCAACTGCCTTACCCACTGAGCTACAGCCGCCCCACCCTGCAGTAATCATTTTATTAGCTTTTATTATAGCGGGACAGTGTTGTTACTGACAGCAGGTAGTGGGCAACATTTCCACACTTACCTTTCTCATTTTTCACTCTTATCTTCTCTCAAAATATCCACTCTTCTCTCTTATATCAGAGGGTTTGCCCTGTTATTCACTGTGCAGACTTCTTTGAGTATTTTTTTATCTCTTGGTCTCATCTCAGTTGGGCTGCAAAACTACTCCGGATTTATACACCACCACTTCTTTTCCGGCCACCCTCGCCTTTCACAAACAAAAATCTGCAAACCACTTATTTCCTGAGGCAGGGTTTTGTTTGCTCTAGCAACTCTAATTCAATTGAGCTTATCTCATGATTATCCACCAGCTAAACAATGCGTCAACCTCATCTAGTCAAATTATCATCCAGATGAATGTGCGTGAATCAGCCCATAGCCCCAAATCGTCTGTCCCCAAACCCAGTTTTAACAGTGAAATGTGGTACCTAGCATGAAGTACAGCCTTCAAACCTCCTGGGAAAAAAAACACACCTAAGCCCACACTGGGGGACCCCCTCCCTGATGCACTGAGCTTCTCCCCTCTCGAGGGTCCTCGAATGCTGTGGGGTTGGACAACCCATGAATGCTGCCACACAAGACAGAGTCATTAGCAAAAATTAAAAACAGTAGGTAAGTCAAGTAGATATAGTGTATAACTATATACTGTACTGTAATGTGGGCTTGTATAGCATCATGTATGACCGAAGAGTACAGCACAATATCAATAATGATAAGATGTAAGAAACAAATAGCTTGTAGAAACATTAGGATAAGGACAAGAAGGATTTGTATAGCAAGGCTACATTTTGTATTACACTTTGGTTCAATTTATGACATGAAAAAAGCAAGAGAGATAAAAGGGAAAACAAGTCAGAAGTGGGCCTTCAAAAAAGAAGATAAAAGGTCCAAATAATAAGTCTGCGATCTTATGGTTGTAGGGGCCTACACAGCTAAGTGGAAAACTAGAGGTAGTATAGATACACAACAGTGCATGCTCTAAAACTACTCTGATTAATGAACAGTTTTAAATGTATTGCTGTTGATAATATGAATGTCCAAATTTGTTCAACAAACCTTTAAAGGTGAAAGATGTCAAATGAACATTTCTAGTAATAAATAATACATAAGGACAATGATCTGTGCTACTGCTGTAAAAAGAGAGAACAACTGAACTGCTCTGAACCCTAATCGCATCCATCGACACAGTGGGGAAAATACGCTGACTCATGCTGCAGTCACATGTAATGGTCCTGTTGGGAAGGCAGGATTGCAGCTCTTCTTACAAAAATAAAAATGAAGGCCGTAATATTATTTCAGGAGATATATTTGAAAACATGTGAGTGTGCTGCAGCCAGGAAGTGTAAGTGAGCGGATGGTAATTAGCTTTAGCATGATCCATGGATCCGATTAAGACAAAACTCCAGCACATTAACGGTGCGTCAGTTAGGGGAGAAATATGCTCCCACAGTTTAAATTTTCATTCAAACACTTCTGGCAAATGTAAGACTAACCCTGAATAGAGACTGGCTTCCTATCTTATAAAATAAATCTTCTTTTGAGCATTCTGCTCGGAGCTACTTTAGATCATTCAAATGTATTCCCACTTCTGAAAGACAGTGTGGCATATAGATAAAATGCTCTGCAAGGGAGACTGCAATGATTTCATTCACCTAGGTCAAACACTCAGGGTATAGGATGAAAACGTCTTCAATCCTAGCTGTCAAGATTATTGAAAAATAAATCTGTATTTAACTGCTCTAACGAAGGAAATCTTTTACACAAACCCATAATCTTATGCTTCATCTCAAAGTGCCTTTTCTCCCCCATGATGCTCCCAGGGCTCTTTCTGAGTGGTCAAATCTAGAGGGATTTAGGATAACTATTGGAAATTATGGATACAATATCAGGACTTAACCGGGACAGTGCACAGAGACCATCTGCACAGTCCCTTAACCTAGTGTCAAGCTACAGCTCTGGGGGCTCTGGAGGCCTATTGCCAAGCTGTTAAGCCCATTGGCAGTAATGTATTAGGTTGCTGGCACTTAACAGATAATTTGTCTCCAACATGAGTGGCAATCAAGAGTCTATGTGTATATAAGTGCATATGTCAATATCTGCTAGCAACACCATCTGTATCAGTCTACGCTGAAGCTGAAGAGGATACATTTAGGTTAGTAGTTATTACGTGATAATTATTACCTAAAGGTGAATTTGATTGGCTGACAGATGGATAGTTTTCTCTGAAGGCTAATTTGTCTCTGCAAAATCAATGCTTTTCCTTTTTTACACTAGCAATCCACTTAAAATGTTTGTTGGGAAGTGTGTAACTGTGGATAACAGTTGTGTGTTTGTGCTACAAAGCCGCTCAACACTAATATTCTATGTGCCAAGTAACATCAGCACAGAGACTTCCATTAATGGGCACCATAGCCTTTCAGTCTGCTCAGCATTTTCACACACTATACCCAGGAAGAATTCATTTAACATTGTTTTATTCTGCAATGCACAATTAAGCCTCCATGAGTCACGGAGTTGAGCAACTATGTGTTGTAAATAGGCCACAACATTAAAACCATAGTGTCATACAGTATGCCTAGTATTTGTAGGTCTCCCTATGTCACCAAAACACCTGTGACTCATGGAGGCTTTGAGTCCACA